>JAHZTW010000003.1:754240-815127 GCA_020283515.1 Alliaria petiolata | reverse complement strand
GAGACCTTTGAGGTTTAGAAATGGAAAACAAAAATAGAAACGAAAACTCACAAAAGACGTAAGATTCTCGGAAGATTCCTGGAGTAGGTTTAAATGTTTTTCCTTTTTAATTGAAGAATCTTCAACTGTCCCAAAAGACCACTTGTCTAAGAGACGGGAGAAACAGTTGACAAACCCAAATCTGAGGGAAAAGAAAGGCTGTAAAGATATCTTTGATGGGTAATATCCCTGGTGAACAAGTAGTAAGCACCTCTTCCACGGAAAAAAATATCATATTTTGGGCCATCGTTATCTCATATAGGCATCGGGAAAAAAAGATCCTTCAAATTTTTATTTTTTTTTAATTTTGTAGTTTTTCTTTTTTTTCTAAGGATCCTATTGGTAACAATAACAAGAGTACGGAATTTTTTAACGGTAAACTAGATTTAAATTGATAAGTGGTTAAAAAATAATTAAAAATTAAAAAAAAAAAAAAAAACAATAATACTGGTAATAATACTTTGTGATTGATAAATATTAAAATCATATAATTTATACCATATTTTTTTGGTACCGTTGTGGGTTAATGGTTACAAAACAAAACCAATGTATTTCACAACAGAACATGACTGTCTCTTTCTCTCTCTTTTTTTTTCTCTTTTTCTCTCACTTTCAGTTCCAGACTGTTGAAAAAAATATGAGAGGACTGAGATTTCCATATTCTAAAGAGAAAGAGAGATATTTAAAATTTTTGAGAAATTTCATGTCTGTGGCAGTAAATTTCTCTCCATGTAGTTTTGATAAAAAGAGATAAAAAAATTAGTTTTACATAAGAAATCAACTTTTTCCGGCCAATGTTGAGAGAAAGTATGAGCAATTAGCATTCCTGATTATATATATACAAAAATATTTGATTTGGAATCTGAGTATATGTTATTAGGCAAAGTTTGGGAGCCAATAATAAGGGAACATATAGAGTTGACAAAATTAATGAGATTTAACAAAACTAAGAATATTAGTTGAATTTTCTCCGCTGACTTTGTTATTTACTTATTTTTTTTTATTTCGAGAAGTTATCCAACAAAATGGGATGTCTTCGGTCTCTGATTTTTCCGCATTATTTAGAAGATCATCTCATTATTCTTGAACAGTTCTTGTGGTGATTTCGTCTTATCTTTTGCGATTGGAGGAGAAATAAATTTTAGAATGGAGGAATACATTAGAGGAAAAATAAAACAAAGGTTCTTCCATGTGTAGACACCCTCGAAACGAGAACTAGAGTATTTGATGATACTAGTTATTAAAAATAAATAAAGATTCTAAAAGCAGAGTTAAAGAGAATATATCAGGTAATTACTTAAAGTCTAAACAAAAAATAAGTAAGTAATTAATTATTTGATGGAGCAAGTTGGGATGTAAGAAAACAAGTGGGGAGCAGGTTTTTGCTTTTCCCCTGTGGGTTAAAAATAAAATAAAAACGATTACACTTTGTTTGTCCCTATTGTATTTTTCTTTTGGTCAGCGTTTGTCCTATTGGATTGAAGAACACAGTTTGTATTTTGTAATAGAAATGGAGGGCAGTTTGTGTCCCACTTACCTCGTGGAGATGTGACGCTCTTCTAGAAACAATTGTGTTTCCTTGCTTTCTTTTCTTTCAAATACTTATATTGATTAGTAAAAAAACATTTGATGTTTGAACTTATGATATAAACACGACAAGAGTAAATTGTTAGATCTAGTAATTAACAAAAAAAAAAAAAAAAAACAGCACAAGCTAATAAGCCTATAACTCTTTCGTATATGCTAGTTCCAAGCTTAAATATTCAAAAACATTAACAAATACGCAAATGTAAGAAGGGAAAACAAGTGGTGGACGAGTGGCTTCCCTCCACTTGGGTTTTGTCCTAAAACTCTCACTTAAGGGCAAAGAGGCTTATGTCACTCCCACTTTAATTACATACTTTGACTTCAACTAACAGGCTTTTTAAATGTTTCTCCAATTAAATCGTTAGATTCATGAGATTACTTTTCTCAGCTCTTATGTTTGACTATGAAATTATAGTTTTTCTCAACCACTTGTTAATTGTTTTAAATTAGAATGTACTGTATGATGTTTTAGAAAAGAGAGCTTTCACGTCAAAACTCAAAAGCTTGTTTTGATCTATGGTTATAAAAAGCTAAGTATTTATTCACTATAACTACTTACGGATCTTAACTGTCAAATACATGGGTAATAAAATGAGGTTTTATTGAGGTTGAGATTATTTGATTATTTTTGTTTAAGAAGCAAATGCAACGCGTCTAAATTTATTTGCATTTTTAATCGAATTGAATTCAGAAAACCGTTTTGCAAAAATAGCAATTTCAATTGAATTTTGGAGACAATGTGAGTTTATTTTTATTTTTTTTTGTTCGAACACTGTGAGTTTATATGATTGAAAATGAAAGGAACAAAAGGTTTAAAAAAAAAAAAAATGAAACGAACAACAAACTTTGACATAACATGTATGTAAGAAGATTATGATTATATGCCTTTTTCAAAAAAAAAAAAACCTGATTATATAAAATTAAAGTTATTCTTTCTGCCAAGGGAATCTCTTCTATGACATGGTATTATATAAATAAATATATATATACATTCTATATATATTTTTGGTATTAAAATATATACTACTATATGGCAAATTAATTAGCAATCAACTTTTGAAAAACAAAAATCTTAAAAGATTGGTCGAATAACCCTTTTTCAAGTTGTGATAATTTCGCACGTCATAGTTTAGGTAATGAGTTTTCCACTTTTGCTGTCTCGTCGCAATCGTCGTCACACACATATTAATATATTAGCTGACAACATTGGTAGGTGACCCTATGGTTAATCAAATCCAAACCCGAAACCGACACAAACCATAATAAAATAAAAGTTGAAATCTATTCGGTTTATTTATTAAAAAATATTGAACCGGAAACCAGAGTAGCACCCCATAGTTTTCAGTTGGATTACAAGATGTTTGGCAGAAACTGATCAGCTTAATTAATCGGACAAATACTCATATTAACGTGTGTATACACACATGTACATGATACATCCTATAAAGTTTTCCTTCATATGTAATCAAACCCAAGCCAACTTGATTTAGCCATCATGAAACTGATTTTTCCCAAACACGGATCCAAGATTTTGTAAACTACACCCAAAGCTCGTCATTGGACTTGTAAGCGAATTTTATATTACACGTTATTACACTATTAATTATTATACACTGGCTTATTGTGCAGAGCTTACAAATACAAGGCATGCCTATCACAAACACAGACAGCAACAACACATAGGAGCAACCACAAATTAAAACTTTTTAGTTGAAGAGGTCTAAAGATTAACCACCAAACGATAAATGGTGATCGATAAGATAAAGAAGTGACAATTCTCTCTTAGTTTATGAACCAGAGATCAATATTAAGGAAGCAACAACTTTATGCTAAAGTCGCTGACCTAAGACCAGTAAGAGATCCAGATGCTTTGGATCTCGTGGGGTGACACGTGACTCTGGTTGTTTTAAGCGCTGTCAAGATTTCAATCAAGCTAGTTTAGTTAGCACCTCCTTATCCATGTGCATGATATTTATAAAAGTCCAAGTGTGCAATGAGTACAAAGTTTTAGTAGTGTTTTAAGAATTTATAAATGTAACAATTCTATCTGAACAAAAGAAAAATATGTAACTTGTTCAAATTCTAATGGCGAATGTAAAAGAAGAATTTTGTTGAAAAATACATAAATACCTGCAACGATGGTTGGATGTGAAATGGCAAACTATCGCAATTGAAAATGAATATGTCTCCTCAAATATTTTGAATGCATGTAACTTTGATTTTATAATTCATATCCTTAGTAGACGAGAAGGTTCGGTCTATAAACGCTTTTTTATATGTCGAACATCACGATTCAAAAGTGTTAAAATGATGCTTTAGTTTGAAGAATAAACAACTTTCAAGTACCATGAGATAAACAAGATCATTTTAACCAAAGTTTGATTGTAGATTTGTAGATCGGTTCAATTTCTTGGATCTACTAATCTCGACTAATCAATTTGATAATCTTAAAAATACATCTACAAAATTAACAAAACTTGGCTTTTGGTAATTTACACAAATCTTTTTGTATGCTTAACCCTAAATAGTAAATAGCTTCGCGATGGTATTTTGTTTTTCTTTCTAAAGAGCTTCGCCGACTGTTTGTTCTTCCTCACTCTGCGACGCGTTCTCGGACTCTACCCAAGAGGTAACTTTCGATTCTCCACTTAGGCAATTGTGTCGATCTCAATGTTCATTAACCTAAATGTTCTATTGTAGAAACTTCGCCTAGATTTGCCGAGATCTAATTCGTAATCATTCGGGATCTACCTGTTACGTCGATTCGATCGTTGCTGTGACCTAGAAACCCTAATTTCGGAGTTCTCGTGCAGTCGCAGAGCTTGCACACTCTCAGAAACCGGCTCTAATTGGAAGCAATTTCGAGTTTTCTGGTCGAAGCTAACTGAGTGTAAATCTTAGGATCCACCGACATCAGATATTTTCCCTCCGATTCATTCGAGATGCCGAACGACGAGGAAAACGGAACTTCGATCGAAGCTCAGAAAGTTCCAGAAACCACCCAAGAGACATGGTCTAGTGTTTTGCTTCGTCAAGCCTCCGTCTATGGTGTAGCTGCAGGGTATTGCATCTCAGCTTCTCTTCTCTCGATCATCAACAAATGGGCAATCATGAAGTTTCCTTACCCTGGCGCGTTAACCGCTATGCAGTACTTCACAAGCGCGGCTGGTGTTTTGTTATGTGCTCAGGTGAAGCTAATCGAGCATGATTCCCTGAATCTCTTAACCATGTGGCGGTTTCTTCCCGCAGCTATGATCTTCTACTTGTCTCTCTTCACCAACAGCGAGCTTCTCCTCCACGCCAATGTCGACACTTTCATCGTGTTCCGTTCGGCTGTTCCCATTTTCGTTGCGATTGGGGAGACGCTTTTCCTGCACCAGCCATGGCCATCTGTGAAAACGTGGGGATCTCTGGCTACCATATTCGGAGGAAGTTTGCTTTACGTTTTCACGGATTACCAGTTTACAATAGCAGCGTATAGCTGGGCTCTTGCGTATCTTGTGAGCATGACCATAGACTTTGTCTACATCAAGCATGTGGTTATGACCATTGGTTTGAACACATGGGGTCTTGTTCTCTACAATAACCTCGAGGCTCTGCTTTTGTTTCCCCTTGAGCTGCTTATAATGGGAGAGCTAAAGAAGATTAAGCACGAAATCACCGACGAGTCAGATTGGTACTCGTTTCAAGTGCTTTTACCTGTGGGTTTATCGTGTCTGTTCGGCCTGGCCATCTCTTTCTTCGGGTTCTCTTGCCGCCGAGCCATTTCCGCAACGGGATTCACTGTTCTTGGGATCGTGAACAAGCTATTGACAGTTGTGATCAATTTGATCGTGTGGGATAAGCATTCCACGTTTGTCGGAACCTTGGGACTCTTGATTTGTATGTTTGGTGGAGTCATGTATCAGCAGTCTACTGTCAAGAAACCGAATGCTGCACAAGAAGCTAAACCGCAAGAGCAAGACGAGGAACAAGAGAAACTGCTAGAGATGCAGGAAAACAAGGAGAGTAACAGCGTCGGAACAAAGGAGGCTCCGAAATCAGAAGAGAATCTATGATCATATCCATCCAGTGAAAGACTCATCTTCTATCGGTGGAAAGAATTGTTTCCCCGGTTGCTTGATTTGTTGATTCTTGAAGCGAGAAACTGTAAACTCATCCATTAACCTCTGAATAAAAGACAACAAATGTTCGGAGCTTGCAGTAACTGGAGGGTAAAGAACTATATTGTAGTTAGTGGTTATGAAATTCTTTTGTAACTAGGAGGTAAGTGAGACGAACCTGATCCAGTAGTGGAATAACATCGTTTTCTTATTTACATTTTTCGGTTTTTTCTTGGGATCTGATTCGGATTTCTACCTGAGTTAAAACATTCTTATTCGTCCTCTTTATGTTGTTGGGAACTGTTCTCAGGTAAAAAGTACAAAAAGTTTCCAAAAAAAAATGAAAAATTGCGTTTGGGCAGAAATGGCAAGGACCAAGTTAATTTAAAACGATTTCGTAAGAGGAGTTGTGTTCGAGTTTTTAAGCCTGACGATGAAAAATTAAAAATTTCGTCAACAGCAGGGTTCGAACCTGCGCGGGCGAGCCCAACAGATTTCAAGTCTGTCTCCTTAACCACTCGGACATATTGACCTCGTTGATGCATATCTAGAACATAATAATTATATTGTAGTTTATTAGAATTAGGAAAATTAATCTACAAACATCTTTCTTAGTTTAGCAAGATTGCAATGTTTCATTGAAGATTAGTAGAAGCCATTCAAATCAAGACGATAAATCCAATAAGAAATTACATAAAAACTTTTTGAGCAAATATCATTTTGTTTGAAGATTCCCTCAAGCAAAATGATATTTGCTCAAACAAAATGAAGCCATTGTAATGAAGTCGATTACAGAGGATCAATAAAATTAGTTTGGAGTCTGTTAATGTATGATCAACAGTCGAGGGAACCAAAAAACTCTCGGGCGTTAATTTGAAGCTCTCTTCCTCAGGATTCGGGCCTTTAGTCATGCCACTAGTTTCTCCCCAAAAAGCTCCAATGATACACAAATTCAGAGCCTTACAACACTTATCAGAGGTAAGAACCTGAATCTGGCTGATAGTAATAAGTTCTTATCATAAGTTCAATAATATCAAATGCTTCAACGGACTGACCACTCCTGTTATGGTGTAAGCTTTCATAATTCACATTGATTCATGGCCTTTAAATTGTTCATGTGCTTTCTTCAACTGCTTGCATTTTCCAAGCATGACAGTTCATCAGCTTTCATACAGATGCTTGTTCCCGTAATAGTTTATCAACAGACGTGTACACCCTTTACTACTCTAATAACTTAACCTAAGAGCAATGTAACCATAGAAGAAGTCGATGAACAAGGGAGATTTGGAGATATATTACACATAAGGAAGCTATCAAAGTTTGTTGGCTGTGTTTTGTTCTACCCAGGGGGATTGTTCTGATGCATATTTGTAGGCGGAATGTTGTGGAACTCCATGGGGATTACGTTTTGGAACACTCCCGGCATCGTGTTGTGCAATTGCCCTGCCGCCTGCAACGGTCTCGGAGCAGCCTGTAGTGGAAAACGATCATATAAGTTATAACACCCTCGTTTTTAACCATATGAATTAGTTTACAAGTTCAATAGAATGTCACCGAGTTGTTTGCATTGGGGATGGAGATAGGAAATTAGACGTACCACATGTTGAAATCCTTCTTGGCTTCCCTCACCAACAATTCCAGATTGAGCCACATGCTGCACAAATGAAGAAAGATCAATGAAAATAAAGCCAATCATGAACGAAATTGTTGTTCATGGTCGTGTGTATGATATTATAGTCTATCGATACCTTAGGGAAAAAGAAAAAGATAACAGACCTTTGCTTTCTTAGATGTATTGTTTAGGCTACTTCTCTTCTCCCTCCTGGTTTCAGCTTGCCCTGAAGCACTGCCTGCATGTATGTTAGGCTCGGGTCCAATCTGTTTCGATGTGGATCCGTATTGATTTTCTTCTTGGGCAGGATCTCCCGGTTGAATTGCAGCTTCTTCACACCTGGCCGGATATTCGATGGTATTAATCTTAATAGCACAATGTTTAAAAGCTTCTTTCATTGCAAACATGGCGACATCATAGCTTTCTTGCGAAAGAGATCCTTCCTCTCCCAATATGATGGCTCGCCGGCAAAGATCATTGAAACGACGGATATTAGACTGCACAACTTCAAGGTTTCCGCTGATCTGATGTCTGTTTCTAGCTGCATTCGTCCATCTTTGCAACACATAGTTTACCGGAATGGTGAAAACACCCGACATTTGGAGAACAACAATTGCGTGTCTACAGAGATATCCCTTGTACTCAAAGGAACGGCAAGAGCAGTAAATATCCGACTTCGATTCATTCCAATCCACCAAATATTTCTGATCGTCTTCAAAGTCCTTAACACTGTAAGTTGTTCCTTCCTCGCTCTCCTTCGTAAGGTGACAAGCAGCAGCACCCAGAACCTCGACTTGGAACTTCCTGAATATTTCATGAGTGTATACAAGTAGCATCTGCTTCTCAAAAGGCGATGGAGATTTCAACTCAGGTGCTTCATGCCAAGCATCGAAATCTGCTTTGGCTTCCTCTTCATACCTATCTTCTAGCATTAACCCATATCCTTCTAAGAACTCTTTGAGCGAAGTTTCCGCTTGAACATACCTATCAAACAAAGAACTTACGCTTTCTGAACGATAACGCGTTGATAAACCCGCAAATGTTACTCCCCTCATAAAGGTAGGTGCCCAGAAGTTACGTTCCTCATACAAAGACCGCATCCACTGCACATCTCTAAGTTGAAACTTATCTATCAATTTCAACCACCTCTTATCGAATTCCTCCTCAGACCATGACCTGTATATACATTTGAGCAGCTTTTTCATGAAAGTGTCTTGCCACATGCTCCAATAGTCCAGGTTCCGAGGAAGCCGGTCCAGTACATGCCACAAGCAATAACAGTGGCGAGTTTCCGGCAAGACCGCCGCGATTGCTGCTTTTATAGCACTGTTTTGGTCAGCAAGCATAACTCTTGGTGCTGAACCACCCATTGCCACTAACCAAGACTGCATCAGCCAGACGTAAGTGTAGACTGTTTCATCTGCAATCAACGCACATCCAAGCAGCACAGGCTGTACATGATGGTTGACTCCAACGAAAAGAACAAGCGGTATTTTATATTTACTCACGAAATAAGTTGTATCGAAAGAAACCACATCACTGAAGCTTTTGTAATCTTCAATCCCTTTCGCATCAACCCACAGCACGTTCCTCAGAAGATGATCTTCGCTGAAATCAACTGCATAAAAGAATCTGGGATTCTCTTCCTGCATACGCATGAGAAATTCGAGTAGGATCTGAGCATCACCAGTGCCAATAACTAGACGGCGTCCTTTATCATGCTGATTCCTCATGTAACCATCTAGAAAATCGAGGTCGTGGTAAGCACTGAGATGTTTACAAGCAGCCAATGGATTGTTCTTCTTCCGCCTGAGACGAGAATCGGCTTTCACAAGCTCCGTGTTTCTATGGCTCCGGAAAAAATGGGCTTGCTCTGGTAAAAGGTCGTGATTGTGCTCTTTGACGAAGCTGTAAACGTACCATTTCCCGTCTGGTCTTCGCTTCACATGCATGCTCGCTTTGCAGCCGATTTTAGGGGAAGCTCTAGGGTTAATCGCACCATCGGACTGTTGCTTGCTTCCATAGCGTATGCAAGAGAACTTGGCGTCGATGAATTCCTTTGAAGCTCTTGATCTTCGACTGCTCAATTTGGCAGTTCCGAAACCAACGGATTTCGCATAATCTTTGTAAAACAAATACGCATCTTCGTGAGTTTCAAACTCCATTTTGGAGAGACCCTCAGGCTCGAATCCACACCGAATTCGATACGGATCGGTGACTAGAACACGACAAACAGATTGACTAACATAGATCAAGTATCACAGGACCGATTCATCTTCACCGAAATGGTTCTAGAAAGATCCGAAGAAACTCAGGGAGTACGATACGATAGACGAAAGTAAAAAACATTTGAGAGAGGTTGGAAGAGACTTGAAAACCTCCGAAATATGAAATTGGGCCGTATTGAGCTTAATTTTGTTTTATCAGGCCATCAAATGGGCTTTGGGTTTTCTGAGAGTATTAGTTTTCTAGGAAAAACAAGCTGTTGGGAGGAAAATGTTTTGAAGAAGAAAAAGCAACAAAGGTGAATAATAAGAGCCATTAAGCTACACGTTTTTTGTTTGCTGTTGGTATAAATCATACGATTGGTTTTCATAAATCAGAATTAATTCGAAAAAAATAAATAAAACGAGTGTATTTTAATGTATGGTAGATCGATGAGCTTTAATAATCATAAGAAATTAAATACGAGGGGGGGCGTTGGGTGTCGGTGACAATGAAGAGAGACATGGACCATTGGACACCGTTGGGCGTGGTTAGTAGTAGTAATAATAATAAGGAAGAAAACAATCCAAGAATTTGAAAACGCACATGGTGTAAAAATATAGCCGTTGGGTTCCGGATTCCAAAAGAAGGCGAGCTTTTTCATCAGGGTTTTGTTGAGGTTGCATCCAACGGCTAAGATTAACTAGCCGTTAATTGAAAAAAAAAACATTTAAAACATTTTTGTGTTGCGGACATATATCCGCTCTTCACGTCTTCAAATCCTTGATACAGTCCCCTTTTTTTCTTCTTCTTCTTTTTTTTTTTTCAATTTTGTTTCCGTTGGGATAGAAAGAAGATAAAGAGAGACTCTTGTGAACATCGTCGGAGAGCAAGAGAGATCGTCGGATTTGTTTGGTGTTAATGGATTTTGGTGCTGAGAGATAGAGAGAGAGAGAGGGAGAGAAAGGGCCATTTCATTCGATTTTGCTGGGATCGTTGAAATCCAAAGGTAAGAATTTTATCTGGGAATGATGAGATTACGTCTTGTTCTTGTTCTTGTTCGGGTCTTTTTAGATTCTTCAATCGCACCAAAGACCCAATTTTTAATTTAGATTATTAAACACACATGTTTCTGCGATTGCCAGATTGGAATAATAATAATGGGTGGATCAGATGAGAACAGACACGGAGTTATTGGTCCGATGAATGTACAAGGTATCAAACCAAGAATTCCGAAAAACCCATCTTTTTTGTTTTGGTTCGTTGTTGATTTTACTAAAATGATTTTTTTTTTTTTTTGCAAAAGGGGGTTTACGTGGAGGAAAGGCAATTCCGACGAATGGGCAGACACGAAGAGCACTCAGTA
Source organism: Alliaria petiolata (assembly GCA_020283515.1). Lineage (NCBI taxonomy): Eukaryota > Viridiplantae > Streptophyta > Magnoliopsida > Brassicales > Brassicaceae > Alliaria > Alliaria petiolata. Next base: position 804,215 of record JAHZTW010000003.1, on the reverse strand, counting down.
ATATAAACAAGAACATCATCGGAGCTCCGGTTTATCCTTGTGCTGTTAACAAGAGAGCATTGACCGAGTAATTTTATTAACTTCTTCTTTCAATGAGTATAAATCCTTTTTACAAAAAAAAACGTTGTATTCAGAGATCCTAAAGAACCAATTTTTTTGTCTGATTTCAGGAAAAATGGGATATGTCAGAAGAAGATTCCACCTGTTCCTGTGCATCGACCAATTACTAGGTCAGTAATTTCATCGACTCTTCACTTCTTTTATGCTTCAGTGCCACAACTGTATGATGAGTTTGTGTAGTTTATGACTTTTTTTTTATTCTTGATTTGGTTTCAGGAAGTTTGCTGCTCAGTTAGCTGAAAGCAATCCTCAAATCCAGGAGGTACGGTACCTTTTAATATTGACTAATATTGAATTTGGTATTTGAAAATATGACATAGTTTTGGTCTAAATCTCAATTGGTTTTATGATTAGGAAACCAAGAAACCAGACTCGATTTCGAACGAACCATTAGACAGAATCATAATAGATGTGGAAGAAGATGGAGACTTCAATGAGCCAATGTTTGTTCAACACACTGAAGCCATGCTTGAGGAAATTGACAGAATGGTAACAGAAACATCTCAAACCCCTTCATTATTGTCTGATGGAAACGCCATGATTATTACTCGGATGATAAACAGTAAGATGTTCTCTTGTACAGGAGGGTATTGAAATGGAAGATTCGAATGATATTGATGACGATGAAGAAGAAGAGTCTGTGATGGATATAGATAGCTGCGACAAGAAGAATCCTCTAGCCGTAGTCGAATATATCGATGATATATACTGCTTCTACAAGAAAAATGAGGTAACTTTGGTGTTCTGTTTCTGTGTCAGTGATCATTCTAGTTTCAAGATCTTTGAAAGTGATTGAAACCCATTCAATTGTTTTTGCAGTGTCGTAGCTGCGTCCCGCCTAATTACATGGACAATCAGCCTGACATTAACGAGAGGATGAGAGGAATCCTAATTGATTGGTTGATCGAGGTTTGATACACATAAACATAAATGCTCTGAATTCTTTTGGTTGTCTCGAGATAGTTACCATAGTTTGCTGTGAAATGTGTGCAGGTGCATTACAAGTTTGAGCTTATGGAGGAGACGCTTTACCTTACAATCAATCTCATCGATAGATTTCTTGCGGTTCATCATCATGTCGCAAGGAAAAAGCTTCAGCTTGTGGGTGTAACAGCTATGTTGCTTGCTTGCAAATACGAAGAAGTCTCAGTTCCAGTTGTAGATGATCTCATCCTGATCTCTGACAAGGCTTACACTAGAAGAGAAGTTCTTGACATGGTAAATGCTTCACTTGATATATAGATGATCATAACTATGGATGCTTATGTTTGCTATTGTGTGATGGGTTTGTTTTCTTGCAGGAGAAGTTAATGGCGAATACCTTGCAGTTCAATTTCTGTCTCCCAACACCATATGTGTTTATGAGGAGGTTTCTCAGAGCTGCACAATCTGACAAAAAGGTTTGTTAACTTTGATCATATATCTTCTCTCACTTAGTATAGAAAGAATCAATCAGTTTCATAAGGTGTGAAATGTGAATTTTGTATTTTCCAGCTTGAGCTTCTATCATTCTTCATCATCGAGCTTTGCTTAGTGGAGTACGAGATGCTTCAGTACACTCCTTCTCAGTTAGCTGCTTCAGCGATCTACACTGCTCAATCCACGCTTAAAGGATTCGAGGACTGGAGCAAAACCTGCGAGTTCCACACAGGCTACACCGAAGAGAAGCTTATGTAAGAACTCACCAAATTAAGAAGCTTTTTACTAGTATTATTAGAACATCCCATCACAGGTGCTGAAATTGTTTTGGTTTTGATGATCAATCTCACAGGGATTGTTCGAGAAAGATGGTTGGTTTGCATCACAAGGCAGGGACAGGGAAGTTAACAGGTGTTCACAGGAAATACAACACATCCAAATTTGGTTATGCTGCAAGAGTTGAACCAGCTGGGTTTCTGCTGCTGTAAACCAACGGTTTAGGTCACACGGATCTATAATGACTTGAGACTGGAGAGAGAGAGAGAGAGAGAGCAACATAAGTTGCACATAAGTGGGAAATTTCTGAGAACACGTACGTATCTCTGTGTGGTTTCACTTGTTTTGGTTTCGAAATCTCTGTAGATGATCTAATCTTTTCATTCTCGTTGCTAAGAGAATAATAGGAAGCGTTTCGTACTTAGGAATGCTATTTTAACTCTACCCTCAAGAAAACGGCAGTTTTTTAGGGTTCTTGATTTCAACATATTTTTCCAAATTCCAAGTCAGCATCTTTATAATTCACAATCACAACTCTTAACAATTTCCGTATAATTTCTAAATATGAATAAGTGCTTTGGTTTTGTGGACATGATTGACTTTCACATCCCCATGGAGTTCCACAACGTTAGGAAACTGGAACTTCACCTTCTCAAAAATTAAAAATAGTGTAGTTTTCAAATTATTTTTCTTCTTCTATTATATAAAAAGACTTGTAGACTCTTCAGATAATATGAAAAGACTAAAAAATACTTAAAAACATCATAGAATTTTTTATAGTGCTCTGTTCTACAAGATGTGGGAATTCTCAAAACGACCATGTGAAGAAAACATGACAATGTTTCAAACATCTTTCTCTCTCTCCACTGCCTGTCTCCTTGTTAGAGTTTTTACTTACTCTGTACCCTAACTGCATAAATGACGAGCTGAAAGATGGCGGATTCTCCTGGATACTGCAGAGATTGTCTCAGAGTCGAAGCTACTATCTCCTCACAGGTGGCACGGCTCCCCTTCCTCCTGTTCCACGCCCAGTACCCTGAGCCTTTATGACATCACCAAAACTCAATTAGTTAATTTGAATTTCCAAACACTATCTTCTCAAGCTGAATGTAAATCAGTAACAGAGAGGATTTAGGCGACGGTGTACTTACTTTGGCTCGCATTGCAACACCTCTACCTCTGCCTACACCTAGTGACGAGCTCTTTCCCTGCGTTGATCAAGTAGACAAAAGATGTTGTTACCTTCCACGTTTATAAAAGCATACATGGGTTCAAGAAATATTACCTTGACTCTAGCATCTAATTTCTTGAACATTGGAGCATTCTTCAGCATATCCGGTATGACTATAAATCTGTCAAGATTTCACCAGAACTCATTGTTCAGTCATCTAGGTTGATAAGAATGATCCAACAAAGTAAATAAACTGGAAAGAAACGGACATCAAAAGGAATTTATACAGTACCTGACTTTGCTGCCTCGAATGAAGACATGCTCAAGCTGTGACACCTTACCATCCTGTTCCAGGGTATCGGGAAGAACCAAAACAAAAGTTCAGTAACAACCATAAAGAGAAGGTATTAAGTTCTATTCAAAAGATACGCATCTGAAAGAGAATATATTCGCAGAGATATCAGCAACACTTCAAGATTAAACATAGACAATCTTGAAATCTCCGAATGGGAAACACCAGACGATTTCCTTCCAAAGATTTTACAAGTTCTACTCAAGCCATATCATTTGGTGAACTCTAAAGATGACAATAAAGTCCATCTTTGGCCATCATGATAGTACAGATGCACTTTTAACTGTTGACTGTGAAAACATAAGCACGAACTGCATAACCTTCCTTCTCTAATACTCACATGTGCAGGTCTTAAACCAATCTACAATAAGAGCATCTGAAGAGCAACATACTCACAGGGATCACTATTTTAGGGGTTTTACAGCAGGATTCTCAATTCTACCGGAAATATTCTGGCCAAATCTAGGAATTTCACAGCATCTCCATCAGAAACGAAAACCTAGGTTTCACGATGTACGTCAACGAAAATAAAGAAAATGAACAGAAATCTATAAAGTAACTACATTACCTTGGCCGTATAGGTGATGTTCTCTAGCTGACAGTTCCAGTTATCCTCACACTCGATCATGCTTCCTCTGTACACCTCTCCGCTCTTAAGCTCCACAGTCACAATATGACCAGACGACTCGTGAAGAAGTTTCACTGGTATCCCCAGACTCCGGCTCATACCTTCCGGCTGCTTCGCGAGTTTCAAGGAAATTCCGATTCACAAACCCTAATTGAACCCCTTCCTTTGCTCTGCAACCTAAAGTATATGGCCGAAGGGAGAAAAGCGTCTCAGTTGCTTCGGATCTGTGACTTTGTTTAGCTTTGTTAAAAGCTCAATTCACTTGCTTTTATGGGCTCAAATATAAAGTTGGGATCGGCCCACTGATTTATTAGGCCCATTAGTACAAGATTTGTAAACGCTCCTCTAAACTTTTATGGCATTGTGTATCAGTTTCCACTGTCACTTTTTATCTTCCCAGATTGAATTGGATCTTGCATTTTACATTTCTTGTTTCGTTAAGTTTATCATATATTTTCATAACACTTCGGAGATTCTGACAGTGTTCAGACTGAATGAACCAAATCCACTTGTGGTAGTTAATTAGCTCAGATTCTCTAACAAAACGTGGTAATTGCCAATTTGGCTAGTGACCATTATTAATCAAAGCTTCTTTACAGATTCTGAATTAATGCCACCTAGTAGGGACCATAATTAACCAAAGATTTCATATAAGTAGATAATTAGGAACGTTACAAGAAAAAAATCTATTAAAAAAAAAAGTTTGCCTATAGATACAAGCCAACACCATAAACTAGAGCTAATCCACTTTTCTATGGTTTTATACTAGCTAGCTAAACAAGCATAGACAAACATGGAAAGAACAATCCGGTGCTCGGCGAACTACGTCCCGCTTTCTCCGATCAGCTTCCTCGACAGAGCCTCCGTAGTCTTCGGCGGCAAAACCTCCGTTGTGTATGGTGATATTCAGTACACGTGGCACCAGACACGTGACCGTTGCATCCGCCTCGCCTCCGCGCTCTCCAGCCTCTGTCTCTCTCGCCACGACGTGGTAAGTGGTTTAACGACTTTTTAAAAAAGGTTACACGATTGATTAAACGACTTTTAAAACAAATATTATTAACTAGGTGGCTGCTTTGGCGCCAAATGTCCCGGCGTTATGTGAGCTGCATTTTGGAGCTCCGATGGCCGGAGCCGTAATTTGCGTGATGAACACGCACTTCGATTCTCAAATGCTTGCGGCGGCGCTCGAGAAAACGAAGCCAAAAGTCTTCTTCGTTGACTCTGAATTCCTCTCCATCGCTGAAGAATCTCTCAATCTTCTCACAAACATCACCACCGGGGAACAACCTCTCATCATCACAATCACAGAGAAGCCAGCAGAGAGATCAAAACACATACAGTACGAGGATTTTCTCTCCTCCGGAAACCCTAATTTCGAACCCGTAAGACCCGTTGACGAATGCGATCCAATCGCGCTCAATTTCACATCCGGAACCACATCGACCCCCAAATGCGTCGTCTATAGCCACCGCGGCGCGTATCTAAACGCGACAGCGGTTGGTGTTATCAACGAGATGAAACCAATGCCGGTTTATCTCTGGACCGTTCCGATGTACCATTGCAGCGGGTGGTGCTCTGTTTGGTCAGTAGCGGCTTTTGGAGGAGTCAACGTCTGTCTCCGAGAAGTCAACGATGGAGTTATATTTGATAGTGTCGTGAAGCACAAGGTAACTCACTTTGGTGGCTCGCCTGCGCTTCTCAACATGATTGCCAATGCACGGGACTTGGTCAAAAAGTCGTTCCCATGGACCGTTCAGGTTATGACCGGAGGATCTTCACCGCCTCCTGAGGTACCGTAAAACTAATCGATAGATTTCAAATTACAACTTTGATCTAATACTTTGTTTAATTATTCGAGTTTTGGATTCCGTTTTTCTGTAACCAACATGAAACCTAATCTAGGATTAGTCTGTTTGGTACGGTTTATGTTTTATTTGGAACGGTTTCGATTCAGGTTTAATTTGTAATCAGATATATTTGTTTGTAAACATATTGAGTTTAATTAGATCCGTCTTTTGTTGTTCAAGTTTGGTTTATAATAATAATATTGCTTAATCTTTTGTATATTAGCTACACTGCAAAAATGTATGTATTGCTTATACCATTTGGGTTCCTTTAGTAAGTTAAACCAAGTTATGCAAAGGGTCTATAAAACATTACATAGAATCAAAAATAGAAAGTTATCCCTAAATCTACAACTGATAGTATATGGTACTAATTTATTTGGACAGATCATTTTGAGACTCAGGAAACTAGGGTTCGACGTGATGGCAGCTTACGGGAGCACAGAAGTGTATGGCGCAGGAACGGCATGTTTATGGATGCCTGAATGGGAGACTCTACCAGAGGAAGAGAGTTCGAGGCTAAAGGCAAGACACGGTCTCAACCATTTCGCCATGGAGGCCATCGATGTGGTGGACCCAACCACCATGAATTCGGTTCCACAAGACGGAAAGACGATCGGGGAGATTGTTCTCCGGGGAAACACCGTCATGAGCGGTTACTTCAAGGACAAGGAAGCCACGGAGGCGGCTTTTCGAGGTGGGTGGTTCTGGAGTCGCGACATGGGTGTAATAGATCCTGATGGGTAAGTATATTGTCAAGTTTCATGAGTTTTCTAACTAAAATAATTTGGCAATGAGTGTGAAGTGACTCATGTCTCTTATAAATTATTCCAAGTCTCATTTTGTTTCAGATGTGGAATTCTTAACATAAATAAATCATATATGCATGACTTTAAAATTTGATTGTACCTAAATTGTCTAATGGTTTTAAATGTTTCATTCCACATGCAAGATACATCCATTTGAAAGATAGGTCACAGGATGTTATAACTTGCGGTGGAGATATAGTGGGGTCCACGGAGATCGAAGGGCTTCTCTATAGTCACCCGGCGGTTTATGAGGCGGCGGTGGTTGGACGACCCGACGAAGCTTTAGGAGAGTCGTTGTGTGCATTCGTGAAGCTCAAGGAAGGAGTTGAAGCGAAAGAGGAAGAGATCATTGAGTTCTGTGAGAGAAATCTTGTGAACAACAACATTAAGATGGTTCCAAAGACAGTAGTTTTCTCAGATCTTCCTAAGACTTCTACCGGGAAGACTCGAAAGAACGTTCTGAAAAAGATGGCTAAGAACATGGGCTATGTTCCATTAAACGGTGTGGAGTAATGGCTAAGAACATGGGCTATGTTCCATTAAACGGTGTGGAGTAATATGGTATCATGATTTATCAATGCAACTACTTAAAAAAATGAAAAATACTATCGTAATCAACTTATATTCGACAGACCTTTAATATGTTCTATGTAATTTTGATATATATATATGCAAAATAATGAAATAATATATGTTTTGATTTTTTTTTTCTTGATTACTAATTACTATATAGTCTATTGTCAGAGAGTGGAAACTTGGAAATATCTTTCACAAGTTTTTGCTAACCTTAGTCATATTGTAAAGCTAAAACTTTCAGATATAAAGTAAAATATTCAGATTTAAGCAGTTATGAGAGAGAGAGAGATGGAGAAAAAAGTTGCGAGATTTATCATTCTTCCATATGGTTGTTGTTGCCTTTGCCCTTGCTCATGTACAGCACTTAACCGGTCCAGATCAAAATAAACCGGAGATAAATTGGAAATGAACAGAGGAGAAAAAAAAGGAAATGGGCCAACTGTGAGGAATACGGCCCATTAATTGTTTTTCCATCAGACTGCAAAGCGATTTTGATAAACCTGAAATGTTCGCATCTCCCCTGCAGATTGCTAGAACCAGAGAGCGAGATCGAGGCATACATAAGTAAAACATAACTGAAATGAGTTTCGATAAGTCATCGACGACAAAAAAATGAAATTTTCGCTGCTAGATTTTAAGTTTTGTGAAGTAAGTTTTCTCCCTTCTCGTATGTTTCTGTCGATCTCAAAGGAATCAAAGTAGAGAGATTGAGATAAACCTAATCGCTCCCGCTTCTAGTGTAGTCGGGATCTAATCGTTAAGTTTTGCTCTGTTGAGTTGATAGCTGTGACGTAGAAACCTTAATTTAGGCGGACGTCAGAACCCAGCCTGAAAGCCATGTACAGAGCTGTGTAAGTTATTTGGCGAATTGGGTTTTTGTGTTTACTACTACTAATTCTCAAATGTTTACTGAGTTTGCTTCTTGTTTGTGCAAATGCAGGTGGCGTTCTCCATTACGATTTATCGTAGGCTCGTCGTCGTCAAAGTTAACACCAACCGTATCTCGGGTTAGTTATCTGTTCCTTGTTTTTTTTTTGAGATTTGTGAATGATTAGTGTGTTTCTTCAATTGAAAAAATTGTAATTTGATTAAACGGGAATTTAACTTTAGGGACGGGGACGAAGTGGAATTGATAATGGGGCTGGTTGTTCTTGTTCTCGTGATGTCACGACCTTGATGGGTACGCCTTATTATCCTCCTTTTTGATGGTCCCTCTCTCTCTCTCTCTCTCTATTGATCTAATGATGATTCCTTACTTACTTGGATTCTTAAAGACGAGATTTTTTGTGACTTCAAAATGCATGCTTCCATATGCAGGTAATGACTTCGTTCGATGCCAAGATGAATCAACTAGGAAGATCTTGCAGGTGCAGATTGTCGATGCACTTCGTTCGGGAGAAAGGCCTGGAGCGTCAGCTCTGCTTTTAAAGTTAATACAGGGAAACTATTCTCTTAGTGCCGATGATTTCCATGGCATTCTAAAGTATTGTGCGCGATCACCGGATCCTGTGGTAAGTTGGTTGATATATGGAAAAGCCGCGCTTAGGATTGTCTTTTGGTGGATGATTAAACTTTCTTTCGCACCTGTCTTAAATATGCTGCACAAGTTCGGAGTTTTCTATCACTGAAGTTTTGGTAGAGCTGAATATGTGATTAATTTCTCATAATACACTATTCGTGTTGTATCTGACCTCAAGGCAGTAATCTGTTACTGCAGTTTGTCATGGAGACTTACAGTGTAATGTGTAAGAAGGAAATCAGCCTGGACAGCAGATCTTTGTTGTTCATAGTACAAGCCCTTTGTAATGGGGGACACTTGGATAAGGTATATATATATATATATATATATATATATTCCAATCAAATATCCAGCATTTCCGTACACGATAGAGTAACTCATGTTTATCTATTTATTTATCCGGTTATAATTGTTCAGGCGTCAGAGTTTATTCACGCTCTCGGAGAAAATGATAGTATCTCTCCTCTTTTGCCTGTGTACAACTTTTTTCTTGGAGCCTGTGTAAAAGCGAGAAGTGGGAATTACGCTAGTAAATGTTTGGAATTGATGGATCAACGGAGAGTGGGGAAGAATGAAATAACATATGCAGCACTTCTCAAGGTGACATATCTTACTTCAGTGCCTTTTTTTTTCAAGAGCTGTTCATATGCCAACTTTTGTATTTGGAGTGTAGGATATATGGAAAATATCACTTTTTTGTTATTTTGTCCTAATTTCTGTCTTAGCGTTTCTATTACTTAAGGATCCTTTTTTTATTCCTAGTGGTTTCATATGCATTGATTTTACTTTTCTTTGTTATCTGATCAATATTATTTTCAGCTTGCAGTTTTTCAGCGCAATCTAACATCTGTTAATGAAATATTGAAACACTATGTCGACCACTATAGTCTGAATATACTCTCTCTCAGAAAATTCATATGGTCCTTTACGAGGTTGGGGGATTTGAAATCTGCATATGAATTATTGCAACACATGGTGGCTCTAGCTTCAAGAGGAGAGCTCTTTGTTGAATTTAAGAGAGGAAAATTGCATTCCACGAGACTGGATATTCCTATACCATCAAGTGGTCAAACGGGATCAGAGAAAGTTGCTGTTGGAGTAAATGATCACACTGCTTCGCTAATGGTGGATACTCATGGAAATAACACCGTGGAATGCATGAGCAATGAAATTGAGTCTTCCAAAGTGGCTTTGCCTAAAGGTCACAACAAAATCCCTGCAACTAGGGTCCTCAGGTGGACAATCTAAAAACTCTGAGCTAGCGGAGCAGCTAATGCTGCAGGTATCTCCTACCATTTTCCCATTTATCCATTCCTCGTCCTTATCCACTCGCTGCACGTAACACTGTAGTGTTATGAGGAGAAACCTCTTTGGAAAAGTCATAGAAGACAGTTGCAGCATTAAAAATTCTTGAATGGGAATTTTGATATTTTGTTTAAGAACTTGATTGAAATTCTCAAGCTTTCATTAGCATTGATACCAGCTCTTTGTTGAAATTGTTGGTTCTTTCGAATTCTGTTAAATAGCTGGCCTCTGACCTTTTGTCTTTCCTCTGGTTTCGGTCCTGCTTTGTGGTATTTGGTGAAAATCTCATTTCTGACTTTCTTCTTATCTGCACTAATAGATGCAAAATCTTGGGTTGCCACCATCAAGCCACACATATGATGGTTTCATTAGGGCTGTTGCATTTCCAGAAGGATACGAATATGGCATGACACTGGTAAAGAGTTTATGTACAGTACAAGCCATCTCTTTCGTAATTTCGTTCTTTGTGTAGTTCAGTTTTTTTTATAACGACTAATCCATATATTTCATATCTCTATGCAGTTGAAAGAAATGCAGCAGCAGAATCTGAAACCATATAATTCAACTCTTGCTACGGTTTCAGCCTATTGCAGTAAAGCCTTTCAAGTTGATTTAGCTGAACACCTGCTGGATCAAGTTTCTGAATGCTCGTACGCATATCCTTATAATAACCTTCTTGCTGCATGTGACTCCTTGGTTAGTTATTTTGATTTTACATATCTGAAATCCAGTTACCCTAGATACATCTTTTACCTTTCGGTGTTTGTTTATTATATTACAAGTCTTTTTTTTCACGAAGCCTCAAGTGTTCATCCTAGATGCCATAGAATTTTAAAAATCCATACTAATGACTATATTGCCACTCTAATCATAGGAGACGCTTGGAACAACGGGTTACTGTTCTTTTCTATGATTTTTTTACTCAAAATATTCTTCCAAAATTGTTCTACACACGAAGTGGTTATCATGTTTTACAGGTCTTGTTATTATGAGTTGTTGTATGTGTCCATATTTAGTACATAATGTTTTTCTGCTATTTTACGCAAGTCACTGTGAGGTTCAGTTTGTTACTAATGTTTTGTAGGATCAACCAGAGCGTGCTGTCCGAGTTTTGGCTAGAATGAAACAGCTAAAACTGCGTCCGGATATGAGGACTTATGAACTGCTCTTTTCATTATTTGGTAACGTGAATGCACCATATGAAGAGGGCAACATGCTGTCCCAAGTAGACTGTTGTAAAAGGATTAACGCTATAGAAATGGACATGGTGAGAAATGGTTTTCAGCACAGCCCTATCTCAAGGCGGAATGTGGTTAGTTTCTGCTCTATGTAGATAGTTCTTGATCTGTTTGAAGCATATGACTACGATGTGATATTATTCAGTTTAAAAGCAGCTGAAAAATCCCTTTCGAGGCGATACTATCAATCTTTACGTCGTTATTGCGTGTGTGTGTGTGTTATCTTTCAGAACAATGAACATATTTGTTTACCCTTTCCTTTTACTTTCTCCAGCTGAGAGCCCTCGGAGCTGAAGGTATGGTGAATGAGATGATCCGACACCTGCAAAGAGCTGAGAATATGTATCTAGATACGCCTACATACAACATAGTGCTTCATTCACTTCTAAAGGCAAATGAAGTAATTTTTCATCGTCTAATGGCTCTTTTAAAGTTTTCATTGCACCAGCGTACATATAGCGCTGCAATGTTGATCGTTATTTATTAATTGACGTGCAGACTAACATGGTGATCAAAATATTCAAACGTATGAAAGCATGTGGCTACCCTGCAGACGCTGCTACCTACAACATAATGATTGATTGTTGCTGCATTATTCACTCTTATGAATCAGCGTGTGCTCTAGTTTCTATGATGATCCGTGGCGGGTTTTATCCAAAAGCGGTTACGTTTACTTCTCTGATGAAGGTACTACTAACATATTACAGTTTTAAAAGTTGCTGCTATCATTTTTTCAAGAACTTGCTACAAGTATTCAATTCAAGATGAAAAGAATCCCACACAGGGTACACACACACATACATATTTTCCTTAACAAATGATTCACACTCAGAACTTCCAAATTTTCGGTGGAATTTGGCTGCTTATCCCTGCTCATTTCTTTGTTTCGGGATTAGATACAGTGACTTCTATTAACTAAAGCTTTGTGTTTCCTCTTAGATTTTGTTGAATGGTAATAATTTCGAGGAGGCACTCAATCTCTTGGACCAAGCTGCATCGGAAGAGATACATGTCGATGTCTTATCATACAACACCATTTTGCGTAAAGCATTTGAGAAGGTAAAGATATTTGTCGTAAGAAGGCTGAAAGTAGTGAAAGCGAATAAACTGCTTTAAGTATAAACATATATTTTCTCTGCAGGGAATGATTGATGTGATTGAGTACATAGTGGAGCAAATGCACCGAGAGAAGGTGAATCCAGATCCAACGACATGCCATTTTGTTTTCACTTGTTATGTGGAAAAAGGGTACCATACGACAGCTATAGAAGCGTTGAATGTTCTGAGCCTAAGGATGCTCAACGATGAAGTCAAAGAGAGTCTTCAGGAGAAGAAAAAAGAGCTGGAGGAAAAATTCGTCATGAGCGAAGACCCTGAAGCCGAAACAAAGATAATCGAGCTGTTCAGAGACTCTCAGGAGCATCTCGCAGCAGCACTTCTGAATCTAAGATGGTGCTCGATGCTCGGGGCCCGGATTATATGGTCGGAAGAGCAAAGCCCATGGGCCAGAGGACTCTCCAACAAGTATGGTGGTTAATAGGTAGAATGTGAAAGTGTTTCATTGTTCCTGATGAAGAGCAGTTTTTGTCTCTCTCTCTCTCTCTCCCTCTCTTCGCTGTTGATTCTGTTCCATTTCACGGAAGCTGCTCCGTTTTTGTTATGTTGTGTATCATGTACAAACTGTGACGGAGGTCACCAATCAAACCAATTAGGCGTTTACGAACCACCTAAAAAATCAAGGTGGTTTGAGTTTTTTCGTCTCTTTTTATTTTTATATAATTTTACCATTCACCTATACTAGAATGATTATATTTTTAACTGTACAACCATCTTTTTACTGCTTTTTAATCGAGCCAAATTTTCAATAATTGGCAGAGAGAAATTCAAACTGCACCACTTAAACTGTGTTTTCTAACTACGAATTTAACTTGTTTTCTTTTTCACGTGTAGTACTCGTAATGTAAAGTTGGAGATTAGATCTATAAGTAGAGTTCAATGTGTGAATGGCAACTGGGATACTTTTGTCGTTTCTTTAGAGTATATTTGTTTTGTTTGCAAAGATTTAGTAATTTGTTCCTCGTTTGGATGTGAAACCGTGTTGACTATAAATGTAATAGTCAGTTTCTAATTGCGCAGCTAGTTATTTAGCTAGGTGCTCTGTTTTTAATCGTTTTAGTTAGGCCTGCGAGTTCGGTTATTTCGGGTAGTTCGGATCGGGTAGTTCGGTTCTTCGGATAATTCGGTTTTAGAAAAGTTGGCCGAAACTAACCGAAACATAATTCGGTTCGGTTAGTTCGGTTCTCGGGTAGTTCGGTTATTAATTTTAAAAACCGAAACTAACCGAACTTTTTTAATTTTGGTTTAAATTCGGTTAAAATCGGTTAAATTCGGGTAAAATCGGGTAAATTCGGATATTTCGGGTATTTTCGGGTAATTCGGTTCTTCGGTTTGGTATAATTCGGTATAGTTTGGTATGGTTTGGTTAAAAAAAAAAAAAAAAAAAAATTCGGTTAACCGTTCGGTTCCCGAAACCGAACCGAACAAACCGAAAACCGAACTAATTTTCAAAGTAAAACCGAACAGAACCGAACTAGAACCGAACTAGAACCGAAAACCGAAAAATTCGGTTCGGTTCGGTTCGACCAATTCGGTTCGGTTATAATTCCCAGGCCTAGTTTTAGTAATTTAGAAAAGAAAAGATAAGTGTCTAGTCTACTATCATTTTCTAAGACATTGGCTTGGTGTGTGTAAAACAAGTAAATAAAGGGCGATAAGTGTTACATGCATCATATGATATCGCAACTTGATTCGCTTTGAGACAAGAAAGAATAATTACTGTGAAAACATAAAGGACAAATGAAAACGACAGAAACAAAAGTAATAATGTTACAACTTGCTCCTGTGTTTCTTATTTTATGTATTTGCTCATCCGGTACAAAGGTACAAAACCATTTGCCATTGATACATGACTACCAATCCTTGGTTAGATGATCACAAATCATTCTATTCTGCTTTTGGTTTAGAATACCAACCCAAACCATCCCAATGTACAAAACAAGCAGACAAAAGGTTTAATTAAAGTGGTTGTTTAAAAGATTCATTCAACGACGTTGTACACATAGAAATACTATTGACAGATAAATGTAAGTACTCAGTTATGTCAAGAAACCTTGGAAGATCTTTCAATTTACTCCTGGGGGCAAATATTTATGTCGACTTTTGGGGACACTTCTTTGTGCAGTGAAGATCTTAGAATGTTATTCTATATTACCCCGGATAATAATGTTTTCTTCAATGAGATTTTCATAACTAATGCTATTTATGCAAATATGTGATTCCACTTAAAAAAGAAGAAGCTTACACTCAATTTCATAGTGTAATATTTTCTTATTGGCATAACATTAGTTTGAAATCTTTTTAAAAAAACGTATTACTGTTGAGAGTGGGACTGAGAGTGCGTTTATGTGAGTGTATATTAAATTTTGTTAAATAAAAGATTATACTCACTTTAATTAAAAAAAAAAAAATATTGACCACTGTTTGTATTTATTAAGATTAGTATTTTATTTATCAAATAATTAAAACTTAAAAGACTCAATTTTGTGAAGGAGTAAATATTGTAAATAGGTAAATATTCATTTAACATATTAAAAAAAAAATTAACGCGATATTTCATTTATTCCTTGATTGTTTAAAAAAAAATGTAAGACCGAAGTATCTTCTAGCTCTCTACTGCCCCCAAAACAAAACTCAATTTCTCTCTCCCTCTCTCTGATTATTTTGTTTGTTTGTTTGAAGAAAAGAGGAAACTGGAATCGAGAATATTGTTGTTGTCGCTCGTGATCGAAAGCATGATTTGTGATTCTGAAATAGTAACATTCTCAAACATGTTTTGATTCCAATCTCTCTCTTCCCCTCTCTCTCTGGCTCAGAGCGGCGAGGTAGTTGCGCGGCGGCGGCCGCCATGAGTTTCCAGCGGCGGCGCTACCCTTACTACAATCGTCTCCGACGTCTCCTCCCTCTCGTTTTCGCCGTCTCCTTATCTCTCCTCATCCTCTTCGCTTTTCTCTCCTTCCTTGCTCCGCCTCCAGGCGATTCCGATCGGCTTCCACCACGCGTTCGCTACACACCCGTACTCTCTCTCTGCCTCTCTCTGTTTATCGGTAAATCCGTTTCTGGAGATTTTGTACGAGCTTTCGATCCATCCTGATACGCTGTTTTTACTCGCTTTGCCCGAAGCAGATTAACATTGGAGCCAATGATGCGATCAAGTCAGCGGGTTTCCGAGTTCCGGTTAGTGGCTTTTATTATTCATCGCCAAATTTTGAAAACTATGACTCATTCGATGTGATAAATAATTGTTTTGGATCTCTATTGCGTCTTCATCAATGGATCATTGGGTTGTCTTCTTTTTTATTTTTCTGACCGACAGAGAGTTGGAGGCAGATCAGATCGTGATATTTGGCACTCACGAAATGCTGAATTCTTTTACGGATGCAGCAATGCGAGCACCAAGTTCGCAAGTGCGTAAGACTTTATTTGTGGATTCACTTGTTTCGGTCATAAGTAACATTGATCTCACGAAAGTAGGAAACTTTGATTAGCTGTAAGGTTATCAATTGAATCAGGCGTACATTAGTCATACTAAATCCGATTTCTTGTTTGCAGATGCGAAAGCAGTGACGAGAAATGATCGATACTTGGCAATCGCCACCAGTGGTGGTTTAAACCAACAACGAACTGGAGTGAGTTCCTTTACTTTATCCCCATGGATTATATCACATACGAAATTTGTTTACTCTTAAAATCAGCTAATGTTCCTCATTTGCTTCTTATTTATCTCGAAACTATATTCTTTTCAGATTAGCCGTGTAATTATATGGCAATCTGTTGTAAAGCCACTCACGGAATTCCAAATGCGTTCTTGTACAGATTGTAGATGCAGTTGTTGCGGCACGAATTCTAAATGCTACTCTTGTTGTTCCCAAGTTAGACCAGAAGTCTTACTGGAAGGATGCCAGGTTCGGGACCGACAAAGCATACATAGCTTTTGTCTTTTGTTTTTACGACGAAAATCAAAATGTTATGCCTCTTAGTAACTCTGTGTGTTTTATGCAGTGATTTCTCGCATATTTTCGATGTTGATTGGTTTATGTCATTTCTATCGGAAGACGTCAGAATTATAAAGCAACTTCCACCGAAAGGAGGGCGAACGTGGAGCCCGAGTAGAATGCGTGTACCACGGAAATGTAACGAGAGATGCTATATTAATCGGGTTTTACCTGTTCTTCACAAAAGGCATGTAAGTTTCCTTCTTCTCTGAAACTTTTTTCTTATTGCATTTTTTTTTTAATTTTCCGTATGGAAATATTATTTCTAAGCAAGTTGTTTGTTGTCTTTCTCCTCTATCGACTACTTGCTTTGGGTGACCTGGATAGTTTTCTTCATAAGTCTTGCCATTTATTTGTTTATGTTTGGAAACTTTAAGCATTTTTTACCCACGGAGAAGTGGTTGTCTTTTTTAATAAGCATCTCGCTATAGGCTTATATCACTTCTGTCTGTATTATGCTTCAGGCAGTTCAACTGAACAAATTTGACTATAGACTTTCAAACAAGCTAAGCGATGACTTGCAAAAGCTTAGATGTAGGGTAAATTACCATGCTCTAAAGTTCACTGATCCTATACTTACGATGGGTAATGAACTGGTCCGGCGCATGCGATTGAGGAGCAAACACTTCATTGCTTTACATCTAAGGTAGCACCACCGTTCACCTTTAAATCCTGATATTTTTTCCTGTCTTTTTTTCACTTTGTTACTGAATAAGGGCATTGTACTGGGTAGAATTAACATGTAGCACAGCTGAAACCTTTTAGCACCCACTCATAGGTTGGATTAGTTGGTACTTCAAGCATCCTTTGGTCAATGCTCTTATCTTTTTCTTTTGGTAAAAGTCAATGCTCTTATCTAATAGAGGAAATTGCACCGTGAAACGAGTGGAATCGGATGCATAAACATGTGTATCTTGGAGTTCCTCTACTAGCACCTTCATATTTGACATTCTATCTAGTCAACAGGAAATCTTTATGATATTCTACTTTTCCATGTTGACACAAGCGATAATGACTTTGTTGCAGGTTTGAACCTGATATGCTTGCATTCTCTGGATGCTATTATGGTGGTGGTGATAAGGAAAGGAGAGAACTTGCAGCAATTAGAAAGAGATGGAAAACATTACATGTAATGACTATTCTGAATGTTTTTCGAAATTACATGCAATTCGATGTATATTAACATGCGACTTATTTTGCAAATTTATTGCAGATTAACAACCCAGAGAAACAAAGGCGGCAAGGGAGATGTCCGCTCACTCCAGAAGAAGTCGGACTGATGCTTAGAGCTTTGGGATATGGCAGTGATGTTCATATTTATGTCGCGTCTGGTGAAGTATATGGAGGAGAAGAATCTTTGGCTCCTCTGAAGGCACTCTTTCCACACTTCTATTCAAAAGACACTATAGCTACAAAGGAAGAGTTGGAACCTTTTTCTTCATACTCTTCGAGGATGGCTGCGCTCGACTTCCTTGTGTGTGATGAAAGTGACGTATTTGTAACCAACAACAATGGCAATATGGCAAAAATATTAGCTGGGAGGAGGTACTGAAACATCTTCTTCTTCTTCTTCATTTACAACGTTTAAGCTTTTTTCGATTTGTTTCCTTAATGGAATTGCAAAGGTTTAAACTTTTGGTGATATGAATTTGCAGGAGATACTTTGGACATAAACCGACGGTTAGGCCGAATGCAAAAAAGCTTTACAGGTTATTCCTGAACAAAGAGAACACGACTTGGGAGGAATTCACCTCTAGAGTCCGTTCGTTTCAGAGAGGGTTTATGGGAGAACCAAAGGAAGTAAGAGCCGGTAGAGGTGAGTTTCACGAGAACCCATCCACATGCATATGCGAAGATACAGAGGCCAAAGCTAAGGCGCAAATAGAATCTAGAAAACTTGGAAAGAAAAACAAATCGACAAGTAAAGACGCAGCGGTAACAGTGACCAACGATGATCAAACCGAAGAGGATGAGCCAGATTGGTCGGAGCCAGACTATGAGGAAGAACAGAGCGATCTCCAAGACAGAGGATTGTACAATGGGACGAGTTTAGATTACGATGATCCATCTACCTCTGATGAGCCTGAGCTTGAAGAAATGCTATCAGACTAGTTACAGTTACATCAACGAGCTTAATATCATTACACTGGATCTCTCCTTGGACAATTCACAGTGAGCATTTCCAACCTTAGGGTTAAAGCCTTGTTGTCAGCATTTCGCATCGAATGACTCCTGTACATAGAACTGTCATCGCCATTTTTGTTTTCAGTCATATTTTAGCAATATTCAGTATCAGCGGTTGACCAGAGATGTAGCTAGAAAAAGGGAAAACAACAAGGCATATGTAGCATTTATGACAAGAATTTCATGGTGATTAGTTGATCCGAATATTTTCTCTATAAAAACTGAATTATAGCAAGTCTCTCCCTAGCTACATTGACTTTGTAGCAACGTATCTATATCTTCACGAGGTTTGTTTTTTTCTATCATCATGTGTAATTTTAAGGCTCTTATCATATACATATAGGAATTAACATAATATAGAAAAAAAATATTGTAACTGAGACATGAGTAACAACAGTTTTCAACAATTGTACAAGAGCAGTTTTGGTATAAAATGATAATATATGATAGCGCAGCTTTTCCTCTAAGCGCTTCTTCGACTGAGAGACCTATCTTCTCGGCAGGAAAGGTTTGACTGATTCGATCACAACCTAAAACATGAGCAAACACCAAAATTATAAGATGAACTCTCCAAACTGCTTTGAGATTTTATAATTGGCGCGATAAATGGTTTATTTCTTTGTTCTCTATAGTTCTTTAGGTTGTTGTTATAAGCAAAGTTACTTACCCTGCCGTCATATGACAATGATGCAAAAATCCAAGGCTCACGCGAGCTCCAAGCGAGGCCTGTGACAGCAATTACTTAATTAATGTCATGCAATGTTTAGTGGAAGAATATGGTTAACTAAACTCAGTTTGTTGTAAGAGCATTTACCATACACACTGTCTTCGTAGTCAGTATAAGAATTTAGCAACGGGTTCACACGCTGACGCGATACTTCCACCGAGCTGCACAACATAGGCGTTAGAATAAAAGTTCAAAAGAAAGTTGGAAAAATGAAAATCATTGGGTGCGATGATAAAGAGAATTAACCTTTCCGAGGCTTGCTTCTCACTAGATGCCGAAGCAAACCATAAGTTGACAGCTGAGTCTGTTCCAACGCTCTGTGTTTTTGGTTAAATCCAATCAGAAAACGACACTTTAATTAGATATACATAGTGACAGAACTTATTCCTGATTCATTAACTTGCAGCCTGTTTTTTTTATAAGAAAAAAACTGAAGCTGTTACAGTGACAAACACAATTACAATGTAGATTCATCCAATTGTTTTGAGAAGGAATAGGTAGGAGAGAATGAGTACCAGAATTAGATCTTCATACTCAGGGTTACACCTGACAGCCCAAGTCCTGCACGATTTGTCAGAATGAACAGTCATACGAGAGAAAATTTCCAGGTTGAAACTTGAAAGCATTAGGTTTGTGTGCATGTGAAGCAGAATCATGGAAGGAAAAATAAAAATCCACAAATGAGCATAGAGCTAAAGTTACCAGTGTGTATGACCAGGAAGTTCTAGGACAGGAACCTTGGCCTTCCGGAGATCCCAGACATGTATCCCAGATTCATCATCTGCAGTGACCTACACAATCGACAGTTCAATGCATAACGACAAACATCTTATTAAAATTTCTATAAAATAGTGGATATTTCACTCCGGAAGCAAATTGTCTAGCCAGAAAGAAAAACTTTACATGAGAAATAAGACAATTATTATTTCCTTGTCCTACCCATCTTATATGTGCATTGCAATGTGTAACAGTTTGTTTCTTCGCTGTGATTTTCTTTGTTAATTGTTATGCATTACTTGACAAATATTTACATACAGAGCGAAGTCTTACCAGTATATGTTCTCTCTTGGTGTTGTAATCAACACTACGTACATGGGCACGTTCAATGGAATTAACCTTCCTGCATATATGCAGACATATCAAACTCAGCATAAAGGTAGATTTTAGAAACCAGAAAGTAATAATGACAGGCTAGCTAGGCATGCAGGAACACAGTCTATTAACTTTCATGGGGACATAGGAGAGGAACAAATGATGACATACTTCATAGTCCGTAAATCCCAGAATTGGATAGATGATTCACAAGTCGCTGCAACAGAATTCACATCATGTGGATTCCATGCTCCACCAGTTAAAGAATGCCGCATACCAGCTGACTCCTTAGATAAAACCTGTAATTACCAAAAAGCTATTAAGCGGAGGGAAATCAGATTTGAAGGGTTTTCTTCTCTCCACTCCCGTAGCTCAAATCACCTTAGCTTTTTTTTTTGAACAGTCTAAACTCCACAAGACAAGGTTTTGTTCGTCCATGCTGATTAGCTTGTCAGATTTTCCAGAGGGACACCAAAGAACGCTGTTTCCACAAGAGGGAGATAGAGTCTTCTTGTATAATGAGGATAAGAAAACTAACAAGCTCTAGGACCTTTGGACCACCGCACATACCGTAATTGTAAAACCATGAACTCACCAATTAATCTTACCAACATGTGCATCAAGGGAGGCAACACACTCCAATGTTGAAGAATTCGATTGACCATATGGCTCAGGGATCTGCCATATTGCTGCTCCAAATGAGTCGCCTTAAAATGGAAACAACATTGTAAGTCTCTGACATTTTCGAATTTTGATCTGTGGTTCCACCAAAACATGGATTTTCAACTAATAATAATCAGCGAGGTGGATCATGGTTCCATTAATTGACAAAGGATCCTTAAAAGGAACAAACTATCAAGTGCAAACAAATAGTCTAAAATGTAACACAGTTCCTCTCCCGTGTCACTACTTAGCAAAATCCAAAAACAGAGTATACTAAAAGTCTATATGAACCTCATAATAGATTTCTTAAAAAAATATTCATTCAATCGAAAAAGCCCAGTTTCTTACTCCTAATCAATTCAAAATAGCTGCTCGATTATGAGAATTACCTGTGGAGAAGACAGTAGAGAAAATCCGTTGATCGAAAGGGCAAGAAGCAAGGTCCCATATCTCATTTGGATGCAAAAACAAACCCTCGCAAACCAGCTCAGATCCACCCGATGACAGACGAAGCAGATGAACCTAAAAATTAACAATTAGAATCTTCGATTCAGAAGAAGACCGAAGAGATCCGGAGAAGGAAAAAAAGCAATCGAAGGATCCATCACCTCGTTTTCTTCTTTCAGGCTTAAGGTCCCAGTGAGGAAGCTGGTGTGATCCATATCTGCTTTCACATCCGATATACATCTGGCCTGAGAAACAACAGATTCCACCGTTAACAAAGCTGTAAATGGAAGATCTGCACATGAAGAAGATCGTGAGCTACCTGATACTTCAAACCGTAACCAATACCCGATGATCCTCCTTGCATTGTGGCCTCACGCCTGAGCCAACGTACAGATTCAGGAAGAAAGTCTCCTAACGATTTGCCGCTCTCTGATTTTTCTGGTTTCGGGCAGATGATCGTAATGGGACACTATTAAGACACCTAAGCCCATATAGAGAAGCCCACTTTACTTAAAAGGCTTATCCAGAGAGAATAATTAATTATTTAACTACATGTAAGTGTAACAAAAAAAAAATGAAATCAGTGGTCATAAATTTATCATCTATTCCCTTTGTTCCTAAAAAAAATTGTTTTGGAATTTTTACACATATTAAGAAAACATATTAAAACTTCACTATAAATGCATCATTTTTGTAATTAACAATTTTCTATAAATTTAAATCAATAATAATTCAGGAAATTCAATTAATTTTTTTGAAATTCACAATTTTTCATCATTAACTAAGAAAAAGTGCATGGAAAACTTAAAACAACCATTTTTATGAAACAAAAATAAAATTCAGAAATACTTTATTTTAAGAACAGAGAGAGTATGTTATAATTTGACTTCTGTCGACAAAAAAAAAAATTGACTTTTATCTGAAAGAGGTGACTAAAAATTTGTATAAAATTTTATTTAAGTAGAATGAATTAAATGTATAAACATATGTGAGGAAAGTAAATATATTTATATATGAAGCCAAAGTAGTAAAATAAATTCATGGAAATTAAAGAAAGAAATCTTATTGGTTTCTAAGGTCATGGAAAAAAATCTATTAAAAGCACCTAGTTTGGAACCATATCTTATACAATTCAAAGGCATTTCTATACATAGTTTTTTTTTTTTGTAAAAGCATTTCTATACATAGTTATATATAATACAATGCTCTCATTATGAATCTTAGAATAGACATACGGATACGGTACAGTCTATGGTATCTATGAACTTCGATGACAAAAAATACTTTTCTTTTCCTCTTGTTAAATTAAAAAATAATACTTTTCTTGCCACCCAAACAACCCAATAAATTATTATTTTTTGGTGAAAACATCCCAATTTTTTACTCCACAGCTTTTAAGAATAAATTATTCAAAAAAGTATATGGCAATATCCACTATAACAGTACCACTATACACACATTAAAAACGTCTGGTGAAGAGTTAATACGTTCATAATATACGAATTGACGAGGAGCTTTTGAAACTTAGTCAAATGGTTTAAACTGTCGTTGGAAAGACAATTGTAATAACTCAAATCAAGTGTTTTAAAACATTCATAAATCTTTGTCAAACAACCGAAGAAAACGTGAGAAAAAAAAAAACGATACCATTCCCTTTGTAACGTAATCAATCAATACGTATAAAATTGATTAATAAGAGTAGATGAGTATATTCTTAAAACTTTTAGAGAGAGAAAATAAATAAAGGAGAAAAAGGGGAAAAGAATCCAAAACCCAAACCCACGCTGAAAGTTGATTTCACCTTCCACCCTAACAAACCAGCGCCTCTCCGAATCAGTTCCCAAGTTTTGAAAAATAAATAAATATATTACCATATATATATATATATATATACAACTGTGTGTATACATTATATAAATCTCTCTCGGAAAAATGAATCGCATGTGAAGAATTAACGGTGGTTGTTTTCTCAGATCAGGCCTGCAATCACTTACGCCGCCTGTGAAGATCCGTCGACATGTACGTTGCAAGGAGAGTCTCCGACGTCGATCGCCGTCTTCTCCTCCTCCTCGTAATCCCTTCTCTCTCCCTCCTCCTCTTGCTCTCACTCTCTACCCTCACCCTTGATCCTTTTCCCACTACTCTCGCCCCTCTCCGTAACCTAATCTACTCACGTCATCATGCCCTAACCGCAACCACCGAAACTTCCGATTTCGCAGCCGAATAATCCGATTCGAGCCCTAGCGACGTAAATCCGGCGGAGGAGATGGAGAATCTGCGGCGGAGGAAGAGGGAGGAGTTGGTGAATTCGAAGATTGCGGTGTGTTTGGTCGGAGGAGCGAGGCGGTTCGAGCTAACGGGGCCGTCGATCATTGAGAAGATCCTTAAGGTTTATCCTAATGCGGATTTGTTTCTCAATAGCCCTCTCGACCAAAATTCGTTCAAGCTTCGGCTGCTCAAGGACGCACCGAGGCTCGCGTGGGTTCGTATCTTCGAGCCTAAGCCGATCACCGAGACTGAGCCGATGGTTCGAGTCCTCACACCCATGAATTCGCCCAATGGCATTAAGGTAATTATCAACTCTCTTAAATCTCTATCCTTTTTTGATTTTTTGGATTAATTTTAAATAATTCGGAAAAGAACAAAAAAAAAAAGATAAGAAAGTGGTCAAGAGGGGTCCGTTTAGTTGGAGAGAGTTAGGGTTGGTGTAACCGTTTCTTGATCCGTACGTTACTCATGTGTATGAATGTTTGGTATGATGGATTTAATTAGGCTTGGTTTTTGTATTTGGTACGTGCTCTCACATTATCACCGAAATATACTGTTTTATTTTCAAATTATTTTATTTATTTTTCTTTTCAAATTGAGTACTTGATAACAAAATAGTTTTATAAATGTCATTTCGAATGGTAATCAATAACAAGGATGTGGCTTGTGGGTGATAACACTAGGATGTGGGTGGTATTATTGACAGTATTTGATAATTGCTACTTTCTTGAATCGGGGGGTCTATAATTTATATGAGGTTGAAACTCAGTTTGTGATTTCTTGGTGATTAGTCCGATATTGAAATTGACTCCTTACCTTTTCGGGACCCACTTCCCCCCCCCCCATAAAGAAGATCTTGATTAATTTCATAATTTGACAGCTTGTAATTTACATTCTTATATATGGTTTGTATGAAAAAAAGGTATTCTGGTTTTCTTGGAATTTTTTAATTTATGGTAATAAGTATTTATGAAAGTTAATGCGTGGCATGATGATGTTAATGCGTGGTGTACTGGCGTGATGATGTTAATGCGGAGGCTTTTATTGTATTTTGGTTCTAAGCATGTATATTAAGCATATACACACACACATTGGTTTTTACTTTGTTGCATATAGTTTTTTCATTTAACGTATTTACATTGAACCTTTTCTTGAGAAACAATGGCGATACATCGTATACTATTTAGTCACATTTACTTGATTTCACAATTTTGTTAAATCAAGTGATTCTGTTATATGTGATACACGTTCAAGATTTATAAAATTAAAAGCACTTACACAAATTAGCATTTATCATCTCCTAATCTCCTCAAGTCCATTCATGATTTTATCATTCCGTTATTGAATATACTAGTCATGACGGTTTTTTTATTTATTTTATTCTGAGAATTATTTTTCTCATCTACAATTTCTTCTTGGTGTCAATGACAGGGCTTATTACAGTACTTCAATCTCGTAGAAGGTTGCATCACGATGATAAAGGCATACCAAAACGAGAATAACTTCACATACGACTGGGTAATCCGGACCCGTGTTGATGGTTACTGGGCTGATCCGATCGACCCGGAATACTTCACACCGGGTCAGTACCTAGTCCCACCTGGATCCTCTTACGGTGGCCTCAACGACCGCTTCGGAGTCGGCGATCTCAACACCTCCACTGTGGCTCTCTCTCGCCTCTCCCTCATCCCCGACCTCGACTCGGCCGGGTTGACTCGTCTCAACTCCGAGTCGGCTTTCAAGGCTCAGCTCTCAACTCACCGTGTCCCTTACGTCACCAAACCTCTCCCTTTTTGCATCATGTCAGATCGGACCTACGACTTCCCTCCGTCTAGCTACGGAGTTCCCGTGGCTGCACTTTCGAGCCTCGGACCGTTGAACGGTGCCAAGTGCCGTCCGTGCACGGTCGCGTGCAGCGGCACGTGCGTGGCGGAAGTAATGGGAAAGCTGAACAGAGGGTGGAGTTGGACGGAGTGGGAGAAAGGAACGATGAAGCTGTGCGACGCACATGGGGAATGGGAGGAAGGTTGGGAGAAGATATTTGACGAAACCGCCGGCGAAAAACTCGCACGTGCGAGGAAACGAGTCGGAAGTTTAGATTCGAGGAGATGTGTGGAAGAGTTTGAAGAGATGAGAGGAATGGCCGTTAAATGGGAAGCTCCCGCCTCCAAGCAGATTTGTATGTTGGGCTTAAGGCCCAGTTAGAACAGATAATTTTTAGGTCCAACTTAATTCGCTAAAAAAAAATTTAGTTGTTTTTCCTTGTTGGTTGGTTGGTTGGAAAACATATTTCAGGTTAATTTTGATCTTTGAAATTGTGCTTTAGAATATATATATATATAATAAATATCATGGTCCAAACTGTATATGAAACCGCCAAAACTGTATATGAAAAAGGATATAAAAAAAAAAAAACTAGATATTTGTCCGATGGTAGTCACAACAGTAAGAAGAGGAGAAGAGAAGCTCTATTGAAAGGCCCATTCTTTCGGGAAATTAAGTCAGTGAAATGCGTCGCATTGTTAATAATACCTTTGTGTAGAAACTGCCTGCTTTTTTTTTTTTTTTACAAAAAGCTTTCAATCAAAATGCAAGGAAAAAATAATACAAAGATATGACTTTGTGGTCATATAGTTTGAGAAAGTTGTTTAAAACAATAAGGAAAAATCTACAACAAAGTAAAAATCTAAAGAGAAGAAAGAATTAGAGATGGCTTTCTAGGTATTTTTAAGATGGTGATCCGCGGCCTTCTTGACTGCCATGACTCCTATTTTTTCCTTTTTTTTTTATTATGGTCTATTGCATCTCTTAAATTTTTTGTGTAGGTTTTATTGGTCTTTCTACTTGTTTCCTTTGAGAGGGGTCACCCATCTCAAAACTTATAGCTCTAAAGTTTAAGACGGCAAAATGATTGATATACCTATGACATTCTCTTGCACAACTTGAATGAATCTGATAAAAGAAGAGCTGCAAAAGTTACCAAAGCAGGAGGAAGACCAAATGAAGGAATAGTGTTGGCGTTTTCTAAAGCATTAATATGATCGTAATCAATTGGATTAGCAATAGGAGTTGCTTCTGGTTCTGTCTCTTCACATGGTAATGCCGAAGTGGATATAGCTAGAACAGGTGCAACAATGGCGGTTGAAACGTCATAGGCTGCCTCTATTGTAGAAACTGCATGCTGTTCCATTGTCTTAGAACATGGGTGATACACACGTGAAATGAACCGTTATTTTTGTAACACAAGATTTAAAAATGGCTATGTATTTTGGCTTTCTTCTCTCTTATAAAAAGTTACACCGTTTTTCTTTTTGGCGTTTTCGGCACGAACTTAAAATGGATTCCTCAAAAAAATAACATCAAACTATAATATAAGTACAATTGGAATTTTATCTAGGGCACATTGAGATATGAGCTGAACCAGGATCTTCTTTTCTGTATATTCAGTGAAAACAAAATTTAAAATTATTATATTGAGATAGACTTGTATAGAGATACACACGTAACACACCACATGGAAGAATCGCCCAATCTATTCGGAAATTGAACCCGTTACAGGATTCGATGTTTAACTTCCATGTACGTAGTGCAGATTCGATACATCTTTTTACGCATCGTTACATGTACACACTCTCTAACGAATAAATGACTTTTAGTCTTTTACTACTGGAAATTTTTCATATGTGTAAGACGGGACAACCAAGTAATACATCGATATGTAGCTAACAGCTCACGTGACGTGCATTTGGCAGATGGATTGGAATCTCGGCACATCACGCGAGGAAAGATGCGAATATCTATAACTATATATCGGCCATCTATTATTTTCGACAAGCACCTATTAGGTTTTGTTTTAAATTAGCTAATTTCATGGAAAAGGGGGATCGGGAATTTATTGTTTTATATAACTAACAAACTACACATTTTGTCTACGTTTTAATTTATAAATAAACAAAAAAATGAATATATATGTAAAACGAAAACAAATTTGTAAAACATCAGTTTTGATTTTTTTTTTTTTTTTTTTTTTTTTGTTCGAAAGAAAAACCCCTAAACCAGCCAATCTTTCAACAACAAAGATGATTTTCGTTTCTACGGCAAATCGACGGCGCTGTAAAATTTATAAGGATGTCTCAAATAATTAGATGAAAGGCATCTTTTTGTCAACAATATGGCCATATGGGTTTGAATTAAGATAGTGACTTAATGATAACATTAATACAAAGTAAAAATCACTAGATTTCATGGCATGTTAATTAAATTAAAATTATGAAAAGACATGTTATAACACTGATAATGTCACTTTCCTAAAATTAATTAAACCGCAAAGACTACTAACATATTAAATTGTAGAAAAGCAAAATGCTATTCGTATATACGGTACGTATGTATAATGTAGAATCAAGCAGATCCCGTCCCTTTTTTATATATAACCTTCAAAGAGATCCCCTTCTATTAAAACAAAGTTTTATCTGAAAAAAAAAATCACTTACCTCAATACATGTAAACAAAAAAGCTAATTCATGAATACACACCAAATAAAACTCCATTTTAAAAAGTTTATAATAGAAACGATGGATCATCTTAAATGTTTTTTTAGCAAAATATATAAACTGTCGATCATATATTGAGATCTAATGGTATCTTCGCCATATAATGACATATCATGATTCATGAGTCATGACCATCAATCTCAATTAAACCACTAATTAAGATTCGTAACATATTTAATTGGAGAAATCAAATGTATATATGCATGGATTCCATCGATCTAACACTTGAATCAAGAAATATCTCTGAAATCCTATCACAGAGACTGTGTGGCTCCTCACGTTTTAATTCAAGTGAGTTGCAGAGTTGAATCCAGAAATCAAGTCACATGCTTTAGAAAATCTAATTCTGTTAGCGTTAAGTAAGGCCCTCTTGATGTTTGTGGATCTGCGCCGAAACACTCGTTTTAAAAGTCCACACGCTTGCACAACCTAATTATCTAATGCTTAGATTAAGTAGAATCTCGATTTAAGGGACAGTTTAGATTATACAATTATATATCTCTTTTTTTCGTGATCGTGGTAGGACAAAAGTGAAGTGTCGTGAACAAGAAAACCGTGATTTTGATCCTTTGATGCATAGTTGGAGTTGCCCTTCCCTGACACGTCCCAGCTCATCCCTCGTGCTTTGTTAATTACTAAACACATCTTTATAGATTAACAGTTTTTTTAATATAAAAACAAGTAATTGGTTTTAAAAGACCATAAGTTCA
Organism: Alliaria petiolata; assembly: GCA_020283515.1. Lineage (NCBI taxonomy): Eukaryota > Viridiplantae > Streptophyta > Magnoliopsida > Brassicales > Brassicaceae > Alliaria > Alliaria petiolata. The sequence continues at coordinate 775,200 of JAHZTW010000003.1, read as the reverse complement.
TATATACATTGTAAGAATACGATTTTAGTATGATGATTTTTTTTAAAGAATATAAGTTCAAATTGATTGTTCTTAATTATCATCGTTTAATTTCCATGTTACTGGACGTACAATTTTTGTAGTTTTGTGTGGTTTTCGATACTTTGCTCTACAATGTCCTATTTTGAAGGACTCATTATGGTTTATATGAAGTTTTCTCCATGTAAAATTGCGTTTAATTGATAAAAAAGAAATATTTGAACGAGCTTCTTCGGCGAATGTAAAATACATATTTGATTAAATTACTCAATATTCCTCCTATTGATGATCTGCCGTAACCATGTGAGAAGAAAAAAACTGTCATAACGCGTTTAAACCCCTACCAAATTAGTTTAAGGAATACTCAACTCAAGTATGTCTATTTAAATACAAAATTATGTGATAAATAATAGAGTAGCGATTAGCGAGTGCGAATCACTCAATTTTATTAGGAAGTGAGCAGCAGTTTTGGATTGGAGGTTAAGCTAGGGTGGCCAACCCACGTGTGTTCCCTCTCCGCTTGAAATGGAACATATGTTATGTCTCTTAACTCGTTAAATCTGATTAACTAATTCACTATTTACTTTCTTAAACTATGATATTACACTGGATAGTACAATTACCTTCGAATCTATGTATGACATTAAATTTACACGAGTTTGGTTCTACCTGAGATAAAATAAATGCTTAAGAAAATGTTAAATGTTAGCCGGATGTTGATCTAAAGGTTCATGTGATTAAAACGTCTTACAGAGTTTAATTGAAAAATTGTGTAATACTGGAATATTATAATAACACGTAAATTTAATTTTGGGAAAATGAACATTTAAATTCTCAACTTTCAAATTTAAACCATTTAAAGCTCCACCTTTCACCTGATCCATTTAAATAACAAACTTTTTCGTTGACCAATCTTTAAATCACGAACTTATGTTGACTCGGTTATATTAGGCACGACGTTAACTTCACTGACGGATCGACTTAACGCCGTCTAATCCCGTCTGTTAGTGAAATTGACGTCATGCCTAATATGGCTAAGTCAACATAAGTTCGTGATTTAAACTATAGTCAATGTAAAAATTTATTATTTAAACCGTCCAAACGAAACATGGTGCTTTTAATGACCAAAATTTAAAAGTTTGACATTTAAATGGCATTTTCCCGTCTAACCAATATTTTTAATTTCTTCGGATTACGTAATATTACGTGATTGCTAATCAAAGTAACTAAAACTAATTTTAGAAGATATTTAAACATAAACTAATTTTACGAAATATAATTTTTAATTTCTTCGGATTACATAAAATTACGTGATTACTAATCAAAGTAACCAAAACTAATTTTAGAAGATATTTAAACATAAACTAATTTTAGGAAATATAAGTTATCCGTCAGTAGAAAAATGTCATTAAAATGCCGAACTATCAAATTTTAGATATTCTAAACATCACGATTTCTGATGAAAGAGTATCTCAAAGATTCTATTTCTAATGAAAGAGTATCTCAAACTCAAAATTTTACAATGTGAAAGATTAAGGATCTCAAGCTTTTTGTGGCCTATGATTAGCAATAAAACTCATGTATTGCTGATGAAAGAGCATCTTAAACTCAACATATCGAGGTTCTTGAGGTAATATATGATTTGTTTAGCAATGTAATTTTTCAAACAAAATTCAAATATTTCAAGCTGGTGAGAGTACTATAGTTTTCTCCCACATCTTGAAACTTGAATGTCCCAGTGAAACTGTAATCATGATCGATGAATGATCAGTGTTTTAAGTTTTTTTCATTTACTGAACGCTAACCGAAATGAATCCTTTTTATGATAACACGAGCGAGGTAGAACAAGTTTTTCGAAGTTTCTCAACTTATATATTATGTATGTATATTTAGGGTTTCGTAAGACTTACATATTGTTAGATAATCATGAGATGTGGTTAAATTGATGTTTTAAAAACTAAACCCAATTTTTTTTGTGTAATGTAAATTTAATTTATGTTTAAATATCTTCTAAAATTAGTTTTGGTTTACTTGGATTAACAATCACGTAATATTACGAAATCCGAAGAAATTGAAAATATCGGTTGGACGGGAAAAATGTCATTTAAATGTTAAACTTTTAAATTTTGGCCATTAAAAGCTCCACGTTTCGCGTGGACGGTTTAAATAACAAACTTTTACATTGACATTGTTTAAATCACGAACTTACGTTGATTTTACCATATTAGGCACGACATTAATTTCCCTACCAGACGGGATTAAACGGCGTTAAGTCGATCCGTTAGTGAAATTAACGTCGTGCTTAATATGGCTGAGTCAACAAAAGTTCGTGATTTAAAGATCGGTCAACGAAAAAGTTTGTTATTTAAATGAATCAGATGAAAGATAGAGTTTTGAATGGTTCAAATTTAAAAATTGAAGATTTAAATGTTCATTTTTTGGATGCAGTTGAAGAATAAAATAGGCTCTATTATATCTTAAGCAATTATTCTCAAAAAGTAGCGAAACTCTCACACGTGCACATCATCTCAAACTTCGTTGTGTGGGCCCCACAGCGGCCACACATTCGCGAGTGTCTATATAAACGCTCCTTCTTCCTCCTCTTTCACCATTTCAAAATCATTCAAACCAGCACAGTCTCTCTCTCTCTTCTCTCTCTCTCTCTCCGAATTATGGTTGGAGTTTTCCGGCGATCACTCTCTTTCCCGAACAAACCTTCCGTCCGCTCATCTCCGCCGTCGAAGCCGCGTGTCTCTCACCACACCAGATCCATCAGCCTCCCGTGCCGATCCCATCCCTTAATCTCCCACATTAACCACGAGATCTCCCAAATCAAATCCTGGTCCTCCTTCGCCGGCGAAACAAACCGCCGCACCACCGGATGGATCACCGACGGACTCAGCCTCCTCAACGACGACCAGGAAACGCTCGCAGAAATACTCCAGCTCCCGCAATCACAGGAATCTCTCCGAAACCGCCCGGTTTTCTTCGAGAATCTTCTAGAAGACCTTCTCCGATTCGTAGACGCCTACGGAATCTTCCGTACGTCGATCCTCTGCCTCCGCGAGCACCAGTCCGCCGCTCAGGTCGCCCTCCGTAAAAAAGACGACGAGAAAATCGCTTCCTACCTCAAATCTCGCCGATCTCTCGCGCGAGATATCGCCAAACTAACGTCATCCATCCGCGAGCCGAGAACCAAGTACCAGCACTGCCACGTGGACATCGTAAATGGGTCGTACGGTGACGCAGAGCTGGCGTCAGTTATCGGTGACGTCATCGAGGCCACTGTCTTGGTTTCCGTCGCACTCTTTAACGGCGTCTATCACTCGCTCCGTCCCATCAAAACGACGCCGTTTATCGGGTTCCTTAAGAGGTCAGAGAAAAAAGACAGAATCGATGAAGGGATCGAGGAGCTGAAGCAAGTTGAGGAGAAGAGCTTGATCGGGTTAAGCAAGAAGAAGAACGAAGAAGTAAAGATTCTAACGAAGAAGATGATCGAATTTGAGAACTCGACCCGTGAAATCGAATGTGGGAGCGAGAAAGTGTTTAGGGGTTTAATTAGCACTCGGGTCTCACTGCTTAATGCCCTAGCACATTAACTAATTATCACTCTCATTCTTTTAATTTCTTCGGATTTTCTGTTTATTTCCGTTTTTGTCCGATTATATGCATGCGTTAACTACTTAAAAGAAAATAGAAAAACAAATAAATAAAATATACTTTACATTTCCTTGTAATCTATATATCTCATCTTAAATCAAAACCATCCTTTAAATTTAAGGTTTGAATAGTGACTTATTCACAAAACAGCAAAACGGTTAGCTAGAAAAGAAAACAGAAGGAACAAATAGATGTGGCAGAAATATTTGGTATGCTTAAACCTTGTTTAAAAAAAAAAAAAATTGCTATGCATCTAGTTCTAAATATTAGTAGTTTGTATTCCTCTAAATTAGAGGCTCTAACGTGGAAACGTTGTACATATTGTTTTCACCGTAAATATTATTTAAACATAAAACATAAACATAACCAAACCAAATTAATAATGTTTTCCGTATTACCAAAGTCATACTGCCTTTTTTGTTGTTTCATGTTAGAAACAGACCAAAATTTGATCTTTGTTCGAATTGGTTATGAAAATTTTGATGATTGTTATCATTTATTTGATTAAACAACAAAATGTTTGGAAAAAAAATCGGTTACGCGTTAAGAACCAAGGTCCACTTATTTTCACAAGCCATCCCATGGCCATGCCATGCATTATCATTTATTTGGTAGACAACAAAACATTAAACATTAGTACACAAACAGCGTGCATGCACAAACTCCCTTGACACATATATTTGCCGGAAATAATTGAGATAAATAAAATTAAAGGACATAAGAAGACATAAAACTTGTAAGATTTTCACGTTGATGGATTCGTTCTAATATTTTGTGGCCTCTCTTAAGTTATAATTAGTAACTAACCTAGAAAGCCACCACATGGTTTGTTAGGGAGATGCTTTTCAATTATCATCTTGATCTGATTCGGATTAGCACTTAATTATTTGTTAACACCGTATTAAACGTGGGGTTTGCTGGATTAACATACCGTAGTTTAGTGCTATTAGTTTAACAATTAATTGGCAAATTATTTCCCCTTTTAACGGCGGTACGTGTTGGTGGCCATAACCGGTTCGACCTAGCCCTGAATTCAATACGATACTAAATCCGGTTATACGTAGAGCTATAATTGGGTTGGTTGCTTTGAAATGCAACTTGCAGCATTATTATTTTTAATAAATGCTTTGCTTAGTTTAGAATACAACGAGGCAAAAAAATTGACAACTCGGATTGGGTCATGACTTCAACCCAACTCCCAACAAAGAAGATAACACAGATGGAAAAGGGATATTGGTCTTCAATGAATTATTAAGTCTTTTGATTAATTTAGGACTCAATTAAAAGTTCATGACACTATTTAGAGAAGAGAGATACTAATAATTAGAATTACATGAACTTTTCATGTTCCTAATAAATAAAGACTTTCTCATATTACCCAATTATTTGTCATTATTGGTTATACATCCATTATGTATAGTTGGTTAATTTTGTCAATACGTATATAGTTGGTTTTAGTTTAATGTTAGGTTTTAAGCTTTATATCAAGTGGTGAAATGCTTTTTATAATCGAATGTTCTTTTTATAACGTCACAAATTCATATTTCAAGGATGCGCTTTCTTTGTTTGATAATTGTTTGTAAGAATGTATATATTATATGTACAGTTGTATATATAATTTGTGTCACAGCAGTATAGTTTTATATATATTTATAAATGGAATATATAATGTTACGATTATATATTTGGATTCTTTTGAGGAATTCATTTTACATCGTCCAGAAAATGCCAAGAAGACAAACGGTGTATTAGAGAGAAAAATAAAAAATAACGGTGTAACAGAACTTATACCTTTGTCTAATTCACAAATAACGGTTCATTTCAGGCCTTCCTTCACAGACATGTCACCCATGTTTAAGACTTCGGGTTTCTTTAAACAATGCCAGTATGCCACACGCATGTTGAAGACTTCCCCTAAATAATGGGCCTTAAAATAAGACCATATTTATAAGGAAGCCCACGAAGAGGTTTCCGATAGCCCAATATATATATTCAACCTTTAATATCAATGAGGAAATTGTTGATGGGATTAATAATGAGAAAATCAATGAAAATCAACTTCATCACCGTTGATCTTCTTCGTCTTCTCACTCTGCTTCGATCTCATCGATTTCTCGTGACACGAATCAACTTCTGCGTACCATTTTGGAAGAACGGGCCAGATGAGCCATTCCTCTTTCTCTCTTCTAATCAATGGTTTGTGTATATTATTAAAGTTTTTCCTGCTTCTAATCAATGGAAAGAAATTTTTTACCAAAAATAAACATTTTATTAAAACAATAACCTTAACTTATTAATATCAATGGAGAATATATATATATATATAGCTAAGCACAATTTAAAGCAGGCGGCTTGTCATAAAACTTGATATGTGGATGATGAGTGGGATTTCAATGAGCTAACTAAAATTGGTTATGGCCATATTGAACAATAATATAAGCAGCTGTATTTTGTGTTCATGTTTCAATAAGTGAGTGCCAATTAATTAATGTATATTTTTATATAACCTTATGGGAAGTATAATCTTATATACAAAACAGGCATGATGCATACAATAACTATAGGATGTATACGTAATATCATCAGAAACACATCCAGGCTGTCACAAAAATCAAATTCGTTGATGGTTTTGTTCAAGTCTACTCCATTCGTGCACATTACCAGTTTTCCCCAATTAGACAAATATAATATTACATGTATGCGTGTGTATATGATTATGATATTATATTTATTATATTCAAATGGTTCTTGGACATTTCTTGATGTTTATGAGATCTCGAAGGATATATTAAAATAAAGGTTGCTGGGATTTGGAAAACGACTTCGCAGCCAACGGTTACTGTTTCTTGTTGGTTGCCGCATTCTAGTAACTAAAAAATGAAGTTTGCAAACTAAACCATGTCAAGATTGTTATTACTATTATTATTTTATTTTTTGGCTCAAGATTTGTTCATTTTCTTGTTTAAAATTTTAAATTTTATATTGCGCATTATGAACAGGATGCTCATCACCTTGTTAGATGATCAACTAATCAAGGGAACGAATGCAAAAGAAAAGATAGTATGAAATGAAAAGAACAATATGTACAAACAAAAATTAGGGAAAATTATAGTTTTCAACAATAACAACAAAAACCAGCAAAAAATATTAGGAAGAAGAGTGTATATATATTATATAAGTATTGATTTGTCATTTGTCTGTCGGAAGAAACTCAATCAAAACAGCTAATTCCAGCCTGTGTCTATATTCGTCCATTGACTGTTCTCTACGTGCACACAGTCACACACAGACATATATATAAATGGTGAGAGTATTTATGAGAAATTGAATTTCTCTCGACTATATACATTAATTTCTCTATATAAAGTGAGTCATCTCATGGCTCATAACTCATCATCATCTGGTGCACACGTGCGCTCAACAAGCTGGTCCGAAGACGTTCATCCTCTATCCCGAGCCATCGAAGATCATCTCCTGATACTAACGCAAAAGCCAGAGCCTGCTTGTCGGAAACTTGGCATTTTAAAGAATATGTACGAGATTGTGGAAGTTTTCCTCCGTTTTCAAACGGCGAAAGCACAAAAAGCTTTCACCGATTTTGAAGACGTTTCCGACGGGTTTCTCGAGGTTCTTGATATCTGCAGCACGGTCAGAGACGTTCTGTCGCAGATAAAAGAACAAGTCAGGGAACTCGAATCTAGCTTGAGGAGGAGATTGACCAAAACCAAATCAGGAGGCGATCAAGAGGCTTTCTTGGCGCGTGAGATCGGCGCGTACGTGTTCAAGAGAAGAGCGCTGAGCAGAACGATCGCCAAGAAATTGAAGAAAGCAGAGGATAACACGAAGAAGAAGAAGAGAGATTTTGGAGACGGCACTAATGTGATGAAGAAAGTTGAAGAGGCGAGCTTTAGTGTTCTGGTTTCTTTGTTGGTCGAAGTAGTGACGACGAATCAGAGCGATCATAAGCAGAGATGGGGAAGTGGAGGTTTCGGATATTTGACGAGGATGTTTAATAAGAAGAATCAAGAAATTGACGATGCAGAGGAGCTGAAGAAGTTGAGGGAAACAGAGCATAGGATTGAAGAAACGGAAAGAGAGTTGGAGTGTGTGTATAAGAAATTGTTGAAGACAAGAGTTTCTCTTCTTAACATGCTTACTCTTTAAAATTAAATCTATATGTATGTACAACTTCAGTTTTTGTGAATATCACCTTAGATTATACAATCACAAGCTTGAGCACAAAACTCAGTTTCTCTCCTCCGAAAGTTGCAAATACAGAGCAGGGATGAATTCGCAATGATGGGCTTTGAGCAAATCACCCAGTTTTCGATAATGGGCTTACTAAATTGAGCCTAATGGGCCTGGAGTTATATTTGATGGGTCGGCTATAAAAACCTGAGAGCTGGTAATGCGGGGATTGCTTAGAAACTGCGTAATATAATTAATATATACATGGTTGCACAAAAAAATAAAATTAATATACATGCTGTTGACAACAAAAGTATATTAATGCATTGCATGATTGATTGATTCGTTATAAGTTATAACTTCCAGACGAGAAATCGAATAATAAGATTTATCCTCCAACAACAGAATAAAATTAATTCATCTGGTTGGAGAGATATGAATCTAATTATAATTTTTTTTTTTTTTTTTGAGATTTGGGGATATATTAATTTGTTGGAAATAACCTGAGATAGAAATATCTAAATAACCACAAAATCTAATCTAGATGCATATGCGATAGGTCGAGCCGTCAAGGTAGTTCCTCCCTTAGTGATAGAGAAATTAGAATCAACAAAAGTATATTAATGCATTTCAACAAAAGTATATGTGTATATATTCGTATACATTATCCTCGTTATATAAAAAGATCAGAGTAGTATAGTTTGCTTGCTTGAAAAAACAAAATACAATGGGAGGAGCTTTAAGCGCATGTATATATTGTTGCCCAAGATCATAAGAACAAAAAAGGGATAATGATCGAAGATAGGAAAAAAAAAAAAAAAAGCTCTAATTTAAAATCGAAACATTTCTCATTTCATTTAATATTCGTCTCTTCAATTCCAAATTGCTGCAATTTGCCGACACAGCCTGGCACCGTCGCTCGTGCATGCATGGTATACACTTAATCTTCAAACCGAATAATAAAAGAAAAACTTTAAAACTATATATTATAACACAGAATATCCAAACAAATCCACAATGTACCGTAACCCACGAGTGTCTTACGTATATGCAGAAGGTTCCTCCAGACATTTTGTGATATTTTAAATCATTATTTTGATAATACCTCCAAAATGAGCTGTTCCCTAGATGTCCCACGTCCGTACAAAAACCCAAATTGAGGACCCTTCATCGTACTTTCCTTCAGATCCCTCTTCTTCACTCTATATAATCTCCCTCTCACACATAGATTCAATTTATATCTAATCTTCGCTTAAAACTCTCAAAAAGGCAAGGTTCAAAAAAAAAAAAAAAACTCTTAAAAAGGCCCTAAAAACCGATTACAATTAGATCAAAACTGCCTTTTCTATTCGTTTTTTTTTTTTATAATTCCTAGCGAAAGATCTCGAAAAGATTAACATCTTTATGGCTCATGAGATTAACTTCGAGAGTCTGAGGGAGCTACACGACTGTGCAAATTATCTCCTCGATCACTGTCCAAAAACAAGAGAATCTCTGTCTGAACAAGGACAAGAGAAATGGACCGAACAAGTTTCAGAAGCTTCGTTGAGGATGTTAGACATCTGTAACGTATCCAAAGATGTGATGACGCTCGTGAAACACAGCTTGCAAGATCTACAACTGACTCTACGTGGCAACGAATCATCACATGTCAACGAGAAGATCGCTGCGTATAATCGATATAAGAACAAGCTCAAGAAGGAGACACTCAAGTGCTTGAACTGTTTGAAGAACATGAAAGGAAGCGGAGGAGGAAGAGTAGCGATGCCAACGGAACAGAGCCTTCTGTTTGTTGCGGAGGTTTTGAAGGAAGTGAAAAGAGTCGTTGTGGCGATGGTTGAGTCTTTGTTCTCGCTTGGTTGTATTCCTTGGCTAGAGAAGCGATCCAGCATAGGGTCTTTGTCTTCTATCTTTACCATTCGATCTTCGTATTGGTTAGATGATGTATGGGACGAGACCGCGGTTCAGAGCGCGACTACGAGGTTGGAAGCGGCGGAGATTGCTGTGGACGAGCTTGAAATAGAGTTGGAGTCTATTTCCCGGCGATTGATTCATACCCGAGTTTCACTTCTTAATATTCTTACCAGCTAGATTTCTATTAGGTTGCGTTACAAGTTAGCGAACATTTTTAATTAACATTAGCTTGATTTCCAAACATTATGCCACATGAGCTATATAGGTAATTTACTTATTGGAAGTGTGTAACATTATGTTTATTTTTTACCCGTTTCTAAACCGGCTAATTGGTTGGGGATTTGGGACTAAAGGCTCAAAGCAATTTTATTTATTTGATCATCCAATAATAAAAAAAAGATTCTCTAGCTGATATTGTTATTTACATAAATGTCGTGACTTGCTGCTATTGATGTTTTAATTTGATAACATGGTTAGACTAGGCCTGTTACCATTCTTTTTGCTACATATGGCTATGTAAATGCTCAAATTATCCGGGACAATCATTTTGAATTTGCATACGCTCTGAACTTTTGAAAATTCCAAAAGTTAAGATTTATATACTGGTAAATGGTAACAAAATGGTAAAATTGAGAGTTTGGAACCATATATATGATTTTTTCATCTTCTTTGTAACTCGTATACTTGGAGATCTAACACCACAATCTTTCGATTGATTTTTAATTTCAAATTCATTTGTAGACAGCAAAGCAACATCAACAAGGAAGTGCAACCCAAGTAGCAACTTAAAACAGAAGCAGAGCAACTCTTACATAGTTTGTGTACAAAAACAATTCACGTCTTCTTCACAGTTCTCTTTATTTCGACATATGAAGCTGAAAATACAAAAAAAAAAAAAGACACATTCATTTTTTCGCCATGATCTTCAACGGTTCGATGAGACCTAGCAGTAAAACCCCAAAGAAGATTAGTCTCAAGTAATTTGAGCAATGCTTATCAAGATTATAGCAAGATTTGATGGAAGGTGAATTCAAGGATAATATAGCTAAACCATTGTTCGCCTAACTACAAATTAACGATGTGTCTCAACAAAGAGAACCGGCGAAATATGTGCCACTAAACTGTTAACGATCTTTCAAAATAAAGTCACTCCATTGTCATTCACTTAAATTCTAAGAGGCTAATGATTCACCATAGAGAATATAAATCAAGAACACTTTCACCATTTGGACAAAGCTACAAACTTTCTTCGAACCAACTACACACCATTTTAAAAGAGTTCTGGTTAGCAAGTGACAACTTAGTAATGCTAATCAATATTATGCATAGACATTAACGAACTTAGTGCACTTTACAAACATCACGAGCGTTTAATAAGAAAAGGGATACTTTTTTTCAATCTTTATTGATTAAGAACTTTAGTGATTCCATCAACAGAGCTAATACAGACATTACCTAGTGATGATCCCCGTGACCATGATCACCATGGCCATCCCACGGGTGCCTCCATCCCTATAGCCAAATAGCAAGATCACATTTAGGCACCATGGAAGGAGTAGAAATGAAACAATCCAAATAAAAAGCTAAAAACTTTACAAAGAGCGAGGCGAAGATAAAGGAAGAGAGTCTTACCATGACTACAGGACCATCTTGCTTTGCTCTGTACAGAATCCAGAACCTGAAAATATCAAAATTTGAGGTTAATGTGACTGGTGTTCTTCAATCATTTTCATCCAAGTGAAATTGACATTGGTTCCCTCCGGAAGCATAACCCAATTTCAAACTAACATATGACTCTGATCCTAAATTTGACATACCCATAATCCAATTTTTAATTCACATACCAAAACAGAAAATCAATCGGAATCTAGATATGGATTCGTCGGATGATCAATTAACCGATAATCCCATGGCGAGATCTAGCTTGGATCGAGATTCGAAAAGAAACAAAAATCGAAGCCGAGTCCCAAAAGCAAAAAGCGAGGAGGGGTAGGAGAAATGTACCACATAACGGCGCACAAGCCCTTTCCGGTGACGGTGTGCCACGTCTTGGGAGTGTGCACAGTGACTCCCTTGTATGTTATACCTCCGCCATGTCCTCCGCCCATTTTCTTGAAACCCTAGATTCCCCGATTCGCACTGCAGTTTCAGACTCTTTCTCCTCCGATTTGACAAAATCCTACCTGAGATTCCAATTCAAGCATGTGACTCGTGACTTTCCGCTACATGTCTTTCGGCAAGGCCTCAACAAGGCCCAACAAAAAACCAAAAGCCCATATATTTCCACCCTTTTTTTTGTCTTCAAATTTAAAACTAGGATGATGATATTTGATTATGAATGAAGAAGGTTAAAATGGGGTTTCATGGTTAGTGTTTCAATCTGTTAAAATGAGTCGATTTTACGCTTATATTACCGAATTGGACTCCTTTATTTGTAATTAAGAAGTTTGGATTCATTAATTGAAAACTTATGATCTACCACAACTCATGTGCATAGTTAAACTACTATACAATACAACTTTGTCCCAAATATTTGAAAGATTGATTATTGACCTTCAAAAGAGACTCAAAATCGACTAATGATACATTTTAATTATGAGAGACGACTAATTACAAGATCATATTTCTACACAAACAAGAACAAGCCCTTCTGGAAAAAGAAAAAAAAGCTACCTACGACACCATTTCTTCGATTTCATTACTCCAAATTGTTAGGAAACTAAGGAACGAAGCTCCCTTGCAGGTGCTCTCGTTGAGCAAACCTCTGGCTTCTCCACATCATCATAGTTATCGGGCATACTTCTCCTCACAAGCTTGATGATGTGATCCATTAAGCTTCCATCGCAAGGAATCTGTAAAGGACCATCAATGGTAGTCCCAAACTCATCCTCAGCCATCTCCAATAACACTCGTAGGATCGGATGGTTGAGATACTCCAATGGCAAAACGAATCTCTTCCCTTCTTTGGTGTAAACAGTGAAGTGCCCTTTCTTCCTTTTTCTCCATTTCTCCATCAACTCCGAGAGTCTAATCCCCTTAGAATATAGTTTCTTCATATGAGTTTTTGTTTTTGTTGTTGTTGTGTTACTTCGGCTCTGATATTTTCGTTGTGATTGAATTTGTATGCGACCAATAAGTGCCTCGCTGATACTAAATATATAACCAATATTTGGGCAAAACACCGACTGGATTTTAGTACGTGGGGAGGGAAAAGGGAGTTCGTGTTTGTTTTAATTCACTTATCTGTTGTTTTCTAAATTTGTCCACAGTTTGGATCACGGCCACTCGTGGAGTGACGTACTGAATTTCTACAAATATCTAGAGATTTTCATTTTTTTTTTTTTTAACTCATTACTTCCGTTTCAAGCAAGTTGCTTGCTACTTTTTATTTTATAGTTCTCTCTTTTACATTCATGAGTGTTCTTTGTTTTCTCTCTTCTAGTCACATGAAAATCCTGCAACCCATTCTTTTATAGTTTTCTCTTTTACATTCATGAGTCTTCTTCGTTTTCTCTTTTTCTAGTCACATGAAAATCCTGCAAACCATTCTTTTTAAACACTTACAGCCAACAAATCTAAGTAAGTACACAATAAGATTAAGTGCGATATAGTTGGATGGCAAACTAATCACAAAGATGCTCAAATAAACAAAATCTTTCGTGATCGTGCCAAGCAAAAAACAATGCAACCTCCATACTATTCCCCCTTCGTTTTACCCATAAACATGTCTGATTTCAGAACCAGAGTCAGATTTCCTACCTCAGGTCAGGTCTATTCTTTTATGGACAGAGCGATGCGTCCCAGAGTCAGTCTGAGCCTAACTGTCATCTTCACTGATGCATATGGGAACGAGTTCATTCCAGGGAATAGTTGGGTTTGATTGCGTGAGGAGATAAAAGGTTTGCAAATGCTCAGTGGTTCCGTCTTTACATAGAGAGAGGAAGAAGCATCCTTCGCTTCTTCTTCCTGGCTAGTCTCACTTGCTTCGTGATTTTCATACAGACAAGCAGTAGTAAGCTGACACAAACCAGGATGAATGCGAGTTCCAACCGCCTGAAGTACAAAGATACTGCTGAAAACACCAGGAATGCTAAGATCACTAGTTCCCATATGACAAAGACTACGACATCGACCCTGTATCAAAGCAAACAATACGAATACCATTAGTACCACGATAAAATGTTCATGATACCTTCATTGCCAAGCTACAACAATAGAATCAAGATGGCAATGGACTCAAATTCTACTATTGAGATAAGAAAGGAAGTGTATGTCGACTTTGTTTTCATACTAAGAAAGACATTGATATCTATGAATCACACTCACCTACAAGCGCAAGAATATCTAGTTCATGTCATGAAACTAGTTTGATATGAAGCACAAATGCACAATAATATTTTGCATCTAAACAACAGTATGTTCTGGCGAAAATCGATTTTAGTTTCCATTGAGTAGCCTAAGACAGAAGTGGGTTATCGAAACCGAAGCCTATAAAACGCCTTAAGTTTAAACTACACAATTACCTCTATCTTCCAAAGAGTGACAAGGTCAAAGTTATTGTTCAGGTCACAGAGCAACTAGCTTGGCTTACGAACTTGTTTATCTAGAGACAATTATCTAAAACCTTCAAGCTGAAAAGGAAAACTTTAAAACACATACTTGCTGATAGAGACAAAAAGAAAAAATCAAATCAGAACCTCCGGGGTGTGAATTTTCCTTAAAAAGAACGTGGAAACTATCTGTGTTACTCGATTTAGTAATAAAGCTCCATCCATTGACAGATCCAGATATGAAAAAAAATCAGTGAAAATGATGGTACACCGAGGATCGATATCCAAGTTAAGTGTTATCGAAATATTAGTTCCTTGTGTAGAACTGACATAGAAATGTTACCTAGATGCATTCATACCCAGTGTTCTAGGTCAAACCTTAACGATGGTGTTGGATGATCTATGAGAAATTTTTAAATTCCATTTGAATTGAATAACACAAATTCCATAAATAAAATATAATGCCCTGAGACGAACACAACTCTCTGCACGCAACTCCGGATCACGGCAGAGAGAAAAATATAAAAAGCATAAGCTGCAGATCTTAAATCATGATTAAGTAGTTCTCAAACCTGGACGAAGAGAAATTCGAGGTGGAAGAGAAGAAAGAAACGGAGGCCCAATCATGCTTTGATCTAATCTGATATTCCCTCAGCTGTTCTGCTAGATTCGATCTCGTTATCATCGCTTCCTCGCCTTTTTTCCAAATCCCTCCACCAAATCCTTTTCTTCTTTCTCGATCCCACTCTCTCTCAACCTCCCGGAATCGACGGAAAGCTCACGAGGCGTCGGAGAAACAGGAGATGCAGGGAAAATCTGACGCAAACATATATCGAGAATCCAGAAATCCAACAACCGGAAAAATATTCGCGAGAGGAAAATTAGTCGTGTTAAAATTCACAGCGACGAAACGATGTTCGATTCGTTGGGTTACGGCGATCTTTCGCGTGGACTCTCTCTCTCTCTCTTTTCCCCTCTCCGTGTCAATAATCGTCGGGTCGGGTAATAGATCCGATCTGTACTCACAGGCCCATGTTACTGGTGTTGGGCCCTTGGAAGGTAATCGCTAAGGCTTACTTATTAGCCCTTAACAGTAAGCTGATGAGATCCACTATTCACTAAATCATGGACAGATATAATTTAAAGCTTTTTTTTTCTGACCGTCGATTTAATTATAAAAATAAAATGAAATTGATCGATTCTCGTGTCCCACGCAAATAAAGTGGGTGATAAATATCGGTCGTTGAATATTCCCGATTTGACAACAATAAGGCAGATATCACGTCCACAAAACTCAGACGGGCGGTGGAACGCAGAAATAGACAAAAGATTATAACAACCGAATGATGCAATTAAGCACTTAAGCATTTTTTGTTTGTTTTAATTCATAAATTTGGAACTTCGGGTTCATATAGTATTTTCAAATCTACACTAATTCCTCTGAAATATATATATATATATATAACCAACTAAGTATGTATTATCACGAGAATGTCGGCTGCAAGTTGTCGTTTCGCTATCACCGAAAACATAATCCAAAGAATAAGAACAAAAAAAAAAGAGACGACCAAGTAAGAATTGAAAAAGATTGGTTTGTTTCGTATGTGTGTTGGTGTGTCACGGTGCGTGATACGTGTTGTTGATTAAATTTTGAGACGAGATCGAGAGACTACCAATGATGTGGCACGTCGTGTTCAATCCTTTAATGGAACACGGTTCATGGTTTTTGTTTTTGTTTTTTCACGGTTCATTGTTATTTTAGGCGAATTTGATGATGCATTCCCGATTAACATCTGTCCTTTTTTAATATCTTAGACCATTGGAGAGGTTTTAAACATAAGTTCTAAACAATAAAAAAATTTAAAAAATCAAAAAGGAATAAAAAGGTAGTAGAATCGGTTCTGGTTATACAGTTTTTAGAAACTATCTCTAACCAGATATCACCATTTGATTGGTTTACTTTTAAAAAAAAAAATTAAATAAATAATATAATTATATTAAAATATTATTAAATTAAAAATGAGAATCTCATTTTTAGAACCTAAGCTTTGGAGATGCTCTTAATTTCGTTTCTCTAATTGATCGAAAATGATATCCCACACGCATTAACATATTTCATTATTTTTAGAAATCCAAGTAATCGCATGCTCATTTGTTTACTCCTTAGATCATTATCAGCATCCAAGTACTATATCTTTAAAAAATGGATTTAAACATATCGGTTTACGTTGAAAATATACACTTATGAATTTGTTAGGTTGGATTTGTTTTCTCCTTGAACGTTCCCAACTTTCCCATGTTCATGTATTTACAATTTCAAAGATCATGCCTCCCCTGGACTGGCCTCCTCAGCATACCTGGTGAATAATAGCTTATTAACTTCCTAACGTATAGAACTAAGCTGTTATTATTCCGTTTGTAACGCCTATAGGGGAAATACTATTAAACAGTAACGTTTTAGTTTCTCAAAATCATCAATTCTCGTCCAACAAGCTTCTTCCAACGTGGCACACCAGTCAATAAGTCAAGTGGACCCACATCACCGACACCACGTCTTTTACGCCAATCAGTACACGTTTTCGGGTCCTACGCAGGGACAAACTCCCACGTTATATAGCCACGTGTCAACGTTTGATTGAGTAATATAACTTTTCTCTCTGTCGCCCTTTTCTTTTCTTTTTTTGTCTACATCCGTCTTTTCATTTTCTGAACGTTAGTTTGCCGCTACTAAACGTCCGTCGTCCGATTTACACTAAAGCTCGACACGTGTCTTCCCATCTATGGTGAGTTAGTACTACTCTTTCCTTTCTTTAACCCATGTTTCTGGAATTTGCAGGTTCATCCCTATATTTTGTATTTTCTGTAAAGAAACCCCGAAACTTCAAAAATATTGAATTATATGGGGATGCCTCCTTTTAATTTTATTCTTTTGCTAGTTCCATGGATTTTTATATTCATTAAGCTGTCTGAATTAGATAATTATGAAATTTAGAAGTTTTAAAAGCCTAGATTAATCTGTTATGCCTAAACCACTTAGTTCTCAATTTAGTTTTGAATTTGCCAACTCTATCTAGTTACCATTCCTATCCAGTATTTTTGTTTGTTGATTTTAATTATCCACTAAAATGATAAACAAGAATGGTCTCTGATGGCGTAAGCAAGCTTTCGATAATTAATTAATGAATTCTTTTCAGTTCATTGATAATCTTATCTAATTATCCAATTAACAAAAAAAGAAGAGAATGTTGATTACGTGGTGAAGAAGAGAGAGGTAAAAGAAGAAAAAGTGGGACCATTTTGCAATTTATCAATAATTCATCTATATTTTAAATTTTTAAAAAGATCACAGAGCGTGAAATACGCGTTGGATTGGGGACCCATCCTTAGTCCTCACACTATAAAACGCACTTTCTCTCATCTCATTTCTCATCGTCTCTTAGAAATCATCTCAAGTCTCATCAGCTTTTGAAATTCTAAAGTTCTCAAGGTATACTTTGATCACTTCATATTCTCATTAACCGATCAAAACTTTTTTTTCCATAACTATGGCGGAGGAAAACAAGAACGTTCCTGAGCAAGAGGTCCCAAAGGTAGCGACAGAGGAATCATCGGCGGCGACGGGAGAGGTCACGGATCGTGGATTGTTCGATTTCTTGGGGAAGAAGAAGGAGGAAACAAAACCCGAGGGGACTATCGACTCAGAGTTTGAGCAAAAGGTTCATATTTCGGAGCCGGCGCCGGAGGTTAAACACGAGGAAGAAGAGAAGAAGCCTAGTCTCCTGGAGAAGCTTCACCGAAGTGACAGCTCTTCTAGCTCCGTAAGTTTAGATCTGGTCAATAAATTATAAATAACCTATATATATATATATTGCGCTAGATCTGATCTGTTGATGATAACTTTTACCTGATCGAAGAAATTTATATGGAATCGAATTTTTGACAGTCAAGCGAGGAAGAAGGTGAAGATGGTGAGAAGAGGAAGAAGAAGAAGAAGGATAAGAAGAAGACAACTACTACTACTACTACTGAAGGAGAGGTGAAAACAGAGGAGGAGAAGAAAGGGTTTATGGACAAGCTGAAGGAGAAACTTCCAGGACACGGAAAGAAGCCGGAGGATGCCTCAGCCGCCCCCGCCGCACCGGTTGTTGTTCCTCCGGTGGAGGAAGCGCATCCGGTGGAGAAGAAGGGGATTCTAGAGAAGATTAAGGAGAAGCTTCCAGGATACCATCCCAAGACCGTAGAGGAGGAGAAGAAGGAAAAGGAATCTGATTAAGAAAGAGAAAAAAAAGAAAGATGATCATTAAAAATATGAATAATGATGATGGGAGATTTGCTTTGTTTTTGTGATGAATGATGATCCATCTTTTGCTTTTCGTGCTGTGGAAGTTTGTTGGCTTTTTACTTTGTTGATTACAGTTTTCCTATTTTTTCTCTTTGTTATGTTTTGTATATGATTTCAAGGTGTTTTAATGGTATGAATGTGTTCATTTGAGATATTTGGACTTGTATTTTAACATTACTTTAGCCGTGTCTCCTATATTACTGTGGTTCCATAGTTTTCTCGATTGCTGCTGTAAAATATGAGAGTTTCGTTAGGATAATGATCTAATTTCCACGCTTAAAATATTCAATTATTGCTCTTATCCCCACACATGACCCCAGCCTGACTAGCGAGTTTCCTGTAATTTCAAGATCATATTTATGAAAATAAATCCGTTGGTATAAAAGAAACATGATTCGTCACGATCATGACTCGTGGTGATTGATTTGGCGGTCGATATAACTACTCAAAACGTATAATAAAGTGAACGAATTAAGATATCTTTATAAGTTATGGTTTCAGTTCTTTTTTTTTAATTAATTTGATGTTTGATAGACACTACTTTGATTTTTTCAGCAACATATATGGGTGTTTGTATGATATGCCAATACATAATCAACAACATATCACTTCTGGTTTGAGTAAAATATCTTGTCTTTTTCAGTTTGTTTGGTTTGATGCATTTGCATGAGCCGATAAAATCTGAAATAGTCTATGTTCATGGTGAGCCATCATTTTGGTTTTTTTTTTGTAGTTGGGGTGGTCATTTGTGATTGGAATTGCCATTTTGTATGGTTTGTAAAGTCTAAATTTTAGAATATTTATATAACATCAGATAACAAAAGAAAAGGTAACAAAAGAAAAGGTAATTGGTATAAAAGAAACACATGATTCGTCTCACGATCATGACTCGTAGTGATTGATTTGGTGGTCGACAAAAATTACTCAAAACGTATAAAGTGAATGAATTAAGATATTTTTATAGATCAACGTACATTTGGTAATCTGCTAGTTTTGATAAGAACAGATGAGATCCCATCAGTGGACCACATCCTTAATATTATTCAATAAGTTTATTAGTATCAATTAGGATCGAAATTGAGTATAATAATTTTAGAGGGACAATATGGATTTCGGTAGTTAGTGGATTAAAAAGGACAGGTTAGTCTGGTAATTGGGTTTAAATGATGGATCAAAACCCAATAGGCCCAATTACTCACAAAAGAAACAGTTAAAACTTAAAAAGAATCCAAAACGTCATCGTTCTTGCATATGACTCCGAGTTATAGGTTGTTTTCACCGGTACGAGCAACTCGCCGCCGACTAGCGAACCCGGAGTTTCATTCACTGGTGAGATGGATGCTGGCGAATCGAAGAACAAGAAAGCAGGAGGGTCTCGTCTCTGATTTTTAACGCACAATGGCTTCGTCGGCGCCACGGAGCTCTGCCGATTCCATCTCCGGGAAAGATCCGGCGAAGGCGTTAAGTGCTGCACCGTCCGGGTTCGTTAAGAACGTAAAGAGAAACAAGCACAGCTTCATCCAGTTCTTCGCCATGTCCGGGATCTTGCTTCTGAGCTTCCGATCGATCAGTCAGAAGTACCGAATCCACCAGCTGGAGGAAGACACGGCTGCTCTAAAAGAGGAGCGTGGCTCTCTGACCGATCGTATGAAGCAGATCAAGAGCAGCCTTCTGCATCAAGCGTCGATCGATTCCACCGGCGTCTTTGCTTCTCGTCTCCGCCTTCTTTTTCAGCGACGATGATCATTGACCAGTGGTTGGGAAAATCGATTTTGCAGTTAGTCACTTTCTTTGTTGTTAATGCCATAATCCAAGACGCAGTTAAAGTGTTCGACGAAATGACATTATGGCACATTGGTTTTTGCAGCTTGTTTATTTGGTTAATTGTCCATCTTGAGCTTAATTAGTGATTCTTTAACCACCAGATTTACATTACTCCGTTAAAACGAGCATCAACTGCTAAGTGCTAACCTAACTCATTTCAATTAAGCCTGGTTTCGAGGAGTTAATAGTTGACAATTGTGCAACAATAAATCATCTTATTTGAAATTAAAACCGCATTTTTCGCTTAATTTGTTTTGATTTTTCTTTTCAGCCAAAAGACAAACAGTAGAATGTAGATACTTCACCTTCCATGTCATTATATTAAGACTAGTTTAGTTCCAAATGATTTGAATGGTAAATGTGGCAAGAGATACTCAGATACCTAGTAGAATTACTACTATTCTCGTTTTCTTGTGTAAAGCATATAGTTCTGCGCGTTTACAACAGAAAAAAAAAAAAAAAAA
>JAHZTW010000003.1:655870-752117 GCA_020283515.1 Alliaria petiolata | reverse complement strand
CTTCCAGGACACGGAAAGAAGCCGGAAGATGCCTCAGCCGCCCCCGCCGCACCGGTTGTTGTTCCTCCGGTGGAGGAAGCGCATCCGGTGGAGAAGAAGGGGATTCTAGAGAAGATTAAGGAGAAGCTTCCAGGATACCATCCCAAGACCGTAGAGGAGGAGAAGAAGGAAAAGGAATCTGATTAAGAAAGAGAGAAAAAAGAAAGATGATCATTAAAAATATGAATAATGATGATGGGAGATTTGCTTTGTTTTTGTGATGAATGATGATCCATCTTTTGCTTTTCGTGCTGTGGAAGTTTGTTGGCTTTTTACTTTGTTGATTACAGTTTTCCTATTTTTTCTCTTTGTTATGTTTTGTATATGATTTCAAGGTGTTTTAATGGTATGAATGTGTTCATTTGAGATATTTGGACTTGTATTTTAACATTACTTTAGCCGTGTCTCCTATATTACTGTGGTTCCATAGTTTTCTCGATTGCTGCTGTAAAATATGAGAGTTTCGTTAGGATAATGATCTAATTTCCACGCTTAAAATATTCAATTATTGCTCTTATCCCCACACATGACCCCAGCCTGACTAGCGAGTTTCCTGTAATTTCAAGATCATATTTATGAAAATAAATCCGTTGGTATAAAAGAAACATGATTCGTCACGATCATGACTCGTGGTGATTGATTTGGCGGTCGATATAACTACTCAAAACGTATAATAAAGTGAACGAATTAAGATATCTTTATAAGTTATGGTTTCAGTTCTTTTTTTTTAATTAATTTGATGTTTGATAGACACTACTTTGATTTTTTCAGCAACATATATGGGTGTTTGTATGATATGCCAATACATAATCAACAACATATCACTTCTGGTTTGAGTAAAATATCTTGTCTTTTTCAGTTTGTTTGGTTTGATGCATTTGCATGAGCCGATAAAATCTGAAATAGTCTATGTTCATGGTGAGCCATCATTTTGGTTTTTTTTTTGTAGTTGGGGTGGTCATTTGTGATTGGAATTGCCATTTTGTATGGTTTGTAAAGTCTAAATTTTAGAATATTTATATAACATCAGATAACAAAAGAAAAGGTAACAAAAGAAAAGGTAATTGGTATAAAAGAAACACATGATTCGTCTCACGATCATGACTCGTAGTGATTGATTTGGTGGTCGACAAAAATTACTCAAAACGTATAAAGTGAATGAATTAAGATATTTTTATAGATCAACGTACATTTGGTAATCTGCTAGTTTTGATAAGAACAGATGAGATCCCATCAGTGGACCACATCCTTAATATTATTCAATAAGTTTATTAGTATCAATTAGGATCGAAATTGAGTATAATAATTTTAGAGGGACAATATGGATTTCGGTAGTTAGTGGATTAAAAAGGACAGGTTAGTCTGGTAATTGGGTTTAAATGATGGATCAAAACCCAATAGGCCCAATTACTCACAAAAGAAACAGTTAAAACTTAAAAAGAATCCAAAACGTCATCGTTCTTGCATATGACTCCGAGTTATAGGTTGTTTTCACCGGTACGAGCAACTCGCCGCCGACTAGCGAACCCGGAGTTTCATTCACTGGTGAGATGGATGCTGGCGAATCGAAGAACAAGAAAGCAGGAGGGTCTCGTCTCTGATTTTTAACGCACAATGGCTTCGTCGGCGCCACGGAGCTCTGCCGATTCCATCTCCGGGAAAGATCCGGCGAAGGCGTTAAGTGCTGCACCGTCCGGGTTCGTTAAGAACGTAAAGAGAAACAAGCACAGCTTCATCCAGTTCTTCGCCATGTCCGGGATCTTGCTTCTGAGCTTCCGATCGATCAGTCAGAAGTACCGAATCCACCAGCTGGAGGAAGACACGGCTGCTCTAAAAGAGGAGCGTGGCTCTCTGACCGATCGTATGAAGCAGATCAAGAGCAGCCTTCTGCATCAAGCGTCGATCGATTCCACCGGCGTCTTTGCTTCTCGTCTCCGCCTTCTTTTTCAGCGACGATGATCATTGACCAGTGGTTGGGAAAATCGATTTTGCAGTTAGTCACTTTCTTTGTTGTTAATGCCATAATCCAAGACGCAGTTAAAGTGTTCGACGAAATGACATTATGGCACATTGGTTTTTGCAGCTTGTTTATTTGGTTAATTGTCCATCTTGAGCTTAATTAGTGATTCTTTAACCACCAGATTTACATTACTCCGTTAAAACGAGCATCAACTGCTAAGTGCTAACCTAACTCATTTCAATTAAGCCTGGTTTCGAGGAGTTAATAGTTGACAATTGTGCAACAATAAATCATCTTATTTGAAATTAAAACCGCATTTTTCGCTTAATTTGTTTTGATTTTTCTTTTCAGCCAAAAGACAAACAGTAGAATGTAGATACTTCACCTTCCATGTCATTATATTAAGACTAGTTTAGTTCCAAATGATTTGAATGGTAAATGTGGCAAGAGATACTCAGATACCTAGTAGAATTACTACTATTCTCGTTTTCTTGTGTAAAGCATATAGTTCTGCGCGTTTACAACAGAAAAAAAAAAAAAAAAAAACGTGTCTTCAGCTTTTAGTGACACGGCACAAATTGGGCCTGTGGTAGTTTGGTACGCAGCAATTTAATCCTTTTGAATATAAATAAATAAGACCAGATCCAAACAATGTTCAAGGAAACCGATATACGATGCCGTTTCTGGTTCTAACCCCTGTATTATGTAGTCGAATGTTGTCCACACATGGAACACCGAACACCTAATCCATGTTCCTTATTACATTTACAGTCACTGTTATAGAGATTAACGCGTTTTGTATCTTTTTGGTATTATTTTTGTTTTCTTTCTCTCTTTTTTTTTGGTATTATTGTGATCCTTTTGAAGGGTTGTCATTATTTATACAGGCCTATAAAGATAAACTTTTATTCCATAACATTAACTATTATATTAACATGGAATTGGACCCCACGGCTCTTTCAAATTGCTCTGACCCGTCGCTTCCTCACCCAATGATAATTTTCTTGTAGCAAGTCTCTCTATTTTAGTAATTAAAATGTTCTTTTTTGTTCACTTTACCTTAATTTTTGGACAGTTAATTTGATAAAAGTGCTAATGAATGACTCGCAAGAAAATAAAAGTATGAGTGGTTATTGGCGAAAAATCCGGAGATATAAACGCATGTCTGGCTAATGTTTTACTTTTTGATAAGTACACTACACGTAATGTTTTCCCTCCGATTACTTTTGGACCCTTCTTTCAATTTTTTCCGTTTTCACTATGAGTTTAGATTCGCTTAAAGCCAAAAATTGAGAATAACCAGTGAAGAGAAAGCCTCTGTCCAGAAATACGTAGGCAGTGAAAAAAATGAATAACCCAACGAAAAGCCAAATACATTAATATTGAGCTTCCAAAACAAATTTGATTTTGCAACCAGGAATGGGCCCTTTTTCATCTTCGTGCAGCTTTAAAGGACATACACAACCAAAAAGGGATAAAAACGATATTATTCTATACTCGAATAATTGAGGGAGGCATATAAATTACTTTCGATAGCGTATTTATTTTGCAGTTCCTTTTTTTTTTGTTATCTTCGTTTCGAAGTTTTATGATTTTTGTCAAAAATTTCGAAGTGCTTTTATAATCTATATGTGTCGCGGTTTATTGGGTTTTTTAAAATTATACAAGTCTTTTGTTTGATTGTTAAATCATTGCACTAAGAATCTAGGATATATGTTTTTTTATTGTCTCCAGTTCCATATTTCGAAGATCTTTATCTTGGTTCTTTAAAACAAACGAGACATTTTACACACACAAAAAGTCAATGTACAAATTTACAAACCAAATCAAAGTAAAAATCTTTTGATGTTTTCCCAGTCCATATTAATTATTTTAGCTTCGATTTATCAAAGAGTCCACAGTTTTTTTTCTTTCTATACATTAAAAGCTTGTTGTCTTGTACAAGTTATATAGAGTGAAATCCTAGTTCAAAAAATTCAAAATATTTTTAATTTAACTGAAAAATTATCTTAGACAAAATCTAAAAGTCACAAGATTTTGAAACGTGACTAATATTATATGTTTTGTTATCGGATTTGAAGAGTTTACAAGTTTTTCGTGCAAAATTTTCTGGTAATTCTCAAAATTAAAAAAAAACATATATAAAATGAAATTTTACGAGACAAAAAAACTAACATGTTGTTTCTGCTAAACCCTTCTTCAAAAAAAAAAACATGTTGTTTCTGCTAATAAACTACCACAGAATGTCCTCTGTAAAACAGTCAATAATTAGTTATCCAAAAAGAAAAACAGCCAATAATTAATTAATATTGACGATAACTTGTTAATCCATCACCCAAAGCTTACCACAAATAATCCAATTGTTAACCCATCACCCAAAGATTGTTACCACAAATAATCGTTTGTACTAATATTTATTATTTTTTTTCTTTTTCAACTTAATTGTTTCCAACTAAAAACCAACAAAAACCTCAAATTGTTCTGAGGGCACAAAACATATAAAAATGGTCAATTTGCTTAGCCATGTGGATTGTGGGAGACAAATCCAGATTTCAAAGTAGCACAGAGTTGCTTGTGGGTCCAGCCACCGACACTGACCTTTGTTTTCTTCTCTCTTATTCGTTTCCTCTACTTACTCTCTCTCCTCTCTCTCTCACTATTTACTGTAAACTCTTTAAAATACGTGCCGTATCCTCTCGCCATAAATCTATACTCACATCTGTGTGTGAGAGAGAGAAAGATCACGCCAAAAATTCTTTACTTCATTCACCGGTTTCCAAAAATGGCGGCCAATGCCTCATTCGCCGCCGCATTAATCATCGGCTTTTCGCTTCTCTTCGCCGTCACGGCGGAAGATCCGTACAGGTTCTTCGAATGGAACGTCACATACGGTGATATCTACCCACTCGGCGTTCGCCAACAGGTATCATCGAAAAATCCTAGTATTAGTTACTTTATTTCCGGTTCGATTTTTAAGATCCGGTTCTTAAAAAACATGCGGATCTCGCATATCCCCGGTTTAGGGTATTCTGATCAACGGGCAGTTTCCGGGACCGGACATTCACTCTGTGACAAATGACAATCTCATCATCAACGTCTACAATAGCCTCGACGAACCTTTCCTCCTTTCATGGTAATAATATTTTCCTTTGTGTCCTTCCTATTTGAAATCTGCAATAATAACAATACAGTTTTATGGTAATTCAATGTTTAGGTGTCTTTAACAGTCTGTCGTTGACAACGACTCGTTGTCGATTGGTAGTAGTTGCTAGGCCTAGTCGGCTATAAGTTTTTTTTTTATTTGCTTGTGAATAGTATTTCGCTTTATGTTTTTCCAATAGTGACGTATATAAACGTGCGTCAAAAAAAACACTGAGGTACGTGCTTTGGCCACACCTTATGTCGGACTCGGTCCAATAATTAAATTATTTACGCACACACGATATTAAAACTAAAACACATTGGTATGTTGAAATATTTTCTGATTTTTTTGTATGCATGGTGATTTGACGAACAGTAGTGACTACACATTTTAAACATTTACATGTGGGAAAATGGGTCCACTTTACCAAATTGTTAGCTGTATCCTCTCCATTTGATTTTAAACCTTTTCCCGCGGTTGCACTTGCACACACTCCTTTTCAGGGGTTAGATTTAATAATTCATAAAACGTTTGGGGTAAAATATTAATATTTTCAAAATAATGTGAGCAAATGCAGGAATGGGATTCAACAGAGGAGGAACTCGTTCGTGGACGGAGTGTATGGAACGACTTGCCCAATCCCGCCGGGGGGCAACTACACTTACATTCTTCAGGTGAAGGATCAGATCGGAAGTTTCTACTACTTCCCTTCCCTCGCTTTCCACAAAGCCGCCGGAGGTTTTGGAGGCATCCGTATCCTCAGCCGCCCTAGGATCCCCGTCCCCTTCGCAGATCCCGCCGGAGATTACACCGTCCTCATCGGCGACTGGTACAAATCCAATCACACGGTAAGTATATTGATTGCTTTTGATGCTTGATTGTGTTTTGAGTCTCGGCCGATTTGACAAATTCCAATGTATCCAGATTTTGATTTCTCAGTTATGTGTGCAATCTCGTTTCTGTAGGATTTGAAGGCACAGCTCGATAGTGGTAGGAAGCTTCCTTTACCAGATGGTATCCTCATCAATGGCCGTGGAAGTGGTGCGACTATCAATGTTGAACAAGGTTTTTGCCCCTTTCTGCTTCTTCCTTTCGCTAATGAGTTTTACTGATTAGCTTATGATGTGAGTTTCTTCTTCATCTTCTTCCTCAGGCAAGACATACAGGCTGAGAATATCCAATGTAGGGCTACAAGACTCGCTCAACTTCCGCATCCAAAACCACAAGATGAAGGTGGTCGAGGTCGAAGGGATTCACACCCTTCAGACCACCTTCTCTTCGCTCGATGTTCACGTTGGCCAATCTTACTCGGTGCTTGTAACTGCGGACCAGCCTGCTCATGATTATTACGTGGTGGTCTCTTCTCGGTTTACCTCAGCTGTCCTCACCACCACGGGTGTTCTCCGTTACAGTAATTCCGCTGGTGGCGTTTCTGGACCTATTCCAGGTGGACCAACCATACAGATCGACTGGTCCTTGAACCAGGCTCGAGCCATCAGGTATCTTTCTTTTCCTCTTCGATTCTGTGATGATTAAATACTCAATGTGCAGCTACTTCTATTTTGCTTGTCATCATACGTTAGAGAAAGCTCTTTAGTTAACCTTTAGATGATAGGTTCTAATGAAGCACATATATATATATATATATATTTTTGGAGTTTCTTTCTGTGAAATGATAAGTTTGATTTGGCTGGTTGTGCTTAATTTCTGGAGTAGAGATCTGATTCTTGGCTTTTGTCTGATTTTGTTATGTTCTTGTCTTGTAGGACTAACCTTACAGCGAGTGGACCAAGGCCGAATCCACAAGGATCGTACCACTACGGTATGATAAACACCACAAGAACGATCAGACTTGCTAGCTCTGCTGGTCAGGTCAACGGGAAGCAACGATACGCTGTGAATAGTGTATCATTTAACCCAGCAGACACTCCTCTGAAACTCGCGGACTACTTCAAGATTGACGGTGTTTACAGGGTTGGGAGCATACAGAGCCAGCCCACTGGTGGAGGAATCTATCTCGACACATCTGTTTTGCAAGTTGATTACAGAGCCTTTGCGGAGATTGTTTTCGAAAACTCTGAGAATATTGTCCAGAGCTGGCATCTTGACGGTTACTCTTTCTGGGTTGTTGGGTAAGTGTATCTCTTCTTTTATTTCTTGAAACCTCAAACATTCATGTTTTGCATCCACAACATCCACTCTTTGTAAGCAAATGGTAACATTCTGTGACCAAGAAAGATCCCTAGAGAAGCCTAGAAATCATAATCCTTTTGTCATCATTCTTTGATTGGTAAAAGAGAGATTTTGAATATTTTATTGATCTTGATTGCTGGTCTTCTGATACAGAATGGACGGTGGGCAATGGAGTCCTGACAGTAGGAACGAGTACAATCTACGCGATGCAGTCGCTCGCTGCACCGTTCAGGTAACCACAGAAAAAGCCATTAATCTAAGCTTTTTTTTTTTACAAAATGTGAACCGTTGGATTAATATTATATTCATCTACAGGTGTATCCGAGTTCATGGACGGCCATCTACATAGCACTGGACAACGTAGGGATGTGGAACCTGAGATCCGAGTTCTGGGCGAGGCAATACTTAGGACAACAGTTCTATTTACGTGTCTACACACCCTCGACTTCTCTCAGAGATGAATACCCAATCCCCAAGAACGCTCTTGTCTGCGGTAGGGCTACCGGTCGTCGCACCAGACCGCTTTGAGTGTCGGTTAGATAGAGAGAATGGTCAGCCAAACCAGTTGACGCGTTCTCGAGGGTGTTTCTTGTTTGATTCTTCTTCATGCTGCAAATGAATGTGAAAGAGTTATGGTAAAATCGGTGTATCAGTTTGTAACGATCTCAGCTCGAGGTCTCATTTCTTATTCTTTTTTTTTTTAAATCTCTGAAGGGAAACTTTATTTGATATAATTATATAGTTTCATCGTAAAACCTTGTTGACATAGTGTTACAGTTTGCTATGATATTAATCTTCAGTTAACAAATTCAAAAAACACACAACTTTTATAGTCCATAATAATACACTCTAAATGTGCAGGTTGAGCCTACTTATAATATACGTTTTAGGACGTACTCAATAGTTTAATTGGTGATATCGAACAACACGACAACATCTGATCCTTTTTTGTCTTCTTGGCTTTGTCCTAATCCGAGTTCGGAAAGTTTTTGCTTTGAATAATGCATAGCGCAATTGAAATTTTGAAATCTCAAATGCTATCTTGGGTTTGACAAGAAAGAAAAACTAATTCTTCTATCACGGTATATAGTCATTGCAAAAAGCGACACCGTTTTATATATTTATAGCAAACGACTTATCTAAAACATTGAATACGGAAGAGGGAAAAATCAGCAAGCAGGACACGGAACTAAACACTGATCCTGATCGGAGATGGCGACTAGCGATTCTGTATTCAATCCTGATCTACTTCTCGCTCACAAGCTTCCCGAGGTGTGTTTTCGTTTTTACATCCTTATTGATCCGATCAGATCTTCCGCGTGATCGAGACGGAGCTCGTCTGTAATCTCTCACCTTCTGTTGATCGCTGTTTTTTTTTTCTTTCTGGTTTTTGTTCGCAGACGCGTTACACCTACAGTGAAAGGTTTGCGTCTTCTCTCTCCGTGTTTCTCTGTGTTCTTGTGTATGTGTGAAAATGGATTTCGTTTTCATCTTCGGGATTGGCGATGGATGATGGAGGAAACAAACGATTGTAAATAGGGAGATTAAATAGAGAAATTAAGGAACAGATCTATGAAGAACTTGATTAATTGCTTGTTTAAACAGAGATGTAGCAATCTATGCTTTGGGAGTCGGCGCTTGTGGCCAAGATGCTGTCGATTCGGATGAGCTGAAATATGTGTATCACGAAAATGGACAGGAATTTATCCAGGTACCTTAATATGATTGATCTGGATTTAGTTGCGATGTCTCTATGTTTTCGTTTTGGAGTAAATCGTTGTTTTACTTGCTTTAAATTATAGGTTCTACCAACTTTTGCTTCACTATTGTCACTTGGATCTCTGACAGAAGGACTGGAATTGCCAGGTTTCAAGTAAGCACAATCATCTGTTTTGTATTTATCGAGTTTTTTTGCATCATAATTTAAGGCATAGAAGATGTGGGCAAAAAAAATTTGTAACTCGTCTGCAGGTATGATCCTAGTCTACTGTTGCATGGACAGCAGTACATAGAAGTGTACAGGCCATTACCTTCCAAGGCATCTGTAAGTATATATATAACATACATGTCTAGTAGAGATAAGTTCTGTGCTTCTTCCCCATCTTCAGGATTTTGATGCTCTAGAAATATAGGGCCCTTGTATTAGAGATTCTACAATTTTCCTTCTTCTTCTATATATTCAGAGTGGTTTTTGCTTCATTTTTTCTTAATTGATGTTGTTTGTGTTGACGCAGTTAATTAACAAAGTTAGCCTAGCTGGATTGCAGGATAAAGGTAATTGCCGCTACTGTTTTCTTTTTTTTTCTTGTGTGTGTGTGTGATACTGATACATTTACTAGCACTGACTTAGGAGGAAGTGGATTAATTTGGTCTTTTTGTGTTATGCATTCAGCATTGACAATGGGATTTTAAGGCATTTTAGATTGATATTTTTATTCTCTCTCATGGCAATCTTTCAGGTAAAGCAGCCATCCTTGAGATAGAAACCAGAAGTTACGAGGAAGGTTCAGGGGAACTGTTATGCATGAATAGGTAAAATGTTTCTGGAAGTAGTTAATCTGGGAGGTTTGGCTTGGAAACTTGTGAACTAATTTGAGACTTGCTCTGCAGGACGACTGTATTTTTACGAGGCGCTGGTGGTTTCTCAAATTCATCTCAACCATTTTCTTACAAAAATTATCCAAGTAACCAGGGCTTAGCTGTGAAAATCCCCCAAACACAACCATCGGCAGTGTGCGAAGAGCGCACCCAACCATCACAGGCATGTTGGTTATATAAAAACTTGTTTAGATTTGGTTTTGTCAATTATTGCTGGATTTGGGAAAACCAGTTGTAAATTTCGTTGAGTTGTATACTTGGCTAACATTTCTTAAGTTGTTTATGTTCCCTTTGACGCCGACTTGGGTACATTATCTGACCCTCTGGTTTATATTTCCCTTCAGGCATTGCTTTATAGGCTCTCTGGTGACTATAATCCTCTGCATTCAGATCCAAACGTTGCAAAATTTGCCGGGTTAGTGAACCACTTATATTGCCGCTCATTGAGATCAATGTTATTTTCCTTATAGCATCCACACGTTTTAATTCAATAATCCCAGAGGATAGAACCACGAACGGCTTTGGCTACATTTTCCTGCAAGAAACGAATCTTAAGTTTCCATCATAAATCTGAGATATTAATACTGCTGCGACTGATATTTGTTTCTTCAACTTGCGCTGAAGATTCCCACGGCCGATATTGCATGGACTTTGCACGCTTGGTTTTGCAATTAAGGCAATCATCAAGTGTGTTTGCAAGGGCGACCCAACTGCTGTGAAAACAATATCTGGACGATTCCTCACGACTGTTTTTCCTGGAGAAACTCTGATAACTGAAATGTGGCTTCAAGGCTTGAGGTACAAATTTACTTTCTGTTTCTCTCTCCCTTTATATTGTTCATTGGCAATATATATACGTATTTTATCCATAGAGACTGTTTATGAGCAAAACCTGAACTTAGCTTATTATGTATTCACAGGGTTATATATCAGACGAAAGTGAAGGAGAGGAACAAA
The DNA here is from genome assembly GCA_020283515.1 of Alliaria petiolata. NCBI lineage: Eukaryota > Viridiplantae > Streptophyta > Magnoliopsida > Brassicales > Brassicaceae > Alliaria > Alliaria petiolata. The sequence goes on along the minus strand of JAHZTW010000003.1, from coordinate 741,228 downwards.
GCCGCGTTATCTGGTTATGTTGATATTCGCGGTTTATCTTCGTCACTTTAAAAGTTTTTTTAGCCCCTAAGGAGAGGGTCATGATATTGCAAAGGCAACAAATATTACATATCTCAAGACTCTTGATGTTTGCGTATCGTAAACAGCCATAAATAATAATACTTTTGATGTGGTGGTGGTGGATGGAACGGAAGATGCAAATGTGTTTAGGATGAAGCAAAAAGGCTGTATTATATATGCTTCAAATCAGTTTGACCAGCACGCAGTTGAATTTTGTTCAACGAGGTAGTAATATTTGTTGTCTTGGTTCATGTCACTGGTCGTTTAACTAAAAATCAATAGTCATTACCGAGTCCAAAGACCATAATATTTGGGTGTCGATATGAACTGAATCATAAAACGTGAATGAAAAACAGAAAAATGTGTTTAGACGTCCGTTTTGGGGCAGAACAAATTGAGAAAGATCGCTGGTACCTGTAGGTAAAGGGATTTTTGTTTTTCACTCTGTCCATGAAGCATTCACCATCTTTGCCATGAACGAATATCTATCAGCCGCTTCATCAATCTGTTGAACATCTCAAATCCAGTCAGCCATGGAAAAATAAAAAATGTATGTTATACAATGTAAAGAGTAAGCAACGAGAATTTTGTCATTACCATCTTTTGGGTTGGGCGACCAGCTCCGTGGCCGGCCTTGACTTCTATACGACCAATTATGGGGTTTGTCTGTGGACTATTCTCTAAGCTTGTGCACAGCACGTGCTGCATTGTCTGCAGATGTACACGAGTTTTAACAATATGCATTGCGGACTCCTTAATAGAAGAGTGAAAATTAAATTAAATATTAAAAATAAAAAAAGTGTGTGGAAACGGACCGCAAGCAACTTCAAAGAGTGAAGTGGCACAACTCTGTCGTCGTGATCAGCTGTCAGTAACATGGTTGATGGGTACTGAACTAAATTATCGGTTTGTTGCTCCCATGGCCTCTTCACATTGTGCAGAGGCGAGTACCTTTTACATTCACACCCAAATTTTTAACTTTGTATCAGCATTGGGAAACAAATTAGCACAACATCAGATATCATATATTAACACTTGACAGACTCACTTTATCAGCCAATGAAACTCCTCTTCATTCTCGGAGCAACCATAGTCAGAAGTCCAGGCATGGCCTACGCATACACATCTCCTTGAGTTATAAATACATTAAAAGGAACAAAAAAAGAGAGAGTGGAGATAACTAAACTCACCTATGGTGAACTTGTGAAAACGTAGCATATCCATGACGCCCACGTGAGCCAAAGCACAACCAAAAAGGTCTGGTCTCTGCACAGAATTAAAATCTTTCTGTCTAAGTGTGCCAACTAAATAAAATGAAGATTGCAACGTAATTAGCTTTATATGCATCTGTATAGACTATAAGACTTGCCTGATTTATGCAAGCACCGATCAGGAGTCCACCATTACTGCCACCTTCGATACACAGCTTGCTCGGTTGTGTATAACCAGCAGACACGAGATACTCTGCCCCAGAAATGAAGTCATCGAAGCAGTTCTGCTTTTTGGCAAGTGAACCCGCTTTGTGCCATTCCTCCCCATACTCCCCACCACCCCGAATGTTTGCAAAGCAGAAAACAACACCAAGATGCTTGCTAAGGACAATGCGGCTTGCACTGAAAGACGGTGTTATGCTTATGTTAAACCCACCATATGCATAGAGCAAACATGGATGTGATCCATCTAGCTTGATATCCTTTTTCGCTACAATAAACATTGGTATCTTTGTTCCATCCTTGCTGGGATAGAAGACCTATACAGAGCAAAACCAACTTTAACATAAGCAAAGAAAAAATAATTATGAAAGAAATAGGAAGATGCTATAAGAGAGTGTTTTTACCTGAGTGGCTTGAAATGCTTCCCTGTCAAATCCGGGAACAACGACCTCCCGGAAAACCTTAACTTCTGGAGATTCGTTGGCTAAGTCACACTTGTAAATCACACCGGGAGTGAGGAAGCTAGTAAAGCTAAAGAAAAAGGTACTGTCCTCGCGCCGAGCAGAAACATCAGATACTGAACCAATATCAAAAGGTAATTGGTGAAGCAAAGAACCAGATTTCAAGTCCCTAATTTGCAGAATGTGCTTTACATCGCTCATATAGCATGCGACCAGTTGATTCCCATTGACTGCACAAGCTGATGCTAGGACATCCTTCTCGTGCTCTTCAACAACTTCAGTCCAACTATTTGGTTCCTTTAGATCAACCCGGACTAATTTGTACTTAGGGGCATCTTTATTTGTCAAGAAAGTAAACAAAGTCTCATCATTTGAGATAACAGAATACTGAGCGTCAAGTGTGTCAACAAGCTTAATGAATGGAAGAAAACTGGTGGTTCCTCTGAAACTCTCAAGACCTCCTGAAAGTGTAGACAGATCGCAGTAGTATAATTTGTTGACAGGGTCACAACTCTCTCCAATGGTCATGATTAGGTACTGCATGATGTAACAACATGATGAAATTTAAATCGAACCCAAAACTAATAATTGAAGTTCCAGATAAAGAATCACGGATCTGCGAAATTAAGTAACAAGTTTAAAGCCAGACCATTCAAAAAAAGAGGGAAAAGGAACAAAATGGTTTTGTGACAGAATTTCTAGGAAAAAAGTGAGATATAAGAGCTTAATCAAAGTTAAAGAACCCGAGATAAGAACTGGTTGTGTTACCTTCCCATCGTCGGTGACTTCAGCGCCGAACATGTACTTGGGATTCTCATGATCTCTCCAGCATAAGATATCTTGAGATTGATCTGTCCCAAGGAAATGGTAATACAGCTCATGATACAGGTTAGAATTAGTCTCGGTGCCAGCATCAATATCCTCTCCTTCCCTGCAGAAGAAAAACAAATCAAATGCGCAGAGCAGCTAAGCTTACTGAACTATATTAAAACGCTTCTTCCAACACATATTGTACGTCTCTTAAGCCAGAAATTATATACTGACTTACTTGGGGGCAGGGTAGCGACCGTAGAAAAATCCCTTACTATCGTGCGTCCATGTAATCCCGCTGAACTTAACCTGTTCCACAAAAGGATCATGAATATATCACAATGCTTGTTGGTAGAATACCGATCAGTGCCACTAATCAGTACCTGCTTAATCACCATACCCATGATAAAGTATCAGCCTCCACTTTCTTATCCTCGATCTTGATCAATTTAATAGTCACCCAGTCGCTACCACTTGAACTAAGACCATAGGCCAAGTACTTAGCATCCTCGCTGACAGAGAAAGTGTTCAAGGACACTGTTCCATCATCACTAAGTGTATTCGGATCAAGCAAGACCTCTGGCTCAGCATCCAGATCATCCTGAACACGATAGCAATCAAAGTCAATGAGAAAAACAAAACTCGAGCAGAGTTACAAAACGGCTATGTACTGATACAAAAGCCAACAAACACCTGCATATACAGCACACTCTGGGCTTGTAGGCCGGTGTTATGGAAGTAAAAGTACTTATTCCCTCGCCTGAACGGTGAATCGTAACGCGGATGATCAAAAAGTCTTGTTATATTCTGACGGAGCTTTTCCTTCGTCTCGCACTTTCCGAGCACAGAATCTGTCAATTTCACTTGGTTCTGGACAAATTCCTTCACTTCTTCAGCATCAGGATCCTCTAACCTAGCGAAAACAATCCAGAATGACAAAACTCAACGAGAATTTTCAAAAGGATACGAAGCATAGCAAAAATCAATAAAGCAGACGAGGTCTCGAACAAAGCAGGAGGTTATCTTAAAAGTCAATCTCTAAGTCAAATCCCAAATGTCTGCTATTCCTTCAGAGCGATATGCAGAAAAATTCGAAATCCAATGAGATATCCTTATTTCCATGGGATTCAAAACCTAAATGAACGAGAGAGATTACAGCTGAAAACGAACTCTTACCAACGATACGGATCTCCGATTTTGACGCCGTGATAATCCTCGACGACGGAATCATCGCGCCGGGCCAAAGGATACTGTAATCGCTCGCCTAACAGCGAAGATGATCCCATGATCGTAGAGCTCGGACGGGAAGATGACGAAGACGAACAAAAACGAGAACCAGGCTCGGGTCGATTGGAGAAGGTTTCGCTGTTGAGGAAAAGAGAAGAGAGAGAAGAAGATTGGCGTAAGGTATTTATACGGAGACGACGCGTGCAGGGGAAACGGATTGTTGGGACGGTAACAAACGCGAAAATCTGAGAAGGCGCGTGACGTGCAAACGCTGTGAACATCGGTCTTCTCTTCTTCACCTCCTCGGGAAGGAAGGAAGAAAGGAGACGACGAGATGTTGTTGTTTTATGTCAAAATGGTTTCGTGGTTCTATCAATATTTATGGATATGGTACCAAAATTTAATCAAATAGTTAGGCTAAGGATCTTTATACTGGTCTTGTTATGTAAATTTGGGAAAGAGTAATTTATTGGAAAAACGAACTTTTTACTGTGGAATATATTTGATCCTATCTCACGTCTCATTCAGTCATTCTCATCATATGTGGATCAGCTTTAGAAAGTCTTTTTTCTGTGGATAATTTGACCTTAAATATGATTTCGAAATTTATGGTTTGAATACATTATTAAGCTGGTTTAAAATATAAAAATTCAAGATATAAATCGACTGTTGCACGAACCATATATGCATAGAGCAAACATGGATGTGATCCATCTAGCTTAGTATCCATTTTTGACCACAGTAACCATATGCATAGAGGCTAGAGCAAACATGGATGTGGTTCCTTTATAACTCTATATTTCGCGTCAAATGTATCACAAGCTTAATGAATGGAAGAAAAATGTTGCTTCCTCTGGAACTCTCAAAAATCTACTTAGAAGTGAAGACAGGGAAAAGGATCAAAATGGTTAACCAAAGGTTAAAGAATCCGAGATAAGAACCGGTTGTGTTACCTTCCCATCGTCAGTGACTTCAGCGCCGAACATGTACTTGGGATTCTCATGATCTCTCCAGCATAACACATTGTGAGGATGATAGACTAAATTTCAGATGTATTTTATATGTTTTCTGAAAACGATGCATAAGATAATGTTCTACATATTTAAAGCCTTTTGGGCCAAAATCTTATAATAGAATCTGAAGCCCAAGTCACACAGGGACATGCTGTAAACTTTTAGTCCATTATAAAAAAAAAGCAAATCAACTCTCGGTTTATTCCATGAGTCAAAAGTTTTCCAGAAATCTATACATACATTTGGACCTTTTCCACCGTTTAGGCTTAAAAAGTAGGTTTTGGACTAGCGCATTTGTTTTTCTTGATAGTCATTACACAGTTTGCAGAAGATTAATCATATACGCTATACTATAGACTCCACTCCAGCATAGAAAGTAATTAGTGGAGTTTTTGTGAATTGACCGAACAGAAAAGAAAACAAGAAATAAAAAAAATAAAGCAACTTTGACCTACAAAACGGGAACGGTAAAACGGTGTAGAGCGTAAAAAAAAAAAAAGAACGGGAAATTGGGTGTCACGCGCGCATCGCGTAGATAAAGTTGGCGATTGCCTTGAAAGGATAATTTTTAATTTTTTAATGGTACTGACAGATTTCCAATGATGAGGCTACTTGGAAAAGGTTCAAGTTGTTGAATGTAAATTTTTCATATTTACTTTTATTATTTCCAAATGTTATGGTAAAATGTAATCTATACTCTAATTAATCCGTAGAACCGTAGGCAGAGGCACATCAAAAGACGTCGAGCATTACTTACATCCATGATCGAACGGTTAACTTTGTCTACGTAACCCGGATAGAGCCCCGCGGACCATTTTATCACAGAACTTGCTTTCACCTTATCTGCCATAAAACAGCAGCCATCTTCTTGGTTAATCTAATGCAATACAGATTGCAAAATATCTCCGAACCTTCTAAAGACCTAATTAGTATAAAAAATCGACGTAAACAAGACCAATTATTAGGAATTGTCTATAACCCGGTCTAATTCTATATATAGAAATATGTAAGAAAAAAACAGTGTATAGTGAGAATTTATTTTGAAACAATAATAACTAAATCTTTTTTTATTTTCGAAACAATTAAAACACTACAATATCTCAGCGTTTATACCTCGTAAACTACTCATGAGAATGTTTGAACACATATCATCACATAATATAGAAACCTCAAACAGAAACATGCAATTTTACATATAAACACAAGTAGTCACTTTCTATACATATAGATTCCAACTCCAAGTAAACAAGAGATCATAACATTGTGTGGGCTTCAAAAGCATAAAAAGGAAGAGTAAATTCTCCTTTTTCACAACCATATATTCTCCTATGATTTCAATCTACCTGTACCTTTTAGGGAGTGATGGGTCCTCTTTCTTTAGGAATAATTTTACCTTTCCCAGATGATGTAAACGTCTCAAACGCCACCACTACTCCCAAACCTCAAACTAGTCAACGCCATTGAAAAATGTGAGTTTTTACAATCAAATGTGATTAATGTGCTACATCTTACAAACCCACCATCGGTTTAGAGTCTCAAACAAGGGCAGCAAAAAAACTTCCGAGAGATCAATCAAATCAAAAGATTGCAAATGTCAATTGAAACCGACTTAACCGAGAACGAGTAATGATCACATATAAAGAAGGTTGAGTAAATTCGAGATAATACCCGTTTTTCTTCCAGTTTGGATCTTAGCGTTCATCAAGTGATGTTGATCACCATGAGCCAATGTCTTATCTTGAATGCATCAAAACCATGAGGAGTTTTACAAAGAAACCCTAACAGATCTCTATTGGCAGTATGCCCACCTCCCATCACAAAACAAAACGCAGATACGTACACTTAAGACACATATATACATATAGAGAGGAGGTGGACAGAATGCCAAAGATCTCTGTAAGAAACTCTTTTGTCAAACCCTCATGATCAAAGAGAGCGGAAAAAAGGTTAAAGATCCAAACTTTATCACTCTTTCTTTTCCGTCGAATGTTATAACGAGAGGTACACAATAAGGAGCAAAAAGGGTTTTTCATATAAAAGAAGAGAAAAAAGAAAAAGAAAAGCAACGCTACAGAGAGAACATTAGATGAGAGAAGCGAGGGGAAGAGAAGGGTGAGAATATTTATGAGATTGAGAAAGAGGCAGATGGGTTTCTCTTAATGATGGTGATGTACAGTTGTTGTTGTAGCAGGAAATTTATGAGCCAAGACATATTTATTTTTTAAACAACAAAAACAAAAAACAAAAAACGAAACCCTAGATTCTGTTGTCACAGAGCTACGGAGAAGATGGAACAACTAACTATCGTCTCGAAAGCTGGAATCTTTGTGGATGGGTTTAATCAGATGAGAGGAGATCAATTTAAAGATTCGGATTTGAAAAGACATAGTAAGATCTAACAACTATGAACAGAAAAACAGTGAAGGAGAGAGCTTTGGAAAAACGACGAAGAAATAATGAAAAATAGAAACTCAATGGTTTTCTCGGGAATATAAGTAAGTAACAACACCGGGGAATTAAAAATCTCATTACGGGAAAATCTCTCGATTAGAGTTTCTTCGTTTCCAAAGTTGAAAGTCCTAATGATATAAGCGAAAGCCAATAAATTTCTAGGGTTTTTATTTGAGGTTTTTCTTTACTTTATTTTTCTTTCTTCTGGTTAATTCTCTTTGGCAAAATGTCAAAAGAAATTCAACGGGATCTCTTTTTCGCCTACGGCCTACACTTTGGTTTTTCTTTTCTTCCATACTTTTTTTCCGGACCACATAGATAAACCATTTCCCATTTTCTAATTGACTATGGTTAAGAACTATTAATTTATAATGTTATTGAACTGAATAAATAAAATGAAAGTGTTACATAACTGAATTTTTGTTGACACAACACCAAAACTAGGAAAAAATTTAAAACTACGACAAAAATATGAAAATTATTCTACTACAAACCGTGAAGATATAAAAACGAATATAATTCCTAACATATATACATAATTATTGGTCTATTTTTTATAAAATCGTAAATCATTTTGCTACTAGAGACACAGATTTGTTATCCCCGTTTAATAACTCTAACTCATTGAGTCCCGATATTAATATGGTAGTAGTATCAATAACAGCTCATTGATTATATTTTGATCACACGTTCCATGGTAGAAGTTGTTTGATTCGATAAATGGTCCGACGTAAAAGCTTTGGTATTCTTCTTCTTCCCAACTCCAAACTTTAAGATGTCTTGGACATATTACGACACATACCAAATTAATTGGAAGCTAGTAGAAATAAATAGAGAGAGATAACGAGACTTTGTTTGCTTGTGATTTTTGAAATTTATTTATTTTAGAACAGCTACATTCAGAAATCAAGAAATACAAAAAAAAAGAGAGAGAAATGTTTGTTTTAAAAGTAGTAGTATTATTTTGTTAAGAATCATGTAAAATTAACAATTTCTGACTTCTGTTCGTGTGAGGCAACTTCCAACTGATGGGTCCATTTACTACTCCACCACGGAGTGGATTGCAGAATCCTAGGCTCGTGTAAATATAACACAAATTTTATAATAAAGGTAATTTCAACCTTTTGACCTAGTAATTAAACCATGATACGCTAAAAAAAAATCCACGAAATATTCAACAAGAAGGTCAATCTCTACTTAAATGACGAAAAAAATACAGCTAAAATGACATCATTTTATAATATATAATGAAATCATATTTCCCTTCTGTCGACTGATATGTCGCACTCATCACTCCCACCACAACCTGCAAACTCTCATTTATTCTTTGTGACAACAAATTGTTTCGAAATATACTGTAGTATTTGTTTTTGTCTATTTTATTCAGTGGTAGTATTTTATTTTCTTATGAGCGGAACAAACTCCAATAAAAAAATGGACTTATTATTAGCGTGGATGAGAAAACAAATGCATGCCTTGCGTGCATTAACTGCAACAACTCATAATTCTCCGCACTATTTATTGCCTCAAAATCTACCACTCCTATCCAACTTTCTCTCCATTAAATTCTCACATTTAAAAAAAAAAAACAATAATCTCCGCTATTTGTAAGCTTATATATAATCTCCAGTTCCTAATCAAACGAACCACCTTGCTATAGATAAATATAACATACTGAATTAGTTAGTTGAACAGTTGAACTTTATTCACTTCTTTGTAAGTCTTATAATTATATTCGTTGATTTTATTAGTTTTGGATGAAGAGTAAATGATGTACTTTTTGTTCAAAATCACTTTAAATATTCTAAGCGGTGGTTTTTTAAAAACAAAAAGCTGGTTCTAAAAAGTTAAACAGGCGGAGTAGAAATGTGCAATACATTTGTTAAAGAAGATATGAACCGGACTGACAAAATAGGTTTGGTATTTATTGCTTTGTTTAATTTTTTTATTTATCGGTTAAAAACAAATTTACTTGGGTTTTTCTCAGGGTTAATTTGGTTAATAACAAAAAAAAAGTAATCAAAATGTTAGCGAGTGATAGAAAGAGATAAATAGGTTAATTTGTAAGTTTTGATTTATTGAGTGGTGGTTATTGAACAAGTTTTCATTTTTCTCATCTACCAAGTCTTTCGTCTAAATCGAATTTATTGTTTTTTTACTTTAAAGAACAAAAAAAACAGAAAAAGGAAACGTCGGGTTTGTCAAGATAGTGAAAATGTCAGTGGTATGATTGAATTGTCTAAGAAATGGCTTTCACATTTATTTATTTTGCTAAAGGCTTCATATTTTACTTTTCCAGAACATCGCCATGCTATCGATTTACACAAATTTATGAATAGGTTTCGGATTTTCTTTTGCGACATAATGTCAAACTATTACGGCATTTTGTAATGAGTTTATATGGACGTAACAGCCATGATACACAATTTTTATGAAAAAATGCTATTCATGCCATTTTATTGAATCATCGATCATGAACAGAAAAACGTTATTATGTTTTCAGATTTAAGGCATGGAAATGAGAACTCGACTGTAAAAAAGGTCAACACTTTTGGTTCGCTTTCAGAAAGGCTTTTTATTTTGCACTCCATCTTCGGGACATTCTCTTTATTAATTTTCTTTCTTTCTTACATGCTAGCTTCTCTTTATTTTGTTCATTATATATAGTTGACTAACTTAATTTTCTAAAAATATTTGAAACAAAAAAAGTCTAATACTATCTAAAACATATATAAACCCATTTAAATCGTGGTCGACAATATTATCTGCATTACACATATTCATGACGTGTTGAATTCATATCTAGAGATGGATTTGTTTGAAAACATTTATATCATACAGAAAAACATTTATATCATACATAGATTATATTATATAATGTGCGTGTGTAGAGTTTTAATTTGTTATATTTATAGAAGATAAATAATGTAACAGCAATAGAGCATGTTATACCATATCATTCGTTTTAACGCAGAGCTCGATGCATGGACAGATGCTTTTTACCCCACCCGCATGATTACCTAAACTGATCTCGCATTATACTTAATAAACATATTATATTTAATAAATATTATTTATATACTGTAAAAACCATTTTTCATTATTAACTAAAAAATAATGCTTTCAATTTTAATTTGTCTAGTTGGCAAACTATTATTGCGAGTAGTGTGACTTATAGAGAGAGAGGAGCAACGGTCGATACATATGCACACATGACTTTGTTAGAGTCGTATCAGTAATTTTCGGTAATAATAATTCCTCCCCGCTGTGACTTTTTTTGGGTTATATGTTCTTCGTGCTTTTATTTTCAATTTTATTTATTTTGGATAATTAGAATCTTATTTTGTCAATGCGTTTATACTAGTTATGGATAGTTACCACTAGATTCAAAGTTTCACACATATAGGTCATAAAAGACGACTCAAACGTCCTACGAATTCCCGAACTTTACTTGCATTAATAGAAATTGTGTGAAATTGGATCAGTTGACGCGGTTAGAATGTATTATTTGGTTTGTATTGTGAACTCAAAGTTTTTTTTTATTTGATTTCGTTTGGGTAAAAAACAATTAATTTAAAATTATCCTGCAGTGAATTTCGATTGGCACGATGATTTACCAAAGTTGGATTCGCAAAAATTATCAAAATACCACGAATTTGATTTTTAAAATGTTGTGAAATTTTAAAATGTTAGTTAAACGTTAGGTCCTTATATTGTTAAATTTTAAATCAGTGAAATTTTATTTTGCTAGTTAAGTTCACTAGATCTTCACTTTTATTTTTCTTATGCATGCGGGACATTCTCGCTCCTCAGTCATGCATGCTCATCATTTTCTCCGGGTTAACTGCATAATTTCTCATGAAATCATAATTCAAATTTTTTTTTTTAAAGTTATATTGTATCTACCGTTTCACATGTCTGCATTTCTCTCTGTTTTTAAGTATTTTCTCCGTGGGTTTGTTTTGAAAGCACAAAAAATGATGAAAATCTGTGTACCGATATCAAAGTAGTAATGCGTCTTGTAGCAAAAAAAATTTAGTCCATGACCATTAAACAAATAAGAAGAAAACAATAGTATAATTTTAAAAACTGGAAAGATCTAGGAGAGCTTCTATGAACAGAAGATTTTTTAACACAGCATGTCACGTGAAGCCAGAAGGTGTTCATGATTGATTCGATTTTGTTCTTTATGCAGTTCCCAACAATTTTATATACTACAAAGGATTAAAACAGCACACAAAACTAGTCAAATATATAAGAAAATAAGATGGAAAAGACAGCGCTGCTGTTAGGTCGAACCTTAAGCAATAATATATGAAGCCGTCGACTAAAAAAGGGTATTGGGCTTTGGTTGTTAAAATTTCAAAATAAGAATCATGAAGTCCTATGACTATATAATATACACATCATCTGCTTTATAAGATGTCTCTCTGCTCTAGTCATAGTCTAGTGGCCAGCAATAAGTATTAACTCACGTGTTATTTTAATTTCCAGAGTTATTTTAATTTCCTCTTATACCCTCTGGGTCGAATATATACACACTTCTGTGGTTTTGAATTTTGACCATTTCATAGACCATGCTTTTAAAATAATAAATATGAATTTATATGGTATGTATTAATTCTACCAACAAACCCTACCAATTTCCATCATTATGTGCTTTGTAGTTACTAAAAATTATTTAAATCCCCTATATGGTTTTTAGCTTGCAATGTGGATACTTAACTTTTGAAACACAGAGAACAAGTCAACTTACTTCTCATAGAAAATCACAAGCCACTCTTTTTTTTCTTTCACAATATCTCCTTTACTTTCTCACTAGCCAATAAAACCCAAACGAAATGCTTTACATTATACATGATACATATGCATTTTATTAACTTGTAAAATATTACGTCACGAAGACGTAAGTACTCGACATTAAAGTAAAACCCGGTATAGAAAGTGAAAACATATCTCTGGACTCTGAAAGTCAGAACCTTTGACATCGGTTCTATTAAGAAGCTTGAGAATCAAGCCCAATCCTCTAAAAGATTACTTGTGCCAAACGGCATAGCGATGACCACTCGTTGCTAAAGTCCAGTCTCTACCAGAAGGGCACCAAGAAGCGTCACCGACCTTCATGCACAGTTTCTCACCAACAATGGCTGCGTACAAGTTAGACTGTGCTTCCAAAACGCGGACCGTTGACCTACTGTGGATATCTTGTCGCCTCCTAATGTCAATCTGTCAATGAAAAATAATAAGAAACCCAAAAAAAAGGCAGAGGATAGGTTTTAGAAGAGATCGAAAAATCAAAATCGGACCATCAATCCAATGATAACCGGAGAGATTGAAGTGAACAAAATACCAGTTTGAGAATCTGGTCATGAGTCGAGCTTCCCCAATCGTAGAAGTGATCGTAGAACACAGAGGGGATGCCTGGATGAGTAAGTATATACGCATAGCCCTACAAAGACACAAAACCCATCTTTCTTTGATCAGGACAAAGTTAAGACGTAAGGAAATGGATTGTATTTTGTTTTGAGGGCTCCTTTACCTCCATAATGTGGTGCGAAGGGAAAGGCCAGTGAGCCTATGAGAGCCACACAAAAAACAGCCATAAGAAAGTAAGCAAACATGTAGACTCTGTTTTGTTTTTGTTTTTTTTGGAAGAAAATATTTATGTGAGAAATAGGTTATATAGGTAACCTGAGTAGAGCCAGTGTCATGGTTATCAAGGAACGTGACAGCTCTTGAAGGCCACCATCCCATTACGCCCGGTGGCTTTCCTTGGGGATCACATAAACGCCAAAACTGACCCTTTACAGCTTCCTATGGTATCATCCAAAAATGATTTGAGCATTTGCGATTCGATACAATGGCGCGAAATATGTAAGCAAAACTCTATATGAAAGGGTGCTGAAAGAGACTATATATATATTACCTGCAGAATTCCTTTCGTTGTGAAATCAAATGCAGCTGAAAGCTGTCCTGTGGCATCGATCCAATTGATTATACGCTGTCTATGGCTATCTACAAAAAGATGAAGATAAAACAGTGTGTTAAAATTTCAACCTCACCCAATGGCAAAAGCAGAGCTGTGTGACTGAAATCACTCGTCAAAACATTTCAAACAGTATAAGAAGAAGAAGAAGATCTGCGAGACCTTGATTATAGTCTAGACCATGGCCATTGTACTTGCAAGAATCCCAACATTCCCCAACTGAGAATAAAGGTTTCGCTGCTCCTATGTATTCCTTCACATACTGTGCTGAATAACTACACCAGTTGCATTCAAAATTCCACAGGTTAAGAACTCCACCAACAAACAAACAAACAAATAAGCTAATCGAAAACTTACCCCCTAGCAAAGTCAAAACGGAAATCCTGAAACCCGACGGTGTTGCGCAACCAACGGAGCCATCCGATTATGTCTTTCCTAACAAAATGTTGAGTGTGATCAACATTTGGAACTCCATTGAAGTTATCCCCGGTGCTTTGGCTACCCTGTTAGTGGGAAACTTTCCTTTAGCTATCAGAAGATGAATAAATGTCACACAATTGTAATTAACTATCAACTCACCAGTCCTCCGGTACAAGAAGTAACAGCATGTTCATCCCACGGCAATGAAATTCCATCATAGCGGTTGTACATTCCACCATGGCCTCTCGTTGTCCCAACACGATGATTGATGACTATATCAGCCATAGCTCTAACTTTGTACTGTTTCATCTTAAGAAGCAAGGATTTCAATAGATGCTCAGAGCCATATGCCGAGTTTAGTGAATAAAGGTCCTGTGGAAGGTAACCTGCAATTACAATAGTAACCATTTAAGTTGGTAAGAAACCAAATGAACCAAAGCTCATTTTTAGTCTTGGTATCAATTTCCTCTAACCTTCTGGTGCAAGAGACTGAGATGGTGGTGGCAACCACGCAGACGTAAAGCCAGATTTTGCGATGTCAGGAACTTTTCCGTCCAAGTTTCTCCACCAATCATGTTTATGAGATTCCCAGTTATAAGCCTGAAAAAGAAATCAAAAACTTTCTTAGGGTCAAACCAAGATTGAACAATTACAAGTGTTAGATTATAAAACAAAGTCTTTAACATATATTACTCTAATTAAGAACCGTGCTATCAGAAGATGAGCTTACCTGGAGAATGACTTCCCTTCCTTCGCGTATAACCCCACCTAACAATTAACATAGAGGAGAGACGAAGACTTAACAGTTGCAACTTTAGAACTAAGAAACTGAAAACTCATGTGCTTACGAGCATACCGATATCAGTTTGGTCATTGCATCCATCGAAGACCTGCAATCGTAACGTGCTTTAGAACAAAGAAAGAAAGAATCACAATTTCCAAAACAGAAAGAGCAAAAAAAAGAGAAACTAAATGGCACTTACATTGTTATAGTAGCCCATCTTGAAACAAAGGGTGGTCTCAGCAAAACAGAAGACCTCAAACACTGATCGACCAAAAAAGGGATGAATTTAACAATTGCCTGCATTCAGAATGATACCGTTTCAGAGAGATCAAATAATGAGTGATATGCATAAATTTTGTGATCGAGATCATAGACAAAAGTATAGTCAGAAGAAAGACTAGATTTGAAGAAGAAAAGAAAATCAAGTACCAGGGAAGAGAAGAAGCTACTACTGCGTCTTCCCTTAACAAACAATACTATGCATATATAGAGCCCCAAGAGAGAACGTGAACGGATTGAACAGTTTGTGATCCCAACGAATCAGAATCAAATGTCAAACCCTTTTTCGGCCACACACACAAAACAACTTTCTAAAAGGTGACAAGGAGGAGGAGGGAAACAAACGGAGCAGATTGGAGTATACCCACGAAACCAAAGTGACGGATTCGATTCCGCGGATTAACAGATGAGCCAATTGTAGTAGAATACAATACCTTCTTCAAGTAGTTGAATCCCCTTTTTAAATTCGAGTGGAGAATCTCACAGAGAAAGAGATAGCTTTCCCCCTCTTTAAATCTCTTTGGGTTTTTGGACTCGATCGAGAAATGAAGCTCCATGATTGCGTGCCGACGTTTGCGTTTTCTCTCATTCGTCCTCTGAATAGAAAAATCTTAGACGCGTTGACTCTGAGATTATTAAAGTAGATAACTTGGTGTAACAGAGATACAAATGAGATGAGATTATATTACACTTTCTTACGACGCGTATGATAGAGATACTTCATTCGGGAAGTTACATACTTCATTCATACATTAGAGATAGAGAGATCTGTCAGCAACGGCTATATCTTTCTCTGTTTTCTTCCCAAATGACAAATTTGCAAACTTGTGTGATCATCAATGGGTAACAATTAAGAAATTTGGCTCATATTTCTTACAATGTTTAGCATCGTATGATTAACATTACCTATATTATTATATTTTTGAGACCTACTTTATATGACGATTGTCTCTAATAGAAATGAGAAACGACTGTTTAACAATTATGAAAATCAATGAAATGAACATAAACCAGTAATGATCACACTAATCACTGCAAAGAGTCACAAATATACAAAGTTTAACTTCTACTACCATCGGCAAGATTTTGGTATGTGGAAATCAAAGAAAAGGCTTCACACTCGACTGTTCCACCATGTAGTAGACTATGAAAAACAAAGAAACCTCAAACCACAAGAAAGAATGTCACACGTATATACAAAAAGAAACTCATTCTTTCTTTTTACTTTTCTCCTTTGTTTCCGTTTCATCGTATATCCACGAGTTTGCCCTCCTGAGCTCTAAGCTCGGTGATATCCCTTTTGGCACTTTTGTTCTTTTTTCACAGGATGGATAGACCCGGTCATCAATCTCTGCAAGCTTCTCACAACCTTTCAGATAACTTCTTTGTACCCATACCATTTCAGGCTCCATCCCTTTCGGATTTCACTCTCTTCTACACTTATAAAGTCCAAGTGCAACGTAATGAAATAAAGCTCTTTTCCATCAATAACTCGCATACGCTGTGGGTTTTGCTTCCACTTCAAATCCACTTAGCCTTGTTTTTCATCCTTGAGTATTCTTTGGAAGGATCGCTGAAATATACCCACTCTCTTGCATGATCCTGAAAATAGTCTAACAAGTAGATTTTAGCATTTTCCCACGGAACGGTTTCCCATATTTTTGCACCAGTGAAGTGCAGAATACCAACTTCAATATTCGAAACTTTAAGGAACGCGCATGAACCGTAGATTTGATCCTCCACTAAAGGTGGTGTCTCAATGAACACCACATGTGCCATATTCGACATAGACCATATGCGCGACAAAGATTCATGCTCTATACAGCAAAAATATCCTATGCCAGATTCCAATGTACACACCAAAATAGCGCAAGACTGCCGGTAGCATGAAGGAAAAGGTGAGCCAAAATGAGCTGGTTGTTTAGAATCTTTCTGCTAAGAGAAAGAGAGAGATAAAACATAGTAAAAAAGGTATTTCAGAAATCAACACACTACATTAAAATTAATAATGTTGAAACTTTAAAATTTTATTATTTTATAGAGTTATTAATTTATAGAAATGTTTTTCGGTTTTAACTCCAACAATAGTAAATTGTTTTCAACAGTGCAAAATATGTTCAGAAAATGTCGCATCAATGAATTTGAAAGATGAATTGAACAACATTTATTTATAAACATAAAATTGTATGATAGTGTATGTAACCTAATTGTTTTTTATGTTCTAACCTTAACTGTTATGACGAAATTGCCCTTAATAAATTTATTAAA
Source organism: Alliaria petiolata (assembly GCA_020283515.1). Taxonomy (NCBI): domain Eukaryota; kingdom Viridiplantae; phylum Streptophyta; class Magnoliopsida; order Brassicales; family Brassicaceae; genus Alliaria; species Alliaria petiolata. The sequence continues at coordinate 724,036 of JAHZTW010000003.1, read as the reverse complement.
ATCTCTAAACATTTCAATTATCTATTAATAATAACAATCTGAATAAATGTCAATTGCACTTGAATAAGTTGCATTTTTTCATTATTGTTAAATGTGTCTTTCTATAAAGCCAAACTTTAATCCAATAAATACTTATTATGATTACATCTTTTCATAATAACTGTTATTTGAGTATGTGTCTTTTCATTATACATTAGGTGTCTTCTCGTTTATAACCGCTTATTTTATGAAAAGTTGCATCTTTTAATATTCATGTCATTTCAACTCTATAAAAAAGACACAAAAATTCTAAGGATTTTTTTTTTTTTGAGATGCATGTTTAGCGAAAAAAATTATTAAACTAAAATTAAGTGTGTCATGAACGAATGAAAGAAATATTACTTGGGACTGCACCTTAAGAATTTGAAAAACATGTTCCAAGTAAGATTCAATTAACTTTACTCTCCCTTTTTTTTTACAGACAGAGAAGAAATCACGCTGCTTTTAAAGCTAACCAAAACATCAAAGATAATTATCACCAAAATTACAAACTGTTATCACCAATTGTGCAAAAACCAGAAATCTAAAGCTCTCAATAATATTCACGGTTTTCATCACTGTTTCTTCATTAGATGATCAACCAACTTCAAATCTCTCACTGCACTGTCAATTGGAATGGCGAATGAGACATTTTGGTCGATTGTGCCATCTTCGTAAATGGTTCTAGTTATCCATCTACCCAGAATTCCAATAACCTCCCCCTTGGTATTGAACATAGGTCCTCCCGAATCGCCCTTGTTAGATGTCATTACAATCTGAAAAAATCGTCTTCGACTTCTTGGGTTCAAGAAACCAAGATCTTTATCACTTCTATTTATGTGACTCATAACACCCGCAGTTACCGACTGAACATATCCCCACAGCGATCCAATGGTAAAAACTGGATCACCCTGACGGACTCGACATAAGAAATCAATCTTAGCAAATGAACATGTCGAATTAGCCCCATCGAGATTGATATAGTTATGTACTTATGTTTAACATTGAATTTACCACACACAAAAAAATAAATAGATATCATAGGATGAAAGTCATAAACTTCATTTGTCTTTTAAATTTGATCAAAAACTAAATCAAATTTGTAGTAAAATTAATAAAAAATTGAATTGAGCTTATATTTACTCAAAAAATATTTACATAATAGAATATATTAATATATAATATAAATACAAAAATTGAAATACTAATAATAAAAATATTATATATAACCAATGAAAATAGGGGGTTCGATTATTTGTCTATATTTTCAAAACCATTGCATTTATTTTATTGTATTATAGTATTTTGGTTGGTTAATAAAAACATAGTTTTTTTCTCTTAATTGAGCAGCTGATTTTTTTTGGTTAAATTTGTTTATATACATTTTATATTTGCATTTTTAAAGTATGAATTTTTTTTACTTATTAACTATAGTAATGTTTTAAATATTATAAAAATATTTTGGAAAATCAAATTGTTTTTATTTTATTTTTATGTTTGTGAATTATAAGTTTTAACTATAACAATTTAAAAAAATATATCGGATAATCGCATTTCTTTATCATCGTTTTTTTTTCATTATATTTTCGCATATAACCATTTTTAATAATTTTATAACATCTTTTGAATAATTGTGTGCCTTTCATATAATTTTGATTTTATAATTTTACATTTATAATCATAATAATTTTATAAAATATTTTAGAGTATATATATAGAGATAAAAAATATTTGTTAAAAATGAATTTCCGTGCGAATGCTCGGATTCTATACCTAGTTTAGTAAATAACACACGAGATAAAGGTTTCTTTTAATAGTATAGATTGATATCCCATGTAGGTTCGAGCATAATTAAATAAATAAATAAACAATATTATAACTTACCCTCTAGCAATTATATTCATTCTTTTGCGTTTTTAGTTAAAATTGTATATCTCCAATCAACACTTAATCGTAGTCATCATAGCGGCTCTTCTCTGTGCATTCATTTGCGTCCTCGGCTTACTCGCACGTCACACAGATATACAAACTCATTCTTTCTTTTTGATTTTCTCCTTTGTTTCCGTCTCATCATATATCCACGAGGTTAAGACCAGCGGAATCCCAACGCAGATCGCTTCTACAGCGAGCCCAAGAGTAAAACCCGAGAAATCATCCGCCGTTACGCCCACAAACGATGCGAGAACAATTCCGAGGTACCCGCTCACTATGAAGGCGAGTGCAATGGCAGACATTACAAACGCCATGAGAGACCCTTCGCATCCAGGAGGACAGAGCCTGGTCATCAAGACGGTGAAAGGCAGGTTCTTGAAATAAAAGAGAGTCTCCAAGATCCCAGAGAAGCAGAGCACATATACAGAGTCCGGGACTCCCAAATCCCGGTAAACGCCTTTCACAAACAAGAGATCGGATACCACGAAGACAGCCATCGTTACCTGAATGGCTGTGATCAGCTTCCTCGGCGGGACGGATTTGAGCCAGCGGTTGTACGCAGCACCCCATAAGAGCATTGCGATCTGACCAAACACCTTGGAGATCCCTACGAGCGATGCGTCGATTTTCAAAAGCTTTGTTTGGTAAAAGAACATTGTCCCCGTCAGAACAGGAACAACAGCGGTCGATAACGCGATCCAGGCTATAGAGTAAGAGATCTCGGGCTTCCTAAGCACACGTGAAAGGTCAGAGAGATGGTTTCTGATTCCGGCGGGCGATAGGTTCTCCGGGAGATTAAGAGACATTTCTCGGATGTTTATGGTTACAAAGAACTGAACGAGAGAAAGAAGGCCGAACACGAGGAACGTCGACTGAGAGGAGAAGGTTTTGATAGCAATGCCACCTAAAAGGTTTCCAAGGATTCCACCAAGAGAAGAAGCCATCCAAACAAACGAAGGTAGCTCACCGGATGAAGAAGAAGAAGAAGAAGAAGACTGTTGTGATGATGATGATGATGATGATGAAGGGTTCTTTTGCTTTCTCGGCTACAATAGCATCATTTGCTACTTCTACTAACGAAGCACCGAGATTACTAAGGAGAAGGTAGAGTGACAAAGCTAAGATTGACACATTTGATCTTGACAAGAACGCTATAGCAAGCCATGAGATTGCTTGTAGCAAGGCTGCAATAGAAGAAATATAGTAAAAATGAGAGGTATGTAAGTTTCACAAAGAAACAGGGACAAAAGACAACAAAATCACACTCAAGTAGTAACAAATGAAATACAATCTACACTCTAATTCACAAATCCATATCAAAGCACGGAAGAATCTAGAGAAACAAGGAGCCATCTACAGAATCCAACACCTGAATGCTAATTCTCTCAATCATCTCTCAATCAACTCCTGAGAATACATTAATCTCCGAGAAGAGTCAAAACTCAAACTACTCGCCAGGTCGGCTATTGATCATCTTCTAATTCACAATTCCAAATCAAAGCACGTCTCAAAGCACTTGAATTAAGAATTCTGATCGGGTTGCATGCATACCTCCAAAAGCGATGTAAGGGATTCGATGCTGGCCGAAGAAGTAGACAGCGTCGGAAAGGATACCGTAGATGGGTTTAGCAACCATCGGAAGATTCGCCGAGTTCTGGAGAAGCTGCAGCACTGAAGGATTGACACGGAGCTCATCTGTGAGGAAGAAATTGGCTCCCAGCCACGGGAAACCCCTAAATCCTTGAACGAAGAAACCAAAACCTAGCAGCCACCGGATGCGACGAATTCCTCCGTCGCTGCTCATCTTAAAGGTATCAGTAAACTGTTAGAGTTCTAAAGATTCAACAAGAGATATATTCAGAGAGACAGACAGTGACCAGTACCTTAGTTGTTGACATTTTGCTTGCAGCGGTAATCAAAGCTCACGAATCGCTAAGACCAGATCGGAACTTTTACAATTTACTCCACTCGCCTGAGTAATCACCGATCGGCAAGAGATATTTTTTTTGTTGCAGATGCTTTTGGGTGTTGCCGACAGTATAATTATAGCTTCGCTTCTTGTAACTTATTCGACACTAGTCACATAATCAATTAATATAAGTTGAAATTTGAGAGATTGGAAATAGTGAATAAGTCAAATTGCTAAATTTCCGAGGTACACTCTGCAGATTGAATAATTGACGCCGAAATTGCTGGAACTAAGCACGATCAAAGCATTAAACACACAAAACAAATCTAAACTTTGTATGATCCCGAATTCCCGATAATCAAAGCTGTAATGAGACCGAGACTAGATTGAGGAAAATATTACCAGAAGATATGGGTTACGTCTAAGATCCTCAAAGATTGCAACTTGGTGATCAAGTGGGTTAATTCAACTCCATAATCCAGAGTGCGAGCTAGTGGCTACGTAGAAGAAACGGTGTGGCTACATCATCGTAGAAGGTGCCGTAGAAGCTCCTCCAACTGATTCGACTCGGCGAGATGGTGTCGAGTGAAGAGAAACAGAGACGAGTCGACGTAGAAGAAAATGAGGAACGGATCGGAAGAAGAAGAAGAGTTGCTTTGTGCTCAACAAAGACGAAGACGAAGAAGGGAAGATTAATAAAACTAAACGCTGTCGTTTTCATTAAAATAAGAAAAATTCATAATCTGAAATAGATATATGGAGTACCTTTTGGGCTAAAGATCCATATCTAAGAGAAAATTAAAGGCCCAGTTAAAGGGGTTTTAAACCGAAACGACGTCGTTAGGAGCTTGACCTCGGTCGTCGTCTAGGGTTTTGACTTTTGTGTAGATCTGGGAGTAGCCATTACCATAGTAGCAGAGAAAGTCTGGAAAATTGGGGCGTTCGATGATTTCTTGTCACTAAAAAATTTAAAAATGTAGAATTGGGAGCCTAAAACCGAGATATTGTTCAATTACGAGGTTCCTGATCGAGAACCAAGACCAGAAGAAGCTCAAAAATGTCAACCACTAGCACCGACGACGAAGCAGACTTATCCTGCGGTGGAGACGGCACGGAGCCTCGAGTACCGAAACTCAAACGCAGAAAAGTTGCCATAATATTCGCGTTTTGCGGTGTAGGATACCAAGGGATGCAAAGGAATCCCGGCGCGAAAACCATTGAAGGCGAGCTCGAGGAAGCCCTGTTCCATGCCGGAGCCGTACCAGAGGCTGAACGAGGCAAGCCAAAACTATACGATTTCGCACGATCTGCACGGACCGATAAAGGAGTGAGCGCTGTGGGACAAGTGGTTTCCGGTCGCTTCTACGTTGACCCGCCTGGATTCGTGGATCGGCTCAACTCCAATCTCCCCGATCAGATTAGGGTATTTGGTTACAAGCGTGTAACGCGGTCGTTTAGCTCGAAGAAGTTCTGCGATCGGAGGAGGTATGTGTATCTGATTCCAGTGTTTGCTCTTGATCCAATCACGCATCGTGATAGAGAAGCAGTAATGGCTAGTTTGGGTTCGGGAGAGGAATACGTAAAGTGTTTCGAGTGTTCAGAGAGAGGTCGTAAGAATAAGATCCCAGGTGTTGTGGGAAATTGCAAAAGTAGTAATTTTGATTCTAAATCATTGGATGTTCAGTCAGTCATTATGTCGAACGACTCTAGTGCATTAAGAACTGAGATCAAGAGTGAAGCTTTGAGTTCTAACTTACCTAATAGAGCAAATAGCTTGAGCTCGGTAGATGTTGAATTAGCTAGGACACAAGAAGATGGTTGTAGAAAAGAATCTGCGGAGAAGATCGATGGAGAAGGAAATGAAACGGCTGAGAGAAAGAGTAAGTTTTGTTACGGCGAGAAGGAAAAGGAGAGATTCAGTAGAATATTGAGTTGTTATGTTGGGTCGTATAACTTCCACAACTTCACTACAAGAATGAAAGCAGATGATCCGGCTGCGAGTCGTTGCATCATCTCCTTCACTGCGAATACTGTCATTAATCTTGATGGGATTGACTTTATCAAGTGTGAAGTCATAGGCCAAAGCTTCATGCTTCATCAGATTCGGAAGATGATGGGTCTTGCTGTGGCAATCATGAGGAACTGTGCTCCTGAATCACTAATCCAGACTGCTTTCAGCAAGTAAGCTTTATTTATTTTTTATTTTTTTATTTTTCCGGTTTAATGCTTGCAATGTCTATAGGTTGTGTTTGTTTTGATTTTGAATATGGAAATTATGTAACTAGGGATGTGAATATAACTGTACCAATGGCGCCAGAAGTTGGACTCTACCTCGATGAATGCTTCTTCACGTCTTATAACACAAAGTTTGAAGACAGTCACGAGGAAGTGTCCATGGAAGCATACAAGGAAGAAGCTGAAGCATTTAAACTGAAGCACATCTATTCTCATATCGGCTCTGCAGAGAGAAAATATGGATCTGTGGCTCTTTGGTTGCATTCCTTGAACTATAGGAACTATCCTGACCTAAATTATGGCAGAAATGGACATAACTCAGAGCAAGTTCTCGTCTATAAGAAGGTGGACGTAACAGAACCAGAGCCAGTCGTGGTTTCTAAGCAAAATGATGAAGACGCTCAAGTCACGACTTCCTAAGAGACCAAAAGTTGGTGTGGTGATTTCACATTGTTTGTCCTTCTCGACTCTTGAGTATTTTTCTGTAACGTTTGATATAAATTGTTTTTTTCACAAATTCTTATACGGTACTAATACAAATGAAATATTTTAGTACCAAGTTCTGTTCAGTACCAAAGTCCCTCAATGTCATTATGATCTAAAAGATTACATACTTTATGGAGAATATTATTTGAACAATGTTTAAACTTTAAAGAATAAAAAAAATAGCACAAAAGAATGAGAGGAAGAAACGTGGAACCGAATCTACAGGCAGAGACGTGACGTTACATATGAGCAGAACAATAAAATCCCTAATCGCACGTCAGCCTCTCCGAACCATAAGGCCCATAACTTTTTTTTTTTTTTCTTTTTCTTTTTTACCATTTATCTTTTAATTATTTTTAAATTGTTATTTAGGGTAAATAAAATGTCAGACTTCGATTGACCCGATGAGTTTTAGGGTGTGACTCCTATCTTCCGTCTGCACTAATAAGTGTACTACTTTATAACTTTCGCTTACCAATGCATGTCAATACGCAACAGTCACAAATTTTCAATTTTCAGAGGTTTTAAATGCCAAAAAGCTTGATATTTAAGATCGTACGAGTTTCAAATTCTTCACCTAAACATTGTATGTATTTTTAAAGTACTGTATCATTAGTGTATATAGTGCATATATCGAGTCTCACTCTCACATTAATATGTTCGATTTGAAAGAATTTTCGTATGTTTACTCACATTTTTATCGAAAACAAAATTATAAGTCTAATAATCTCCTTACAAACAGTAAAAACAAACAAAAAGGAGCATGACGGTATGTTTTAAATATTATTGATATTTTCATGTCTAACAAGACTAAAGAAATTTGATTTTTTTTTTAATTATTGATTACTTTGGAAAGAAAAAAGATGTGACTAAATCTAAAGTAGGTGGGGTGCAATAATATCAGTATTAATAACCTGTGAAAAAGTAATTAATACATATTAGTTGTATCAGACAAATTACTAAGCAACATCATTCAAAACGCCTCGAAAATAAAAACAATAGTTTTGAAAGCAAATCTACACAACTACAAAGTTTAAAATTTTAATTTTCCTTATATCTTTCATTCTTTTGTGGTATATATTAAAAACACAAAAAGAAAGAAAATGACAAATCCTCACGTCCGTTACTTTTTAATCCTTAGCAAAAAATTAATTTATATTTCTATTTCTTTCTGATTTAACAACAAATCTTATCTTGAATTGTTATCTTTCTCTTCTTTCCTTAAACCAAAACCAAAAAAGAGAGACCAGACAAAAAAAAAAAAAAAAGAGGAGTCTCTCCTCTCTAAAACGATGTCTTCGGGAAACGAATCGACGCCGTCTCAGGCGACGCTAGAAACGACGGCGACGTCGCCGGCGAAGATTAAAGAGTTCCCAGAACCATTGGCTTCACATGAAGATGTCGTTAAAGATCCTTCTCTCTTCTGGGATACTCTTAGGCGGTTCCACTCCATGTTGGGCACCAAATTCATGTAACCATTACTCTTCCTCTTTTTCTTACTTTATGTAGTATTTCTTTTTATCATTAATTTTTCTTGTTTTATAGTATAAGTTGTTTAAAAACTATTTTATTCAAGGATTCCTGTGATTGGAGGAAAAGAACTAGATTTGCATGTTTTGTATGTGGAAGTCACGAGGAGGGGAGGTTACGAAAAGGTCAACACTTTACTCCTCTCTGTTGTTTTCTTTTTCAATACAATTTTGTTCTAAAGGTTTATTCTCAGTGTTTAATACTATTGTTTTGAAAATGCATGTGAATTAAAAAGGTGGTTACAGAAAAGAAATGGAGGGAAGTTGGAGGAGTGTTTAGATTCTCTCCGACCACAACAAGTGCTTCTTTTGTCTTAAGGAAACACTATCTGAATCTTCTTTTCCATTACGAACAAGTTCATCTCTTCAATGCTCGTGGTCCTCTTCTTCATCCCACAGGTTTTATATACTTGTCAAATATTTATTTCTCTTTAGACTTCTTTAATTCAACCATTTGATATATGCTCAACAATGAATCATAAGTTGCTTTTGATGCGGTCTTTAATGCCTAAAGACCAGAAACTTCGTTTTTTTTTTTTTTTTGTTAACCATAATCTGAAAAGCTTGAAATCAAAATAAAAAGATAAAAATCAAATTTCGAAATGTTCAAGTCATTGGTTCAATCGTGGGGCTCATTCTTACGACATACGTGGGAGTCCACGATTGGTTTTACCCGAATTTGACTCGACATTTTTATCTCCATGGATATTGTAATTTACCTTGGAACTATTACATTATTTGGCGACGATTATTGCTCTTGTGTCTCATACGTCATTTTTTTTTTTATCGCAGCTACGTTTCATGCCAAGGATTCTTCAACTAGCAAGGAAATGGCTCTTGTCGAATATACTCCTCCAAGCGTAGGATATAATATTTCTCATCCGCGTTGTCAAGGTTCGTTACATATTGCTCTCTCTTTTTTTTGGATTAAGTACTATCTACTTTTCATTTTCTATGTATGATTATATTATATCATTGTTATAAGTATGAAAAAAAATCATGAAGGCAAATTAATTAATGATTATATATAGATGTATAACTTATATTTAGGGGCACTAGGGTGATTATTGTCTAGTTAGCTTTATGTACTTATCGTAAAATCTTTGTGTTTATCTCAATACTTTTCAAATATAGTCTAGACTATGATGGTCCCACCGTCATTATGTTTGATGCAAATTTATTTGGATTTTGTTGGATAATAAACCGAAGACGTGGACCAAACCGGAAGCTATAAGATTTGGTTCACATATAAGAAATTATATAAGATCATGTATTTTAATTTGATTATGAATACATGTGAATATAATGCATGGCACAGGTTCGTCGAGTTTTACAGCCATAGGTACAATTGAAGGCAAATTCGATTGTGGTTATCTGGTCAAAGTGAAGTTGGGCTCGGAGATTCTTAATGGCGTGCTTTACCACTCGGCCCAGCCCGGCCCACCATCACCAATCGCTGACCTTAACGGATCCGTCATACCTTATGTGGAAACTGGGAGCAGACGACGCCGTTTAGGGAAAAGGCGTAGAAGCAGACGCAGAGAAGACCCAAATTACCCGAAACCAAACCGGAGCGGTTACAATTTCTTCTTTGCGGAGAAACATTGCAAGCTCAAGTCTCTTTATCCAAACAAGGAAAGAGAGTTTACCAAAATCATCGGAGAGTCGTGGAGCAATCTCTCAACCGAGGAACGAACGGTAACAAATTATCTGATTAACCCGGACCGGTTAAAGTAATTTGGGATGAAAAGTTTATTTGTAGAAGATTGTAGTAAACCGATACTCTAACCGATTTTCGGTTATTGTTTGCAGGTTTATCAGAACATTGGTTTGAAGGACAAGGAGAGGTATCAGAGGGAATTGAACGAGTACAGAGAAAGGTTAAGGCTCAGGGCTGCTGAAGAGACAAACGGCAGGGCTTTTTAAGTGGTTTATTTTAAATGGCAAGTTATTCTGTTGGTCGTCGTTTCTCTCTTATGGAACTGGACGCTTCGTCGTTTTTTCTAACTTCTTCCCGTTATTGTAGTTGTCTTTGACAAACTTGACAATGGTTAGCCGTCCGTTTTGGAATTAAGTTTTTTATCGGACGGTTCATGTCGAAACTCTAAAACTCTTTGGATATTTCCTAGATTTTACCAGAAAACATATAGATTTTAAATTTCTTACCCAGGAAAAGTTTCTAGCTTCAAAATTCCGTTTCATTGATTATTAACACGCTAAACTCCAAAGCCACAGGACAACTTCAAATAAATTTTGGTCTCCAAAATCTACCAATGAGAATTTAGAATTTTCAAAGTCTGCGAAGCTTATCTACTTATAAATTGGATCCAGCAATGCCACGTCACCTCACAAAACATCTAAGATAGCCAATCACAGCAATTGCATGGAGATAACACACTCTCATTCTCTCACCACATAAATCTCACAAAACCCTTTTCTTTTTTTTCAGTCCCTTTTGGAAAAGAAGATCCAAAGTTTCTCTATAAATCTGATCAAATCGCATATTTTCATATCTTTTATAGCAATCACAGAAGCTACCAAACACACCAAAAATCAAAATGGCCTCAATTACATCAGCCACCGTCGCGATCCCTTCTTTCACCGGACTCAAGCTCGCCGTCAGCTCCAAACCCACGACGGTTTCCGCCGCCATCAGATCATCCGCCAACGCGAAGATGCCTAAGCTCGCAGTGAAGTCCTCTCTTAAAGATTTCGGCGTCATCGCCGTGGCAACGGCTGCTTCCATCGCTTTGGCCGGGAATGCGATGGCCATTGATGTTCTCCTTGGATCCGACGACGGTGGTCTGGTTTTCGTACCAAGTGAATTTACGGTGGCTAAAGGAGAGAAGATCGTGTTCAAGAACAACGCAGGGTTCCCACACAACGTGGTGTTCGACGAAGACGAGATTCCGAGTGGAGTGGACGCGAGCAAGATCTCGATGGACGAGCAAGCGCTTCTCAATGGTCCGGGAGAGACGTACGAGGTTACTTTGACAGAGCCTGGCTCTTACGGTTTCTATTGTGTGCCGCACCAGGGTGCTGGTATGGTCGGCAAACTCACCGTCAATTAAATTGTCGCGAGACAGAGAAAGATACTCTGATTCGAGTAGAAGCTTATTCACAATCCATATAGAATTTGTAATTTGAAAGAGAGCATGGAACTAAAACAGGGATTATATAATGTTAGTGTTGTAAACTTACACGTTTAATACATTGGTTCGGTTCTTATGTTCGTGAAATGAGTTTCTTTGCGTTGCGTTGATTAAGTCCGATTGCACGAGTCTTTTAGAGGCCCATCACTACCTATAATTATGATTGGGCTTAACGGCTCTTATTATTTTCGGAAAATATACGGCTTATGAGCTTGAAACAATAAAACCGTTAATGAATCGAATATAAACCAGAAAAATATGAAATGATTACTTATTGAATCAAATAAGAGTAACAAAAATGAAGACACTTTATGGATCCAAGCCCAAACAACGCAGACCAGCAACATGATAACTGTTAAGAAAGCGACACTCTCTTCCTCAACAAGAAGGTTCCACGTCTAATACATTTTCCAAAATTCGAAGACCTTCAAATAAAAATATGAATATTTGCATTAGTAGTGGGAGGAAAGCTCTGGATAGTTGTCACATTTTGTGTTCTAGCGAAAAAAACACACAGAAAAACATATTTGAAGGAATCATATATCTTATATATTTTTTAAAAAATGTATAAAATCATGATTTCGACGAGCTTCAATAATATTTTTCCGGTCGAATATAACAGGCTGTAGATCGATGTCGTATGTGCATTATGGTCTACAGTTGGAATGAAATGAATACACTAATATCGGGTTCATAACTCATAAGATATGATTAAATCGGACCAATCTATAACGAACTTGTCCTCGTTAAAAGATTAAAAATATGTCGTGAGCGCAAAAAGAGCACGTGAGCGATGCAAAAACAAGCTGTATATATATGGAGAGATCAAAGATTCGTCTTGACATACAGACAGATTTGCATAACAAATCGTCATGTGAGTTATGATCATATGAGTCATGTGACATGACCGATCTACCAAAAATGAAAAATCATAATTTAATTAAAACAATTATTGGATAGTCCAAGGACCCAGCTAATAGTTATTTTAATTGTATTCGAGCTCACGGATGCTGGACCAGGTATAACGATGGAGTTTTATCACTGTAGTTCATTATAAAAGTCATCGATTGTACGGAGAGCGGGAGAAATATATAAAATGAGAAAAAAGTTACAAGACTTTTCCATATAAAAAAATATTAAGGAGCTGGCCTGACCCTACAACGTGCAGTGAAATGCTTGTAAGCTTAATTATAGAAGATATACATGTAGTCAAGGTCACAAAACAAAACATCTCATTTGTCTTGTTCAACAAAACGCAATATGCTGAGGAGTGAGGTCGAATAAAAATGGTGATGCGCCACTAGCACAAACCATAAGATTATATATCCTCACCAACTTCGACATTTTAGACAAAAATAAAATAACGATCTCATGGCATTTGTTAACATAAGCGATATAGATGAATAATTAACTGTGGTTGAATTGTTATTAATGATGGAGAGTTATGAAATTGTGTTGCATACTTTTCTTTTTGTTGATAGTTGATACTATTAAATATATGCGAGTTTGAATCCATGTCGCGATAAAGAAAGATATGCTCTACCCCCTCTATAATATTTGTTTGTTATGGAGTCATCTATTCATAGGTAAATGATTATCAATCAGTACAATTTCATAGGTAAATGATAAACTAAATGCAAAACTAACACAATTCAGGAAAATTTATTTTCAGATATGTTTTTCTCTCCATTCCTCTAAATTCATTCATTCAAAACAATTAATAAAACAAATTTATTTCTCATCAAATTGAATAGAAATAATAAGAAACAAAAACTTGTTTGTTTTCTTTCTTAATAATTTTTCATATTCGTTTCGTTTATTTCCTCTTTATTCATTTCAACTTTTTTATATATTATATTATTATTGTTGTTTTTGATAATCAGTAATCAAAACCGAATCTTTATTTTCCGCAGGCCACTAGTGTGGATCCATAAAGTTCTGTTATCTTAGAGCAAGAACAATGGTAAAATTTAAAGAAGGTTCTTAACTATTTTTTAATGTGGATTTAATCTAAAAATTTCTTAATTAATTTTCCTCCTCCAATGATAAAACTTTTGAAGAGGTTCTTAACTAAAAAAAAAAAAAAAATTATTTGATGAAAAGTTTATATGATTTATTAAAACATAAAATATATTACATTAGCTAAAATTTGAACCATACATGACATAAAAACATTCAAAACATAGATTTTCAAATCGTAAAGGAAAGAAAAGCTCAGTTGTAATCTTTATTTTGTCCAAACTTCTGCCATATATGCTCAACCAAATCCTTTTTCAATTGTTGATGCATCTGTCGATCACGAAGTCGAGTTCGAATGTCCATCATATTGCCGAGAATTGTAGGCATATCTGTAGAAAACGAGTTTGAATGTTCTCCTCCTTGTTGGAATTCTGATACATTAAAATGAGTGTATCCATCTAGTTCGTCTTCTACTATCATATTGTGGAGTATGATACATGCTCTCATAATATTTCCTATTTTTACCTTATCCCAAAATAGAGCTGGATTTTTAACAATGGCAAATCGAGCTTGCAAGACTCCAAAAGCACGCTCGACATCTTTTCGGGCAGCTTCTTGTTTTGAAGCAAATAAACTTGCTTTCTGACCTTGGGGAAGTGGAATAGATTGTATAAAAGTTGCCCAGTTCAGATAAATACCATCTGTGAGATAATAAGCTAAATGATACTCCTTTCCGTTCACAAAGAAATTAACTTGCGGAGCTCGACCATGTATTATATCTTCAAAAACCGGTGAGCGATCAAGAACATTGATATCGTTTGAGGTACCTGGAGCTCCAAAGAACGCATGCCATATCCAGAGATCATATGAAGCTACAGCCTCTAATACGATTGTAGGTTTTCCAGATCCCAGTGAATATTGACCTTTCCAAGCGGTGGGGCAATTTTTCCACTCCCAATGCATACAATCGATGATTCCTATCATCCCGGGAAATCCGCATTGCTCGCCAATATAAAGTAGTCGCTGAAGATCCTCTTGTGTGGGTCTTCTTAGGTACTCATCTCCGAACAAAGATATTATTCCTTCGACGAAATGTTCCAAGCATGAACGAGCCGTGCTTGCACCGAGCCTGAGGTATTCGTCAGTCGCATCAGCCACAGTAGCATATGCCAAGAGACGAATTGCTACTGTACACTTTTGAAGTGCAGAAAGACCATATCTTCCGGTAGCGTCTCTCCTTTGTTGAAAGAACGGGACTTCGTTTGTGAGTCTATCAACAATACGCATGAACAAGGGCTTGTTCATTCTGAAACGGCGTCGGAATAAAGGAGGAGGGTATCTGGCAGGTTCACTGAAATAATCGTTCCATAAACGCGTGTGTGCTTCTTCTCGATCTCTCTCAATAAAAACTCTTTTTTTCTTGATTCGGTTACCTCCTCATGATCACCATAATCTTCAAATGCTTGATTGAAAGTTTGATTAAAATATTGTTGGAATGCTTTGTTTAAGTTACGTGAAGAAGATGCCATATTTGTATTGAAGATGGAGAAGGAGAATAAAAAAGAGTTGCCAAAGACACTCGTGTGATTACAAAAGCAAGAGGAGAAAGACAATGAAAACGGGAAGAATGAAGTGTAGTTTATGGTTGTATACAATGTCACATATATAGTAATTGTAATACAGCCAAGAATAATAAAAGAAAAACCTCGTGACATGTGAATCCAAATTACAAATAAGTTGCCAAAAACCTTGTGACAAGTGAATCCAAATTACAAAGAAGTTGCCAAAGACTCGTGACATATGAGACCATTGTTCTTGCTCTGACTTGCGACTTGTGACTTGGCCGACATGAATCTCTCCAAGTATGAACTGCTGCAACAAGAGGACAACTTAAATTAACAAACAAACAAATTCATTGAAACAATAAAGAAGTTAAAGAAAACAAGAACACTAAAGTATGCACTTGAAGTAAAAACTCAAAAGTAGGCACTTGAAGATCAAAACTCAAACTACCAATTCACGAATAAAAAGCAGAGTTTGTCTCTCCAAAGATTCATTCATTTTACATATATATATATATAAAAGCAAAGACAACATAAATTTATTATAAGCAAGCAGAACACAAATACATTAATACCAAACACAACACAAATACATTAAAACCAAACACAACACAAAATACACACATCTTCTTCAATCTCAGACATGACACTAAAAAGCAAATTAAAAACATATGCGATTACTAATTAGACAACATGTCTGTTATGAGCTTGTTCTTCAGAGCTTCTTCAATCTCAGACAGTGGCTCTTTTTTTGCAAGGAGATTTTCAAGTATTCCTAGCTTGGACTGTTCTGCCGTTGCAGCGATATCCTCCTTTTTAATTTCCCACATGCTCTGAAACTCCAACAGATTTGTGCCTCCTTCTACACTCCTTTTGCCTTTGCCTTTCGCAGCCTTCACAGCCTTAACACCAGGAGGACGTGGGCTTGGTTGATCACCTACATCGCTATAAGAAGATTGTGCACCTTCCTCACACTTTCTTCTTTTGGCGCTTCCATCATTCTTGCTTATAGAAAGGTCACACCATTTCTGGTCATTGCGCAGATCAATCCAAGCGTGCTCAAGGGTGAATCTCTTCTTATGATCGTTAAAGAAGATTTGGTGAGCCAACTTAAGAACATCGTTCTCATTCTGGCCACTACTTTTCGCTCTTTTTGCAGCCGCATAGGAACCACAGAACTTGCACACCATATCGTTAATCTTCGACCACCTCTGCTTACAGTTACTTGAACTTCGCTTTTCACCACCTACAACCAGAGGACTTGCCGCAAAGTACTCTGCAATACGCTTCCAAAAAGTTCCTGATTTTTGCTCGTTGCCGACAAGAGCATCCTTGCTGGTGTTTAACCAGGCGCTGATGAGTACTCCATCATCTATGGGAGTCCATTTCGTCCTTTCTCTACGCTCTGCAAACGTCTCTCTGCCTAGGCTCGGAACATCTGTACATTGAGTACTGAAGAGAGGGACATCGGATGATCCTAGGGCTATACTAGGGGAAAAACCCTCATACGGAAAGGGTTGAGAATAGACACCATCTTTTTGACTGTTCAGCAAGTCCATAAAGTTGGAGGATTGACTTAATGGATTCGTAGAATCCATTGTCAAAGTTTCAGGATTTTAGAGAAGAAGGTCTGATTTTGAGGATGAGAAGAAAGAGAATAAGTAATGGATCAAAAGGCCAATAAGCAAGAGAATGGGGTAAAGATGAATATATAGAAAGTTGTTCAAGTGTGTTTTTAAGTTTTAAGAAAGAGAACCAGTGGCTAATATATTAACTCTTTACCTAATCTACTACTAAGCATTAATCACCTAACAAGCATTAACCATCTATTTGTTGAGAAGCATTCGGTGCAACAAAAGCCAGTAAACATCTATCACAATTGCAGTCAATCAACAAACATCACACACGCAGTCAATCAACAAACACCTAATATACACAGTAAGAAACATTTAATAGAAGTTGCAATCAATGACAAAGTTAACTCTTTACCTAACCTAACACAGAACAGAAGGCTTAATGAACATAATATGTTTTCACTTGCATACTAACCTCGGAAGTATATCTTGATTTCGGACAATGCAGAAGGATCCAAGAAATTGGCCTCACTGTTGTTTGTAACAAATTCATATGTCTCACCCATGTGTCGTCTAGATCTCTTATTTGATGCTGCCTATAAAAGAATTAATGCCAAAGAGAATGAGAAAACATAATCAAGAGTAAGGTAAAGCAACTGAGAGACTGTATGCTATACCTGGCGCTGGAACTCCTGTTGCAGATCTGACTACATCAGTCATTCCAGAGAATGAGGACTCGTCAAGAGATTTGTAGTTCTCGAAGACCAGCTTGAGAATCTGCTCGAACAGTCATGAGAACAAAATCTCAATCAACTCATCATTTCTTTATATGAATCTCTCAAAACTTGTACAAATCATAATGCAACTTCAGAGTTCTACTTCTTCATGTTTGTTTAGTCCCTTTGCTATTTTCGCAAACAACAAAATGATCTGATTCTTCAAAAAACTTCTATCCCTAATTCAATCGAAAAGCTCTAAGATGAAATACTAGTATACAACAATGAGCAATCGGCCGTATAATCATGGGAACATCAATAGACATACATCTCCGTAGAGAAACGATTTGAAATTCAGATGGAGACTAAAGGAGTTTGATGGGTTTAAAGTAAGAGATCCGTGCAATCAAACGGAAATCCAGAGTCGGAGAAAGCATGCATCCAAATCGAAAGAGAGAGAGAGAGAGGGACCTTAAGCTTGAGGGAGAGATGATGGAGGAGGAGCAAATCGGCGGTGGCCGCAACCGTCAGGCAAATCGACGGATTATCTTGGTTCTCTCGGAACAAATCAATCGAGAGAGAGAGAGAAGAGACCAAAAAACCCGAAGAAGAAAAAGAGAGAGAGAGAGAGGGATGCTTGAGGGAGAGAGGATGGAGGAGGAGCAAATCGGCGGTGGCCGCAACCGTCAGGCAAATCGACGGATGGGCAAATCAATCGAGAGAGAGAGAAGAGAAGGAGGAGCAAAAATAAACTCGGAGAGAAAAGGAGACAGATGGGAGAAGAGGAGAGAGCTACACGTGTTCGAGAAGAACCGTTCATAAAAGATCTTAATTAAGACTCGATTCTCTGATTTTTATTTAATTTTCATTTAAATTAACTCCTAAAATGACTAAGAACCATACTTAAGAAGTCCCATTGTTCATGATCTTACTTTCTAAAACGGATTATTTTTGACCAAAAAAAAAACGGATTATTTATTCGAAAGATTCTAAACTGGACATTCCTTCAGTAACATCTTTGCAAATAAAAACCACTAACCGGTCGAACTAAAAAGTCGTAAACTCAACGTCCCCCTCTCTCCCCCTCCCTCTCTTGCTCTCTCTTTGAAAAAGATGGACTCGGTGGCGCTCTTCTGCACCGCCGCTCTCCTCGCCGGAGGCATCTACTGGTTCGTCTGCGTCTTAGGTCCAGCAGAGCGAAAGGGCAAACGAGCCGTAGATCTCTCCGGCGGATCAATCTCCGCCGAGAACGTCAAAGACAACTACAACGAATACTGGTCCTTCTTCCGCAAACCCAAGGAGATTGAAACCGCCGAGAAAGTCCCGGACTTCGTCGACACGTTCTACAACCTCGTCACCGACATCTACGAGTGGGGATGGGGACAGTCTTTCCACTTCTCTCCTTCTCTCCCCGGAAAATCCCACAAAGACGAAACTCGGATCCACGAAGAAATGGCCGTCGATCTCATCAAAGTCAAACCGGGACAGAAGATCCTCGACGCAGGGTGCGGAGTCGGTGGGCCCATGAGAGCCATCGCGGCCCACTCCAAGGCCCATGTCGTCGGGATCACCATCAACGACTACCAAGTGAAACGAGCGAAACTCCACAACAAGAAAGCCGGTTTAGACTCTCTATGCGACGTCGTTTGCGGTAACTTCTTACAGATGCCGTTCGACGAAAACACGTTCGACGGCGCCTACTCGATCGAGGCCACGTGTCACGCTCCCAAGCTCGAGGAAGTCTACGCAGAGATCTTCAGGGTGATGAAACCGGGATCGATGTACGTTTCCTACGAATGGGTCACCACGGATAAATACAGAGACGAGGACGAAGAACACGTGGAGGTTATTCAAGGGATCGAGAGAGGGGACGCTCTCCCTGGTCTGAGAAGCTATTCCGATATCGCTGCGACGGCGAAGAAGGTCGGGTTCGAGATTGTGCAAGAGAAAGATTTGGCTAAACCGCCGGCTAAACCGTGGTGGAGTCGGCTTAAGATGGGTCGTCTTGCTTATTGGAGAAACCATGTCGTGGTTGTGATTCTCTCTGCGATTGGGATTGCTCCCAAAGGAACCGTTGATGTTCATGAGATGTTGTTTAAGACTGCTGATTATTTGACTAGAGGAGGTGAGACCGGAATCTTCTCGCCGATGCATATGATTCTCTGTAGAAAACCAGAGAAAGCTACTGAATGATGAGATAATCCTGTTTTTTTTTCTTTCAGTTTCCTGTTTTATCCTTCAAGAATATTTTCGTCGTGTCGTATTAATATCAGCTTGCTGTTCAGTGTACTCCTATTTTTTGTTCAATTCGATTTGTTTTAATTGATGAATGATATAATCCCTTCCGTAACTCAATTTGGACGAGAGTTCTAACTTCTAAGTAACAATCACTGACATTTATCCTTGTATTCGCCGGGAGAATCTATTGTGTACAAAGTCTCAGTTTAGTTGTAACTTTTAACTAGGCCTGAAAATTTCGGAACCGATTTCCGGTTCCTATCCATACCCATTTCGAATTTTCCATCGTGTTTTCTTTTCTATTCAAAAAAATTCTCACTCGAAACCATTTATTTTATTCAAACGAGTACGGAAAAAGTAATGAAAGAGAATGGATATGAGATCAGATACCCAAACTATCTGTTTAAACCCAAACTATCTGTTTAAAAATTAAAAATTTAAAAATTCTATATATTTTTCTAATTTTCCCAAAATTTTCGGAGTTTCCCAAAATATATGGTCCAAAGTTGATCATTATCCAAAATAATTATCCGTTTGAAAAAAAAATGTAGGTAAGAGAATTTTTCGAACCTGTCATGTTTTCGTTCCGTTCCTATCCCATATCCGTAAATGTAAGTTGATCATTATCCTAGATTTTCCGTTCCTATCCTATATCCGTAAATTTCCATTCCGGATCCCAAAATTTTGAAGGCAAAGATCGAGAAATGGAATGGGCGCTAGAGATCTGCTGAGGGTAACGCCGGCGAGTAAACACGGGGAATGGATTTGCACGTGTTGTTGTGTTACTTTAAGAATGGAGGGGTAGTTGGGTAAATTTAGGTTGTGTTTAGGTGTCGACCCTGGGTTAGATAGTAGTGGACCTAGTGGTAGTGTGAGTGGTCGTGGGATTTGTGGGCCGTCCGATATGTATATTTTATTGTCTACCGTCTGATATATATTGATTTAATATAATCTCGTTTCAAAAACTGAATTTTGATTTTTAGGTTGATGGTTTGTGTTTGTCGCATTGCGGTAGTGGGTGCAGCGTGATCGCACGCACTCCGGCTTTCTACCTTTAGAAAACGATATTTCCCTTTATTTACCTATTTCCAACAATTAAACTACTGTTTTGAGTGATGTGTAATTTTTTGCATTGACTAAAAAAGTTTCCCTTTAATTTAGTAAAACTGGAGTTTGGGTTGACACTATAATGGGCTTGCTGAAAAGACAGGCGCTTTAAGGCCCATAACTTTAAAGAGTGAAATATTTATATTCGTGCGAGCGATCAACAGTAATAACACGTATGTTCTTAAGTCAATGGACACCGACCTTTGGGTTGAAAGCTGAGAAAATGTCCAAAGTATTTTGACAGCTGATGTAATTTTTTTTGTTTTTTTTTGGTTTACCAGGTCGAAGAAACTACAATTGGATTTTTCTCCGGATTTATTCAACCGGTTCAATTAGTCTTACTTGGCTGCCAATGGGGAATTTCCGAAGTATTTGTCATGCAAAAACCAATAGCTTTTAGAATCAGCAATCTCTACAAAATCACATATTCGTTTATTCCAAAAAGAAAAATCTAATCGAAAGCGAGCGAATACGAGAGCCACACAATTAAAACAAGTGGACACAAATAATTGAACCCTTTTAAAACACTTATCCACATTAGACCATTCACTGATCTCTAACCAATCCACGCGCACTCTAGCAAAAAAAACAAAAAAAATCCACGCACACTCCCACAATGGCCACCGTCACTAACTTCTCAGCCAAACCAATCGCCACCGTGGTTCCACGGCCGTCCTCCGCCGTTGCCTCCACCTCCTCCTTCCTCTTCTTCGACGCCAAACCCAACTCTCTATCCCTAAAACAGAGCTTGAGAATAAGAAGAAGATTCTCCGCCGTGAAGGTCAAGGCCGGTGCGGCGTCTCCGGGGAAGGTGGGTTCACCGGCGGCGAAGGACGAGAAAGTGCAGAAGATTCACAGCGGAGAGGAATTCGACGAGGCGTTGGAAAAGGCGAAGAGCAAGCTTGTGGTTGTGGAGTTTGCCACGAGCAAGAGTGATCAGAGCAATAAGATATATCCGTTTATGGTGGAGCTGAGCAGGACCTGCAACGACGTCGATTTCTTGCTCGTCATGGGTGATGAGTCGGAAAAGACCAGAGAGCTCTGTCGGAGAGAGAAGATCGAGAAAGTTCCTCACTTTAGCTTTTATAAGAGCATGGAGAAAATACACGAGGAAGAAGGTGATTTCGACTTCTCCCCAACTTCTTTTATCACTAAGCAAACAACAAGAAAACTCTTATTTAATCAGGAAGTATATATATTGGAATTAGACCTGCCCATGATTCGTTGGACAAATCACTCAAATTAAGGAAAAAAGTACATAATCACTCAAATTACGGGAAAAAGTACATAATCTCTCAAATTCTACCCATAATTTAGCAGATTGTTAGCCGATCTTTTTTTGTTTTCTTTTAGTAGCAAATGCACTTCTTCATTATTAATCAAAAATGTTTCATACATGTGCAATTAACGAAGCTGGGACAGAAGTGCTGATATACAAACAAATATGTTGGTTACGATTTAGGATGTTTATTTATTTGGGTATATTATTGTTGATGTTGTAACACCATTACACCAGCTATAGTGAATTTTAGAGGGGACGTTCAATATATAACTGTACGAACTCGTTCAAATGGTAAGAAAGGTTTGTAAGAGAAAGTAAGCATAGTCATAAAACAAAAGTTAGTAAAGTATACAGTGGCAAAGCCGTAAATAAATGGAAACCTCTGACTATTTGGCAGGTATTGGACCGGACCAGTTAATGGGAGACGTGCTATACTACGGCGATAACCACTCGGCGGTGGTGCAGCTGCACGGACGTGCTGACGTGGAGAAGCTGATCGACGAGAACCGAACCGGAGGCAAGCTGATCGTGCTCGACGTGGGACTCAAACACTGTGGGCCCTGCGTCAAGGTTTATCCGACGGTGCTGAAGCTGTCCCGGTCGATGTCGGAGACAGTCGTCTTCGCTAGAATGAACGGGGACGAGAACGATAGCTGTATGGAGTTTCTCAAGGACATGAACGTTATTGAAGTCCCCACTTTTTTGTTCATTAGAGACGGCGACATTTGTGGCCGGTATGTTGGTTCCGGTAAAGGAGAACTCATCGGAGAGATTCTCCGGTACTCAGGCGTTCGTGTCACTTATTAATTTGTATCAAAGCTCGATTTATTAAAAGAAAAATGTTTTTTTTTTTTGGGTTTTGTATGTACCATACGAAACCGGTTAATATGAAAAACGCAAAAAAAAAAGAGGTGTGATTCTTGATTTGATCTTGCTTTGTGTTTTAACTTTGAAGGCAAGGAAATTGGAAGAAATTTGAGTTTTTCGGTAAGGGAATGAGAGATGCACTAATAGATTTGTACCTACCCAATGAAGATATTGTATTATAATAAGCATTAATATCATTTGGTATGTGATACGAATGCATATGTGATATAAATGGTTGATTGTGATTTACATTTAATATCTTGGACAATTTGGTGGTGGGAAGACATTGGTTGTTGTCATACACATTGTCTGTCACTCAAAGGAAAAACAAAAATTAATTGGCAATTGTAATTGTAAGAATGTAGTGAGATATATTTTATTTGGCATATAGCAAAAAACTGAACCGAAATAGAGATATTCACAAACACTAAACTAATGAAGGGAAATGATCATCACCAGCACCATTCAGCATATACACACAGTAACAAAATCCAGGTTCAATGTGCGTGATGATAATCACTGTATAATTGAATTGCAGTAATTTATATATTAAAAGAGAGAAGTGAAATTTTTTAAAGGAAATTCATCAAGAGGTTTGAAGATGAAGTGGTTTTGGTGGATCCATAGTTCTTCTCTTCCACAAGTTAACTTCTTTCTTCGGCTTCAAGCTCAACGGAGCTGAGAACGGGATAATTATGTCGTCTTCTTCGTCTTCTTCATCGTCCCTCAAGTAATTTCCTCTAGTCTCATCATCGGAATAGTAACCACGGTGATGATCACCCGGAGAATCATCTTCTTCCTGTTTCATCTCAACCATCCAATCAAATCCCCCTAGAGCATCTCGGCTGCTCGCGAATTTCTTCATCTGACCTAACGAAGGCACCGCCGCGGCGGAAACCACCGTAACCGGATGTTCAGTAGCGGCGGCGCCGCCGGACGAGGAATGGGATTTTCTGGATGTGTTTCCTCCGCCCGTCGCCGAGAACGAGAAGAGACGCTTGATCTTCGAAAGTCGACCTTTTTCATCTTCTTTGGTTAAAGAAGACGACGACGTTTTGGGGATTTTTGGAATCAGCGAAGCAGTGGCTCTGTTCTTCTTAGGTGAGCAGCGTTTTGATTTAACGAGCTTGATCTGGCCGATGCAGGAGACTTTAGGGGAAGTGGGTTCGTCCCAAACGGCGTCGTTTTTGGCTCGCCTGACCCGAGCCGCGTTCGGAACCAAAGGGACCATAGGACCGGAGAAAAACGCTTTGTTGGAGGACGACGTCGTATTGTGGTGGTGGTGGTGGAGATCTCTTCCGGGACTAAACGGCGGAACTCGATGTCCAAACGACATCGCTTTGGGAAGCATCTTCAACAGCTTGTTCTTGTTCTTAGGTTTTGAAGTTGAAGTTGTATGGTGTTTGTTGTCCATTGATTCAGAGCAAAATCGAAGATAAGAACAGGGGAAATCTGGGTTTTTTTTTTTTTTTTTGATGTAGAACAGAGGAATTTTGGTGTATATGATGTCGAAGAAGGAAAAAGAGAGGAAACAAGTTTGAAAAAGTCAACGATGATGCCTGGATTGGAGGAGTTTTGGTCAAATGTGAGCTAAAAAGCGAAGAAGGCCTTTGTGTTTATACGGCCGACTTCCAAAAATCAAATGTTTAAGGCATGTTGTTTGTTGCAAAGTTTCCTCTTTTTGTTACTAACTAAAGGGTAAAATATTTGTTTCCTTTATGCGACGCCGATTATTTTAATTGCTAATTTGAATTTAAGGCAGTCCAAAAATCAAATTAGTGTTTACTTTGAAACTGTGGTGATTAGTTGGGACCTACATGCAAAAATAAATTCAGGCATATGCGAAGGTAGAAGCTAGAGAACTCATCAACAATGCATTGAACTGTTTAAAGTAGTTGGAGGCTTGAGGCGAGTTTTTACAAACGCCCCCACAGAATTAAAGTTTTTAATTATATATTTTCTTTTTGCATTGATTTAATTATCAATTCATATTTTAAATCCATAATTATAGTTGAAACTGGACATTGACACATTCCGGTAGTTGTGTCTGTATGAAGTTATTGAAGTATTAAACCCCGGTCGGAATTAGTTATAACTTATGGTTTACTTTTTCGTGCGATTAATCGAAGAATATTAGTCTCTGATCCAAAAAATATAAATAATCGAATATTAGTCCACCATGTCACGAACAATAACAACTAGTAAGCGATTTTTAAAAAAAAAATAAATTAGGCTACAAATGCGACAAAAACGAAATAGACCAAAGCCATGGAGAAAAACGCACAGCTGTCCATTGGTCAGGATTAAAAACGTATATTATTCAAAGACGATGCTAGGGTACCTAATTTTTGTTGTTGTTAATTTAAATAGCTACCTAATTAATTTTGTTATTTGTTTGCTAAGTTAATACTGTGATGATTAGGAGGGATTCCTGTAGTTGGGACCATTCAACAATTAATCGTCATCTTTGCTCTTATGGTATCAATTTTATATTTGTGCGGCGGATCCAAGATTGTTTTTAGTATATGACATAATTTTTTAAAAATCAAACACTAAACTTCAGCTCTTTTTAAAATCAAATATAAAATTAAAGTTTTTTAAAAATCAAATATACTCCTTCTGTTCACTAAAAAAAAATAGTTTTGAGTTTTTACCACATATTAAGAAAATTTTACAAACGACTTTTCTAACATTATTTTTATTAATTATTACTTAAGTTATTATTTAAATATTGAATGTTATAAGGGCAAATTTTTTTTCTAAAACTACCGTTTTTAAGAAACATAATGAGTATTTTAAAAAAATCAAATATATAATTAAAATTTTAAACAATCAATTCTCCAACAACAACAAAAAAAAAAAAAAGTAAACAAATATGGTAACCATACCTAAGTCATAAAAAAATGACAAATATCCTTTCAATTTCTTGAATAAATCTTGCAGTAAAAAAAAAAGAAGAATAAATCTTAGATTTTTAAGTTTTTCATGTTTTACATTTGATTTATGTGGGCTTTCAAACTTTATTAGTAGATTTATAACTACAAGTTTATGATATTTAAATAAGTTAACTTTAATTACTGAAAGAAAAATTAGCACGGGCACATGTCCCGTTTTTATTGACGTGCGTCCGCTACTATTTGTGCGTGTATTGCTAATCTTTTGGTTTTTACGATCCACAAGAAAATTATTTATGCTTATCATAAATCAAAATGTAAACAACAATTTATGCTAGTAATTAGTAAATGTATATGTCCGATTAAAATTTAAATTTGGAGTAAACGCTAAGAATTAATGACACATACACATAACATACCATTTATCTTCTATAATTCATATTTACCAAGTCTGGAAAAAGAGTAGTATATCTTAATTTTGGTTATAATATTTTTCTTTTCTTTTATTTTACTAAAACCCTACCAAACACTGAAAAGTCAAGAAATTTGGACGGTTGGACCAATACCCGGAAATATATCGTTAATTCATCGTGTGCTTCTCACGTCTCTTCTTCTCCCATCTTCTTCCTCTTTGTTAACTGTTCTTGCCTTGCGACGGCTGCGTAATTAAGAACTTAATGAGATGTGTTGGACATGCAAGGATAATCACCTTTGGACTTTTGGTTGATTTTGTGTTATTCATGTTATCTAAGTGTGTTGTGTTTAATTTTTTTGTAGGGGAGTTGAAACAGACGATTAGGCGAGAGATGGAAAAGAACAGAGACTGCAGCGACAAACAAAAGATTTGGTATCTGATCAGTGAAGGTTTAGAGAGGCTTAAAGGACTCGATGAGATGTTGGACATGCAAGGCCACTAGAATTGGTGTTAGATTTCTCTACCATTCGGGCAAGTAGCTTCACACTATGCGATGCTAGACTCTCCAAATAGGAAGTTTGGTCAACTTTGTGCTTGAGGCTCGAGCTATTGATTGAGACATATTTTTATTATTTTCGACGTGCTGAATGTTTGATTCATCTTCCTATCTTTTCTTCCCTGAATCTGTGACACACTTTTAAGAGTAGTCATCTTTTCTTGACACCCATCCATAAAGCTTATCATCTCTCAAATGACTACTTTTTTAAACATAATCAACAAAGTTGATCAAACTTCTTGTTTGAAGAGTTTTGCATTGCATCATCTTCAGTTTAAGCAAAAGTTACAAAAAAGGTTAAGGAAATATAGAGAGTTCCAGTTAGCTTAGTAAAAAAAAAAAAAAAAAGTAGGACTTTTAGCTCTGATACCAAATTGGTGTAGCGCAAGCGTAACAAAACTTGACGTTCGTTGATTCTCCGAATACCCGAACAGAAGGTTCTTCTCACAGATCAATAGCTCGAAGGAAGCTGTTAATCAACAAGGAATTAAGCTGTAAAGCTCTGAAATGTATTCAATCAAAAACTGCCTTTTTACAATCGATGCTAAGCCCCTTTTATACAAACAGAATATCCAGAATCTCAACCCAAAAGATCTGGTAAAAGAAAATAAATGAAATCCCAACTATCCCGAAAACAAGAAACAACATAACGGTATTATTCTAAAAATGCGCTGCATCATTATATGGGCTCTAAATGGGCCCATACAGCCATATGAAAGCTTCATTGAGTTTTAGCCTTTTGAGCCCAGGTTTGTCGGGAATGTTGTTGGAACTCGGAGACGACGAGTTCTCTCAATGCGAGAGAGATGATGACTTCGAAGCTTCAGAAATGGCGGAATCTGTCAGGTCGCCTAGATCTGATGGCTCGGAGGGACGCCGTATTGTCGAGGCGGTTCCTGCACGAAGGTCCAGACACGATGGAGGAGCTCCTCGATAGACATCTGGCGAAGAAAGAGAAACCACTAATCGACGACGACGAGGCCGAGTTTCTCAACAGGCGGCGTCTGACGAGCACGCGCAGGGAGGCGCTGAGTTTGTACCGAGACATATTCCGGGCGACCCGGTTCTTCATGTGGACTGATACGAGGGGGATCATTTGGAGAGACGTGCTGAGAGAGAACGCTAGGAAGGAGTTCGAGGCGGCGCGATTTGAGACGGATCCGGAGGTCATCACGCGGCTGCTGATCGGTGGAAGCGACGCCGTTTCGTCTGCCTTAGATAAGCTCGCGGAGAAGCAAAAGGATATGATCGAGAAAAAACGGCGAGGCGATCAATAGTGATTCGACGGATCAATAGTGATTCGACGGATCAATGGACACGAATGTTTAAAACTGCCGAATTTTGTTGTTTTCTTTCTCGCCTAATCAGATTTAACTGTGTGTTGCCATGTTAATTGGTCTTTGATGAGTATAAACAAGTAAGGGATTGAACAGATTCAGGTTCAGCTCAAGAGGGTCTTTTTGACCATTGGGGATTTGGTTTGTTTTTAAATCTTGAAAAAGGAACTTCAGATTAATGTCATCACGCAAACTCAACATAATTGAGGAAACGTATATATATTCGCTTAAAGGTATGATATAAATAAAAAGCATTGTGGAGAGAAAAAATGGCTGAACAATTTATAAGTATACCAAATAAGACAGTGGATTATTTACAATTCGTGAATCTAGAAATGATCGTCTTCTTCAGGTGTGGCTCCTCGTCTTGCTGTTTCTTCTCCTCTCCTGTTCTCGTCGCTCCTCTTCTTCTTATGTGTGTTTGGCGGGAACCTCAACGCTCTGACCGCTTCATTGTGCATATTCAAACAGAAGGCAATATCCTCGAGTTAAACGCAGTCTGCGGTTCGTTGGTGGAGTAGATGTCTCCCGTCTCCTTGGAGACCATACAACCCTTCTTGTGGTCAATCGATCTAATGGCTTTCTGGAACCAAAGTACTATTGATACTTAGAATATAATGAGTGGAATTCGTTTTTTCCACAACCGATCAGTAACTGGTTCTAAATATCATTGCTTAAATTTTCGTCATTCATAATTTCATATACAACTTTATGAATATAGTTTTGCTCGCTTCAAATAAAAAAATCTAACCAGTTATAGTGAAACTTGAGTTTTGAAGATCATCATTTGGTTCGATGCCATTTGAATTTTGGGTGATGTTATTAAAATGATGTCACTGTAGACACCTCTACAAGCTATACACATGGCTTTCATTTAGAATAACTTGCTGCAAAATCAACGATCACCAATTTGTCTGGTCAAAGGTCACCAGAGAAGTATGTTTGCTTGCTTGTAAGAGTATAAAAAGATGAATCCTTTGCTCCGTACAATCAGTGGCCGTGCGTAAGGAAGTAAACCACCAATGTCGAGAGACAAGACTATTCCACCTGCAAAAAGTAAGACGAAGACTTAAAAGAGGTTTCAGCATAACCAAAATCTTTGTAACGAATACAGAACTACCCAAGGCATGAGGTTAGTAAACAGAGCAGAGAGTTGGGTTACTATTTCTCTTCCGCTTCTACGAAGGAAGCCTACTAACTCTGCAAGATCCGAAGGCGGTGGACATGAAAACTTTACAACCTCCCCGGTGCACGGATGTTCAAAGCTATGTACAAAAACAGAGTAAATAAAAAGCAGTTACTAACCGGTTAAGTTCTGAATCGATAAAATATAAGATTGAGATTCAACTTCTCTCACCCTAGAACTATAGCATGAAGGCAAGGCCTATCCATTCTGGAAACCAGCTCGAGGATCTGTTCTTGATCACCGCGGGACACTTTTTTCTGCAGAAGAGAAAGGGCCACGCTTTTCGTTCCACCATACACCTCGTCTCCCAATAGAGGAACTCCCATATACTTAGCATGAGCACGTATCTACTTCAAATCAAGATGAACAGAGAGGCTATTTAGAGATCACAAGTTCGATTCAAATAGATGAAACTCAGGCGGTATCAGCAACATCGAGGTTAAAGTCAAGCTCTTGCAGACAAAGATGTGAAACAACAATAAAGAAACAGTTTATTTTGATTATGAGTTGTTCCTTCATATGGTGAGAGTTTCACAACCGAAATAATGTGAGAGTACCTGATGGGTTCGGCCGGTTTCCAGTCTCCACTCAACCAATGCAGAGCCGCCTCCAGCGAGTGTTTCAATTACCTTATACCTAAGAGAGCGGGAAAAGATAAATAAATGAGAATTTCAGTATCAGTTAACAACTCTTGAGAGATTTTTTCTCATGAGAATTCTGAAGAACAGATGCAGTGTACTCATGGTGCTTGGCACTTGTAATCACCTACTAGCAGCATGGCGGGCCCTTCCACGGCTTAGTGATCCAGGTATAGCAGCCATACGAATCCGATTGTTCGAATCACGACCAATTGGTATATCAATACGCCCTTGAGATGGAGAAGGAACTCCAGAAGTAAGACTTATGTATACCCTCTCAATTGTGTGTAGCTTGAACTGTTGTGCTAAATGGGCATGAGAATGTTCGTCCTGCCATTAATCTTTTCGTTACATTCAGAAGAAGCAAGTAATGTAACTTGTAAAGCAGCCACCAAAAGAAAAAATAAACACTAACCTTGGCTACAACGAGCAATCCGCTTGTCCCTTTATCTAACCTATGAACAATACCTGGACGAACAGATGCAGCAGCTAATGAACTAGAAGAGGTCATCTCTTCATCATCTGAAAAAGTTTCTTCATCGGAATCATCTTCTGGGTTTGAATAAGCTACACAGGGAAGGCTGCAATGGTGAAGTATGCCATTAACAAGTGTACCGGTAGGATTCCCAGGCGCAGGATGAACAACCTAGAGAAATAGGAGATATATTCTTACCACTGGCATTTCTTGAAACCTAATGGCGATTCCAAGTCATAATCTTAGTATTGAGAAGAATGCGATTACCATGTGAGCTGGTTTGTTAACAACCAGAAGGTGTTTATCTTCATAAACTATATCCAATGGTATGTCTTCAGGTTCAGCTTTCAAAGGTTGAAGCTCTGATATCGTACAATTGACCTCATCGCCAGCTTTTACATTGTGCGAAACCTGTGAAAGAGAGAGAGAGAGAGAGAGATAAAAACTTGTTTGAGAAGAGACGAAACTAGAAATTTTGAAGAATCGAATCCGAAGACAAACCTTATCAACGACCCGACCATTGACGCTAACGAGCCCCAGACGAATACTCGACTGTACGCGAGCTCGGCTAACGCCATGGACACGAGACGATATCCAAGAATCAAGCCGAGTCTTCCCTTTCAAGCCGTCGACTGTCTCCTCGAGTTTGAGGCCGGCGTTATTGACTCTCGGAATGCTCTCCGGTGTACGACACTCGGCCAAATTGGGGATTCCAGAACTTGCTCTGACGAATCTCGAAACTCTAGGAAAGAAGGAGAAGAAGACGGAAAGAGAAGAAGACGAAGAAGAAGGAGAGCGAAGGGATTTCGCGGAGGTTAACGAGAAACTCGGCACCTGAGAAATGGAGAGCATCGTCAACTTCAAAATCCCGTTTTGCTCTCTGGTTTTTTTTTTTAGCCTTTTAGGCTTCGCTCAAAACCAGAACGAAAGCCTCCATATAGAGTAGAGGTTTCTGACTTTTGGTTTAAAGCCGTTAAAACTTACAGAAGCAGCTTCTGATGGATCTCATATTGGGCCGTAAAAGGCTTTTTAACTGATTGCCAACAGAAAAAACCTTGAACTATTTCGACTTGTAAAACAAACTCACCCAAACATCAAAGTAACCGTGTCTTTGCACGACGTTACTTTCATGAACGAGTGGTTTAAGCGGACGATTTAACTCCGTTTAAACGGACGATTTAACTCCGTTTAAAACGGACGATGAATTTTGATCACGTGCTTAAAAACATAACCCTCCGTTACTTTGTAAAGAGTTCTTATCGAGCTTGCTGCGAAGTTTTTGATACCCAGTGATTCTGAAAAATAAAAGTATAATTAACCACAATTAAACCAGAACTGAATTTCTGAAATCCAGAATCGAAGCAAAATGAAGAACACTAACGTCGCCGATATGAAATCTTGAACAAATTTAATCTAAAACCAGATTCAATCCCCTTAGAGCATACACAACGGTAGATCTGCACTTAGGCGTTTCTTATAAATAAAAAATTAATATAATTAATTTATTTAATTAAATATTAAATGATAAAAAGAAGCAGCCAATTAAACGTAAACAAGTGTGAGAAACGTTTCTTACCATCTTGCCAAAGTATCTTCATTAAGATACAATTCTCAATCTCTCTCTTCATTTATTCTTTCTTTTCAATATTTTATTACTAAGAGCCGATGATTTTATCACTGTTATTCATGCTCTTAAAACCCCTGAAATCTCAAAGAGCAGCATACTCGACAAATGCAAATCGAATCATTCACAACTTTTGAAATACAAAAGTAATATTGTAGCTGAAATCGAAAAAAGTCGATCGATTTAGGTCAAAATCCGTATTCAACACACATTCGTTATCTAATCTCAAATCCATGTCATCTCACATTCTTCAATCCTAACTTTTATTTTCTCTATTTTCGAAACTTTTAATAGGGAATCCCTCCAAGGCTTTTCTTTACTCTCTATTTTTCCTTCGATGGATAAATAAACTGTAACTTGTTTTTCCACTTTTGATTTTTTCCCTTTCTATCTTCTGAGTTTTATGTTTTTTCCCCGTTCATATCGGAAAAGGAAAAAAAGGTTAACGCAAAAACGGAGGTTATTTTAGACTTTGAACGGAGTTTAGACGGTATGCTGTTTAACGGAGTTTAAACGGTCCGTTAAAAAGTAACGGAAGGTTTTTAACGGAGTTTAGACGGTCGTTAACAAAGTAACGTCACGCACGAAGTAACTGACTAACTAACTTCTGTTTATACTATAGTTTCTGTAGGCAGGTTTATTATTGTAGGGAAAATAGAAATACGTAGTTGAAGATTTTTATGGGTTTACCTTTCTCATATTCATACGCACGCAGGTACAAACAAACAAATCATTTTAAATATCTAAAGAAAAAAAGAAAAACACAAGGACGCATTGATTCTCATCATTTCATTCGTGTTTATTATTATTAGTTTACTTTATTTATAGTAGAAGCAAAGCATTCCGTAATTGTAGTTGAACTTGAATACATCATCTGATCAGCTTCGCATCTGAATCTGTAGTTCCCTTCGTCATCATCGCCACAAATTCTTCGTAGTTTATTCTCCCATCCTATCATCAATCACCATCATCATCATTATTAATTGTTAATTAATCATCATCATCATCATATCTATCTATGTTTTTTTCTTACATTGTCGGTATCGACATCGTTGATAACTTCATCTATGGTCGCATCATCACCCATGCCATACTGAGTCATGGAATGTTTAAGCTCGTCCCTTGTGATGAATCTGATGACATAAGAAGAATATGCTTGGTTATATGACAATTTGATCTTTGTTATATAGGTGTGACAATATATAAGGAAAAAAATATCAAACCCGCTTCTGTCTTTGTCGAAAAATTTGAATGCTTCTATCAAATGCTCTTCTTTCTCCAATCTATGGCGATGCATTGTAGCAGTTATAAACTCAATGTAATCAATCGTCCCGCTTTTGTCCACATCAGCCTATATATATGTATCAAACAAAAAACAATGAACAAAACTTAGCTTTTGATTTCTTTTCCTGGTTTTTATTAACCAATAATTTTTTTTTCTTACAGCTTCCATGAGTTGTTTGATTTCAGATTCCGTAAGCTTAGATCCAAGCCGATGTAAACCGTTTCTAAGTTCATCAAAAGTGATGGTGCCACTTCCATCTGTATCCATGTTCTTAAACGTTTCCTTTAATCCCTTAATCTCTTCTTCTGATAGATTTTCCGCTATCACCTTAAAACAAAAACAAAGAGTTACAAAAAAATATATTCAGATATTCAGATATCTTTTGTCTTTATGTTTTGATGGATCTTGAAATCATATTAATCATTTAGTGTACCTTCAAGGCAAGTTTCTTGAGCTTGTTCATTGCGCGGAACTGCTTCATCCTGATAAGAACAGCACTATCGATTGGTTTATCTGAAATCTTGCTGTCTGTCAACCATGCATGCTCTGTTTTTTTTTTTTTTTTTTTTCCCAATAGAAAACCGCAAGAAAAGAGAAACGGTTAATTAGTTAGTCAGGACTTGGGAGGTAGAATATGTTAACAAAATGTAGACAGACACGTTGCAAAACATACCAAGTGCTTCAGCTGCGGTAATCCGTTTTTTAGGATCTCTCGCCAACATCTTTCTTATCAATTCTTTTGCGCTTTCCGATATACTAGGCCACGGAGAACTTTCAAGATCCAGTTTTCCTTCTAAGATCGCCTCAAATATAGTCTTCTCCGTCTCTAAAACAACATGAAATAGTACCGCTATTTTCATCAACATGCATCTCATGTCTCAACGATCTTCAGATTGAGTATGTGTGATAATGAATAGACTACAGATTCAATATTGTTTTTGACATACCACCCCAAAATGGAGGAACACCGCTTAGAAGAATGTAAAGCATTACACCAGCGCTCCATACATCAATCTCTTTCCCGTAGTTTCGATGTAATACTTCAGGTGCAACGTAGTATGCGCTACCGACTATATCTCTATACACTTTACCTACCAAAAAAAAACAATCATATATGGACTTGTAAGGATTTCAAAATGTAGAACCAGAGCTTTAGCTAATATACATTCAAAACCATAATATAGATTAAACAAAAACAAAAAAAAAAAAAAAATCATAATACAGCTCTTTAGTTACAAGTCTTTTGATTTTTGGTGTGAATCAATATCTTGAAAAAGAAAGAATTGCCCCACTAATCATCAATGTTTATTTCATTTTTCAATCTTGTGGGAAAACATCGCTTGACTTGGGTTGACCCAAGTCGTTTTCGAAGTTGACTTGGTGTCACACTAATTAGATTGACCCCACACGGAGATACAATGTTGCTAACTTTTCTTGATTCTAGCACAAAGTTCAAAAGTATAGTTTATGTCCTAAACACGCTCAACAAAGACAAATCTTTGAACAAGACTCTTAATTTCTTTCGAATATTTTGCAAATACGAAAAAAAGAAAGAAAGAAGATGATTATTTTTGTTTTGTTTTATTACCTTCTTCGATAAAAACAGAGAGTCCAAAGTCAGTGGCTTTAATGGCAGAATCCTCCTCCATACTAACAAGCAAGAAATTCTCAGGCTTCAAGTCTCTATGGACAACACCCATGAAATGGCAAACATGGACGACGTTAACGATCTGTCTGAAGATATTAGCAGCTTCTTTCTCGGAGTAACTCCCTTTCTTGATGATACGATCAAAGAGCTCGCCTCCAGAACAGAGCTCCATGACCAAATGGAGGTTGTCTTTGTCCTCATACGCGCCTCGAAACTCGACGATGTTTGGTTGACCAGTGAGGTGCTGCAGGATCATGACCTCGCGCCTCACGTCTTCGATGTCTTTTTTACGGATGAGTTTGCGTTTGGAGATTGATTTGCAGGCGTATTCTCGGCCGTTGGATTTGTCCGTGCAACGGTAGGTGATTCCGAATTGGCCACGGCCGAGTTCTTTGTGGAGGTCGTAGAGAGCTGAGAGGTCGATCATTGGCCGGTTCAGGATCGGACCGATTTGCGAACCGGAGGAGGAAGACGGATGAGGATGAGGAGGAGGTTTCGGTT
This sequence comes from Alliaria petiolata, assembly GCA_020283515.1. Lineage (NCBI taxonomy): Eukaryota > Viridiplantae > Streptophyta > Magnoliopsida > Brassicales > Brassicaceae > Alliaria > Alliaria petiolata. Next base: position 688,911 of record JAHZTW010000003.1, on the reverse strand, counting down.
TAGGATTGGTGGGGAAACTACTGGTTTGCCCTTGAGGAATGGTTGGTTTGGGGAGAGGTTGGTAGCGATGACGAGGGCTAGAGTCGGAAGAAGAAGAGATTGGGATCTCATGTGTTTGTGATTTGGAGAAGCAAAACCCCATTATGTGGTTTTTGAAAAAATGTTTTGTTCGAATGTTTTTGTTTCTCTGGTTTTTGGTCGCTTTATGGGGTTTTATGAGCATGTGTGATCAAAGTAGAGCGGTCTGCTCTATCTTATTCCGTGAATTTTTTTTTTTCCTTTTTTTCTTTCTAAGATTGTCTGTAAATAAAGGGAATATGAATTATATGAAGACGCAAAATGTTGGCTTGAATAGGTTTATGGGATGCTTTGCTTTTGCGTTTCGGGAAGGTTATGGTATCATTTTTCATCAATGTGTCCCCTCGGAGAGGGTCTCTATAGGTTCTCTTCTTGCTTAAGACAAAAATGCAATAATAATCAACGCGTCATCTCAAGTTTAATTTAAAGTAGCAAAGAGTTAGATATTTGTGAAACGAAATAGATAACGGAGGTTGAGAAAAACAAAAAAATAGATAACGGAGAATGCGATTGATTGGAAAAGGGACAAAACTTGATTCGGTTCAATAATCTAATTGGTTCCTTTATTTCGGTTGGTCTATCTTGTCATCATGATCGCTTTCCACAACTACTAGTAGCATTCATTCGGGTAAAAACGTGTTATTCGTCGTTTCGGTTGAATATAAAATTAGTACTTTTACATAAGTTTGAAACTCTAATTTATGCAGCAGTTTTCCAAAGTCGATGACCATGATTCGATATTCTAATGGAAATGGAGTGAAGTTTTGTAATCCACAAAATGGTTATAGGACTATGATGTGCAAAGATATTACAGTATTTGCATAGAAATACATGAAAGTGAAGGGAAGACACGACATCGTTTTATCGATTATTATTTTCACCTTGAACAAACAAATTACAGAACAAGAAGATATCATCACCAGATTGGAGACACATAATAGTATACATAGCCTTTTGTTTCCTCTCTATATAAACACAAAAACAAAACATCACATAATTCACACTTTCTCTCAAAAGAGTTTCCATACGATCGCTCCCATTACCTTGCCTGGGAAGGAAACAAAACATGTGAAATTCTGTTTTTAATTAGCTCGTTGTGGAGTCGCGGCTGTAGAATTGGTCAAGTGTCTTTGCAGGGATACGGTGAAGAAGCTCGCGTGGGAAGATACGGAGCAACGTCCAAGCTAAGTCCAGCGACTGGAAGATGTTGCGCGTGTCATAAGCTCCTTGCATCACGAACTTCCTCTCAAACTTATCCAAGAACTCTAGATAAAGCAGATCCTCTGAAGATAGTGCTTCTTCTCCAACAACAGCTTTCATGGCTTGCACGTCTTTCCCGATTGCATAATTTGCATATAGCTGGTTTGACACATCGGAATGGTCTTTGCGAGTCATACCCTCACCAATAGCACTCTAGACAGAATGAGGAATGATAAAGTTAATAATAATATAATATAGAGAGAATGTGATGGGTAATTAAATCAAAATGGAGTTAATTTCTAACCTTCATTAAACGAGAGAGAGATGGAAGGACGTTGATCGGTGGATAGATCTGTTTGTAGTGAAGAAAACAGTGATAAATTTAATACAGAGCCCAATCATAATATAAAGCAAAACCAGTAAGATCATCAGTTCGAGGGGTTATTACCTGTCGGTTGTGAAGTTGCCTATCGATATATATCTGACCTTCAGTAATGTAACCAGTAAGATCCGGAGTAGGATGCGTGATGTCTGATTTTTTTTTTTTTTTAAACAACAATGGGTAAGTATTGAGGATGCTCAAGAGATAAAATACAAATCTGGGGATTTTTTTTTTTTACCATCGTTGGGCATAGTCAGGATTGGGATTTGGGTGATGGAACCTTTTCTTCCTTCGATACGCCCAGCACGTTCATAAATAGTCGCAAGATCAGTGTACATATAACCTGGATATCCACGTCTTCCGGGAACTTCTTCTCGGGCAGCAGAAACCTACAGTTTCTCAATCCTATTATCACTTTTTTTTTGGAAAAAAAAAAGGGTATGGAATATAGGGAACTCCCCTGTAATGAAATTTAATCTTACCTCACGAAGAGCATCGGCATAAGAACTCATATCCGTCAATATAACGAGGACGTGTTTCCCGCATTCATAAGCCAGATATTCTGCTGTTGTGAGGGCAATTCGAGGAGTGATGATTCTCTCAATGGTCGGGTCATTAGCCTGTTGTGTATAATAGAAGGTCAGGTCAATCCATTTTAAGATGAAAAGAGAATATAAAATACTAAAAGCAGCAAGATATGGCAGTGAGCTAGTAAATTTACCAGGTTCAGGAAAAGGGTAACTCTCTCCATTGATCCGTTTTCTTCAAAATCTCGCTTGAAGAACTGAGCTGTCTCCATGTTCACACCCATAGCTGCAAACACAATCGCAAAATTGTCCTCTCCATGATCCTGTGAAAACACAAGAAGGGAAAAAATCAAGGATTTTATTAGACAGACAATATTAAAGAGAATGTCTACAAACAAGGACATTTAATTTTGGCAGCAACTGAAATTCCTTTGAAAGCAAAGAGAGTCGCTAATTGAAGGCCTTTATATGTACCAAAAAATCATCAGCACAATTGTAGAAACAGTTACAACTCAAATAAGTGCTTTATGAGATTCTTCTTATTATAGAGAAATAAAAGATATATTTGTGGTGGCACTGGTTACAAAGTATTACCTCAAGTAGATCAGCAGTCTTTTCCAAACGCTTGACAAGACCAGCCTGACGACAAATCTGAGCAGCGATTTCATTATGAGGAAGACCAGCAGCAGAGAAAAGAGGAATCTTCTGTCCACGAGCAATGGAATTCATGACATCGATGGTCGAAATCCCTGTTTGTATCATCTCTTCGGGATAGGTTCTTTCACTGGGGTTGATTGAACTCCCTATCAATATAATGCACTCAAAACATTACAAAAAAAAAGAAATACACACACGCATAGACAGAACATTGCTTCAAAGATCTCACTGGAGCAATCATCCTAATTTATGCTGACCTGAAATATCAAGGTATGCCTCTGGCAAAATAGGAGGGCCATTATCAATAGGCTTTCCTGAACCGTTAAATATGCGCCCAAGCATGTCCAATGATACAGGTGTTTTCAAAACCTGAAAGATACACACCGGTTACAGTAAGAAGGTTAAATACAAAACAGGAAGCAAGAAAATCAACAAATTACCTCTCCTGTGAATTGCACGGTGGTAAACTTGTTGTCAATTCCAGATGTTCCTTCAAAAACCTGAAACGCTTAGACGAGTGAGTCATTGAGCAAGTGACCTACAACTAGATTCACACATAGCTGGTGCTTATATGTATAATTCAATCTTTGAAGTGACCTGCACAACTGCTTTCTCGCCGTCGACTTCCAAAACCTGACCACGTCTCGTTGATCCATCTCCTAAGCGAATATTAACAATTTCCTGGTACTTTGGACCCTGATTTATTATACAGTACAATAAGTGTTAGTCAGTTAAGTTTCCGTCACAAAGTAAATTAGCATCGCTTGATGATCAAATGATGTTCCTACCTTCACTTTATCAAGAATGACCAATGGTCCAGCAACACCAGAAACAGTTCTGTACTCTGCAATTCAAAGATTCTTGATAAAGACACAATATACTATTAAAAAGATAGTTTATTACATCAGCGACAGGAAATGGCTGAAGAACTTCATTGACTTATAAACGCCAAGCAAGTCCAAAAACAAAAACAAATATTGCTGCTAGAAACATCCCAAGAAAAACGAGACTCGGAGAAGTAAGTTCCGAAGTAACCCCGATCACATGCTTAGCCAAAATGCAGATTCCAACCAAAAACAAAGTCGCACTCCCTAGAGATATAATCGAAAAATAAAGCTCAATACAGTGTGATCCATGATTGGTGACTTACCCATGCCGATCTCCAGAGTCCCTTCTTCCATGTCGATATCATTCGCTCCCATTTTCACAGATCAATGTCAAACCAAATGAAGCCAAGCCGCTCGACAATTCCCTCCTGAAAGCAATCAACGACGCGGTTCGCAATACAAACGATATAAAGAAAAAAAAAACCAAAAACCAATGGAAATTTCGATCCAATCGTACAAACTCGGATGGAGAAAATCCAGTAGAAGTGAACGAACTTGAGATAAGGAAGAGACGCAATCGAATTGTAAAGAAGATCTGATCAACAAGACTCGTACCTGGAGCGGTTCGATTCGAGCGCAGAGACGAGAGAGAGAGAATTATGGTTTATGAGTTTCTCTGTGAACTATGCAGGATCTTCTCTGTAAACGTGGTTGGACCATATCTCAATTATTATTATTTTTTTTTTTTTAATATTTGTTTTCTTTCTCGAACCGCAAATTTATTTAATTGTTTCCGGACAGGCTCTTACTTATGGATATTTACTATTAAAGACCAAATAAACTCCTTATTGCTTGCTTAACCCAACAATCTCGTTGGACGCCGGATTGCCACGAGATTCTACCACGTCACCACAAATTTAAATCAACGGTTGGAGATGAAAGGAGAGTGGTCTCGCTTAGCTTCCGAGCAATCGTAGCCGTTGCTTACATTCGCCGTCTCTGGTTTAATAATTATCCCCCGGCGATCCTGGGAAGAAGAGAGAGAGAGTGTGAGCGAGATAATGATTCGAACGATTTTTCTGTTCCTTGTCTTCGTCATCGGGACGCAAGTACATGCGCAGCTAGTGCCGCCGGCGAGGCCCGATGGTTTCGTTTACCCAACGGGCCATCGTTTTGACCCGGATACTATACTAATCGAGGCGTTTTTTGACCCGGTATGCTCGGACAGTAGAGACGCTTGGCCGCCACTGAAGCAAGCTCTTGAACACTATGGATCTCGCGTTGCCCTTCTTCTTCACCTCCTTCCTTTACCGTCAGTACTCTATATCTCTTCCCACTTTTAAATTTTCGCCTTCAATTTCTGTTTTTTTTTTCTGCGCCAAAATTGAAATCGGCAGAAAAATTCCCGATTTTGTCTTTTCTCCTGAACCTGAAGCTACCACATGCCATTGTAGTACCCTAACTCGTGTATTGATTGATTCTAAGTATCACAATCAATCAGCAAGTAGCTTAGGAAAGGTCCTGTGTTTTTTTTTTTTTTTTCATGTTTCGTTACCTGTTTTATGATTGTTCCATGAAGATATGAATGATGTCCTTTGTGATTTGTCGAATATTTATCCTTGTGATGAATGTTTTTCGGTTCTCTTGGATTTTGCAGCTACCATGATAATGCATATGTAACTTCTCGGGCCTTGCACATAGTGAATACCTTACACTCCAATGCTACTTTCAGTTTATTGGAGGGGTTCTTTGAGCATCAGGTTTGTTCAGAAAGCTAAAATATATGTGTGAATCTATCTGCAGCTGCTGGTTATTGCTTTGTTTGCATCTATCCGGTGATAATTGATACGCAATGTTTGTATGGTTCCCTGAAACTGTTTATTGACGACAGGCATTGTTCTACAACGCGCAAACACAACTCCTGTCAAGATCTGAAATTGTGGAAAAAATAGTCAAGCTTGGAACAGCCACTTTAGGAAACTCATATCAACATGTCCTCAAATCCGGCTTCAGCGACACAAAATCGGATCTTGCAACCAGGGTTTCCTTCAAGGTAATTCCTTTCAGCTTTCTTCTCTCGGTTATTTACCTCCTTCGACAACTAAAATGGCTTGTAGATAAAATGATAAGGGTCATTGGCGCATAGTCATCATCTTATAATGTATTGCCTTACTACATGTATATCCCACACAAAATAATGAGTAACGAAGGAGCAATAGAAGTTTGCTGAGTTTTAATGGCCTGAATCTTGTCCAATCAAGTAAAAATTTGTGACCCATTGTGTCGTATATACCCCATGGCTAATCTCATTGTTACCTGGCTGAAAACAAACGATAGTAACTTTTAGTTCATATTATGTTTTTGTGGCGTTATGTGTTGCAGTATAGCGCTTCAAGAGGGGTTTATGGAACACCAACCTTCTACGTTAATGGGTTTGTATTGCCTGATGCTGGTTCTCCCTTAGATTCTGGAGGATGGAGAAAAATCATTGATCCTCTGGTTCAACCACACAAGGTAGAGATGCAAGATATCCTTGTTTCCTTCCTTTCACGAGGTTAAGAACCTTATTTCCTTCCTTTCACGAGGTTAAGTGCTTTTGCTGTGTCATGGGACTATCTGTAATGTACTCGTACAAAACCTGTCTGTTGTTCATTGTAATAAAAAGGAAACTGATCATCCTTATAAAATATTAACGATCCCGGTTATCTTAAAACGCTGGCTTTTTTTTTTTTTTTAATATAGTGAACCAAACTAATCCTACATGGCTCCATCTATCAAGTCTTTGTTACAAGATCAAATGAAATGATGCGTTTTGATCGTTTTAAAACAAGTACACTATATAATTTGTCTTTATCGGTGCTTCGTCATCTCCGCTGATTTCCTAGCTGAATCTACAAAGTACATTTTCTCAGTTGCACCAAAAAGGGTACATTTTCTCAGATATTTAGTACTACAAATAGATGAAAAATTTACTAGATTCTCTATAAAAAAAATTATAATTTTGCTTCTTTTGATAAATCATTATACAACTATTTTATATAAAAATAAATAAACTTTTTTTTTTTTTTGGAATGAATGTTAAATTTATTCAAACAAAAAAAAACCTTGTTTACAATGATTCCTTCTGTTTTTTTAAATTATTATCTAGACATCTTTAGAACATAGATAGATAAACTTAGCTTGGAAAAGGCTGAGATTTTGTGTGTGTTCTTCACTCTATTGAAGAGCTTGTTCGCAACTACTAGTCCTGTCTACTCTCAGCAAATATCTTCGTTGGATGACTCGTCGTGTATCGATTTTAAAAAGACAAAAGGATGACTCGTTTTGTCATCGTTTCATCATTAATTAATTATGCTATCGGTTCAATTTTGGTTTGTGCTACAATAACTTAAATGCTCCTCACGTTTAGAGGGTCAATACTCAATACTCCTACTCCCAACAATGTTTTTAAGTATTTTGTAATTTTTTTGATGGTCACAACAACCTTTCTTTTGTTTTGCAGAATGCTCACAACTTTTGTTTTGCCAGAGGAGTTAGTGTCTTATCTTTTAGCTTAGTTTTTTTTTTTTTTTTTGTCTCAATCTTTTCGCTAAGATTATGTTTCCTTGTTGAAGTTTCAAAGAGGCATTGCTTTTCTTTTCTCCTAGTTGATAAACATCTCAGTTGAGGTTTTACAGTGTTTATTTTGATTAGGGAAATTAAAAAACGTACATTACAAAAAAAACGTCAAAGGACAATGTGTATTTAATATGTCTTTTACATAAAAGATAATTGAAAAGTTCGCCTAAATCACCCATCTGCGAAGATAGCACAGACACGTTCTTTGAAATATTAAAATTAAAATTAAAATCCAAATTTGTCTTTTTTATTATTCTATTTGTTGTTAGCACCGATAATTCAGAAACTTTCTATTAATAACGTGTAGATTTGGTTTTCATCAAACAATTTATTTATTTTTTTAATGAAAAAGCCACTAAGACTTTTTCCTTCGCATTTTGTGCAACTGGATAATCTATCTTCTTGTAGATTTTGTTTATTACAAGAATTTGGATTTTACTCTCACAAGAAAAAAAAGAACATGGCTTAACTAAACCGAAAATATATGTGAACCGAAATCCAGAACTATCCCGGTTATATATTCGGTTCGGAATCCTAATTACCGGATCGGAATTATCAAATTGCTGAGTAAATTTGTTTATATGACTGAGGATGCTAAATATTTTAGGTGGTGATTACGGTTATCTTAAATATTCGCCAAGGTTAATTATCTTGGTTCGGTTCGTTTTGGTTGACAGGAAAACCGCGAACCGAAACCGATTAGGGTAGTGCAACGTGTGTGTGGAAGAGAGAAGTGGTGCGGCTGATATATATCAGAGAGGCGCTTCCATCATATGGCTCTTAGAGCGTATAAGGAGAGAGACGAAGCCGTACAAAGAGGGCTCTTACTGGGCAAAACCACCATTTTCGTTTTATCTGAATCTTCTACTTTCTCCAAGGATCTAACCAGAACAACTCCGTAAGGTAAGTATCAAAGCAGAAATGATTTGAAGATAAATCCCGATTTTAATTTTATCCTTTTTCTTTTGTTGTCTGTATGTTTTGCTACAAGGAACCTCGTCTTCAATAAAGTCAAAAACCCTAGTTTTCTCGCTGATTTTCCATTTCGGGGGATTTTTTTTTTCTGTGGAGCTTACTATTTGATTCTTCTAATTTTTTTTTTCCGGCGGGATTTTTGTTTTTCCGTCCTGTAGATGGATAAGTATCAGCGAGTGGAGAAGCCGAAGGAGGGGACGCCGATTGATGCGAACGAGATTCGTATCACTAGTATGGGCAGGGCACGAAACTACATCACCTATGCTATGACTCTTCTTCAGGTATTGCGTTTGCTATTTGATTCTTCATCCTCCTCGACGAATCTGAAATGTGTCAATCCATTTCCTAGTCATGTAACCTTGTTATGGTGTGTTATGATCTAGGGTTTATGAACGGTTTTGTGTTATGAAGAAGTTTTGAATCCAGAATCAACTTTTTCTGTGGTTTTAATAAAGCTCTTTTAATCTAGGCGTCATATATATTTTACACTTAATTGGGGGAAAAAAAACTGGTTAGATTTATTTCTGCATCATTTATGTTATTTCTTCTGGGAAGTGGAAGGCCTTCCTCTAGAGTTTGCCTTTCTGATTGAGACAACCCATGAGCCATGGTTTCTTATCATGTGGCTGATAGATACTCAGGTTTTTTTTTTTTTTTGTTATTAGTAATGTCATCTATTACGTGGTTAAAGATGATTTAAAAGTTTTCTGTTTGGAGATTTTGATTTTGTATTGAGCAATTTAATTTAGACTTTTGTTATGTCTATATAGGAGAAAGGGTCAAGTGAAGTTGTATTCAAGGCAATGGGAAGAGCTATCAACAAGACTGTGTCCATTGTAGAGCTGATTAAGGTAATTTTGAGATTTCTCCTGTCTAACTCACAAAACGTGGTTCAGATTATGGGTTTCTGAAAATGTCCCTTTTAATATATATTGCAGAGAAGGATCCCTGATCTTCATCAAAACACATCTATTGGATCCACCGACATAACTGACAGATGGGAACCTACAGAGGAAGGCCTTGTACCGTAAGGAGGCAAAACACTTTGTGTTTATTATTAATGGTTTCAATTGTGCAGGAAGCTGATTTTTTAACATGTTGTTTTCTTTAAAAGTATCGAGACCACAAGGCATGTGTCTATGATAACCATTACCCTATCCAAGGTTGAGCTTAATACATCCTCTGTTGGGTGAGTTTCTTGTTTTGCACTTTTTGATTGATTTTTTTTTTTTGTGTGGTCCTTAACCATATTAGATTCATGCGTTATGTCTCAAGCAATTGTCTTGGCATAGGGCTAGAGGCTGTCTATGTATGACATACAGTTGCATATTCTTTTTGAGAGACTTCTTTACTGCATCCTTAATTTTATAGGCGGCTTCGTAACTTCTTAATTCTAATAATTTTTATTAAATGATGTTTGCAGATACCAGTGCCCGATTCCTATTGAGATGGTGAAGCCATTAGGTGATATCGATTATGATGGAGGAGGTATGTTTGGTCACTCTCAATGAGTCTTTCAAGTCCCCCTTGCTCTTTCTGTCTTTATAAGTTTCCTTTTTTATGCTTCTTGCAGAAGGTTCTCCTGGTGGCAGAGGGAGGGGAAGAGGACGAGGAAGGGGAAGGGGAAGAGGAAGGGGACGAGGCGGTAGAGGTAAGATTGCTTTAGGGATTTCCTATTTAGATTGCCACACTTCCCGAATCTCAGATTTCGTTTGAGATTTTGAACATATGATTCATGAATATTTTGTAAAGCTTTATTTTGTTTTTTCTTCTTCCAGGAAATGCATATGTGAATGTTGAGTATGAAGATGGAGATTGGGAACGCAACCAGTCATATGGTAGAGGAAGAGGTCGTGGGAGGGGTCGCAGCAGCCGTGGTCGTGGAAGAGGAGGATACAATGGTCCTCCAAACGAGTATGATGCACCACAAGATGGAGGTTACGGTTATGGTTACGATGCTCCTCCTCACGAACACCGTGGATATGATGATCGTGGTGGTTACGATGGTCCTCCTCAGGGACGTGGTGGTTACGATGGTCCTCATCAGGGACGTGGTGGCTACGATGGTCCTCATCAGGGACGTGGTGGCTACGATGGTCCTCAGGGACGTGGTGGTTACGATGGTCCTCAGGGACGTGGTGGTTACGATGGTCCTCCTCAGGGACGCGGTAACCATAATCAAAACTCTCCTCTTAACCTGGTTCTTGAATCGTATCTGTGTGAATGAGCCATGAGTTTTGAATTGGTTCAATACAGGGCGTGGACGTGGACGCGGAAGGGGAGGGCGTGGAAGAGGAGGAGGAGGTCGTGGTGGTGGATTCAACAACAGATCAGATGGACCACCGGTCCAGGCAGCTGCTTGAGAGTGAGGTTTCTGTTACACAAACATAAAAAGAAAAAAAGCCAAGTCGTTGGATGTTTTTTTCTATCTCCTTGCTCTCCCTCTCTATGTTTTGCTTCTGTCCATCAAGAAGACATGTTTGCCATAAGTGTATCTCTTTCCTTTTTTTTTATCCATTGATTCACAGTTTTTAGATTGTGGCTGTTTTTTCTTTAGAGTCGCTTTAGGGTATAATATATGTTCAATTTATTCTATGGTGGGTCGTCGTCTTGGGTTTTTGTCAGCGAAGAACTACTGAGGCATCCTCTTTTCTTTTTATTATCTCTTCCGTTTAATGGTTTTGTAGTTTTGTTTAGGTGAGAATGAGACAAGAGTTTGGACAAAATTAACTTTTTTTTTTTTGTCTTTTGCTCATCAGTTTTTAATGTGATGGAACAGTTGATTCTTCTCTATATATTTCTAAGCACGTGTTCTTTTTATTTTGAATGATATTCGGAGTTGAGTTAAAAGTGGCGAGATATTGATCAACACACTACAGAGAAGCAGAAGCCTTCCATTTCTAGAATGCTCTTTTTTGTCTCTGGAAATTCTCCGCCCTAACCTCGCTGACGAGGAAGATTTCCCTGATTTTCTTGTTGATTTTCTGGCTTCGGTGAAACCGGATGATTTCTCAAAACGATTCAACGTCGGCAACAGCGACTGCCCAGCCTTCGACGGCATGTTTGAGTTCTGCCGTGCCTCAGCCGGAGGCTCCATTGGAGCCGCCGTGAAACTGAGCGAGCGTCAGTCGGATATCGCCATCAACTGGAGCGGGGGGCTTCACCATGCCAAGAAAGGCCAAGCCTCTGGGTTTTGCTACGTTAATGACATCGTGCTAGCAATTCTCGAACTGCTGAAGAAGTTTAGGGTAAATTCCTGCTTATCTCACAATCTCACAACTCGTATGAGGCTTTGATTATTTCGTGTTTGCATATCATCTCTTTAGAATCTTGCATTATCATCTAGGTCATGTGCATCAGATAAGTTATACTCTGTGCTGTTTATTCGAAATCATGATAAAGTCCTTATGAGTTAACTCTTTTCAGTGATATTGGTTTGTTTTGAGAATTGGATAGACATTAAAGTTTTTCATATGCCACCGTTCGGAATGTTAAGTGATGAAGTTAATTTGCTTGCATCTTACAGCGGGTACTCTACATAGATATCGATGTGCACCATGGAGATGGAGTAGAAGAAGCGTTTTACACCACTAATAGAGTGATGACTGTTTCTTTTCACAAATTTGATGGCAAGTTTTTCCCAAAAACTGTTGACATAGGAGACGTTGGCGCAATAACGGGAAAAAACTATGCTCTGAATGTTCCATTGAAGCGTGGTATAGATGATAGAAGTTTCAAAGACTTGTTCAGGCCCATTATCCAGAAGGTTATGGAGGTGTATCAGCCCGAAGCAGTTGTTCTTCAGTCTGGGGCTGACTCCTTAAGTGGTGATGTTTTGGGAGACTTCAACTTAACAGTCGAGGGTCATGCTGATTGCCTCCTGTTCTTAAGATCTTTCAACATTCCTCTCTTGGTCCTCGGTGGGGGAGGGTATACAGTTCGCAATGTTGCCCGTTGCTGGTGTTATGAGGTTTTTTCCTCTGTTTTGCACTTTTCTATTGTTTTTTTTTTTTGTGTGGTGTTTTGATCTTTTTGTGTTGGCAGACTGCAGTTGCTGTTGACGAAGACCTGGACAACGAGCTCCCTAACAATGACTATATCGAGTAGCTTCATTTCACGCCTAATGAAGATCTCAAGAATTCAAACACACCTAAAGAGTTTGGAGAAAATAAGGTATCTCACTACTTTTTATTTTTTATGATAATTGTAAGCTAACAATTGGATATTTGACTATAGGAATACTTTGATAAGAAGAATTTCGAACCTAGAACATGCACCTAGCGTGCCCTTTCAGCACACACCTCCCAATCTAGTTTTGGATGAGCCGGAAGAAGACTTGTAGAAAAGACCGAAGCCTCCCATTTGGACTGGAAGTGGAACTTATGATACAGACAAGAAGACCCAGGTGTGATACGTTGATACTTTTGTTTTTTTTCATTTTGGGTTGAAGATATGTGTCTATTACCACTTTTCAGTCATTCTCTCTCGGAATTAAAAGAGGATTTTTCTTACATTTTTCTTGCCCATAACGGTAGCTAGCTGAGATGGCTAATACATTTGCAATTCTGCTTCTGAAATATACAACTGATGCTTATCCTCCACAATTCTGCTTCTGAAATAGTTTCTCCAACTCTGTCTGGTTGATTAAAAATGATAAGTCCTATAGGAGATTGATTGGTTGGGAATGTGATCTTATTAGATGGAATCTAGGGATTCATTTTGAAAACTAAATCAAAGTAACACATATATGGGGATTAATCAAAGAGAACAATCGTGTTTATTGCGTCACAAGCCATTGATTTATATACATCAATCAAAATGGAACAAAATTAAGGAAAAATAAGAAGCTTACATATGCAAGATGCTTTCCGTGGTCTGGTGGAACTGAAAACTCAGAATTCACTTTAAAGACATTTAATGATTCAATCCTTTGTTGGAGAAGCATTTGTTACTCAGCTGCATTGTCAGCCAAATCTTCTTACCAGCGAGCTCTACGCTTAGCCCCTTGGCAAGCGAACGTTTATACTGACATAGCCATAACCTCTGATCTCGTTTCAAGTTTGAGCGATGACTCTGAAACTTCTAGTTCTTGGTAAGATTGTACTAAGCGTTTATTTGGCATTTTCTTAGTTTTTGATGCGCCCCCTTGTAATAGTCTATAGTTATATCAGGAAGCTACCAGAAAAGATGGCTCTGGGAGCGTTATTGCTCGAATGCGACAACTCGGAGTTCTGGGTTGCTTTGGGTTGTATGTCTGATAAGAGTGCTTTGAAACTACATGCTTTGATCCGAGCATTGCATTTGGATGTATCTTTAGCCGTTGCTTGGGCTTTTATGGGCCAGGTATTGTGCCTTAACATCTTTGTCTTTCTGGCTTTGTATTGGATGTGTTACCTTTGCTTGCATTCTGGTTTTACCTATGTTTATGATTTCAGTTACAGTTTCCCTTTTTTTGATTATAATCTCGGTTGTATTAAACAGATCTTCAGGGAGTCGAATGAAATGAAATTGACAAAGCAGGCTTTTGATTCTGCTAGAAGCATAGACCCTACACTTGCGCTACCTTGGGCCGGATCAGCTGACACTTATGCTAGGTAGATGATTATTATGTGAAAAAGAATCTTCATGTTTTCAAACTAAAATTTTGCCTCCATAAACTAATTAAGACCTCAGGGAGTCGATATCAGACGAGGCTTTTGAGAGTTGTTTACGAGCTGCGCAGATATCACCCAGAATCCCATAACCTCCACGGGCTGGTTTGCGAGGCACGACGTAATCATCATACTGCCATTGCTTCTTACAGGCTAGCACTAGCTGCAATGAGTGTTTATCCTGACAATTCAGTGAAATCTCATGCTGGAAAAATATCTATTAACTTGGTCAGGTCGCTCAGCAAGGTAAGATCCCCACCCTTCTTTCTGCTGTCAACATTTAACGGCTATTTTGAGATCAATGAGATGTGCTTGGTTCAAATTTAATTCGAAAATTAGTAGAAATGGCAATTATGCAACTATCGTACTCATTTAAAGTATATTTGCAGGCAGGGCGATTCAAAGAATCTGTTATGGAGTGCGCAAATTTGAAGTCAAAAGGTTTGTACTTAGACCGTTCTTCCCCCAGTTTGAAGACTGGGATTTCTTGCAACTTTTACTAAAACTTAGCCAAATTTTACTAATATCTAGTTAAATTTTGCATCTAGAAAATGCCAAAGGATTTCTTCCAGAGTTCGAGAATCAGCTTTATAGTATCTGCCATCCATTCTCTTGATCAGAGTGATAGACTTCAGTCTATTGTTGCGAGCACTCGTAGCTATATAACATCACAAGAAGAAATAGTTGCAATGCACTATTTGATAGCACTCAGCAAATTGGTGAGCCTTTTGATCTCTGTTATCATGTCGGCCCCTTTGATTTGGAATGCTGTATTAGTTTAAACTCTGAATCAAAATGACGCCACTCTGGATATTGCAGCTGAAAACTGGAGAAGGAGATTTCCTTGGATTTGAGAAGGGGATTGCTCACCTCAGAAAAGCTCTTCATATGTATCCTCATAGTAATTTGTTAAGGTGGGTTTTGATAGGTTACATTAACGCGCTAGGTTTTTTTAACTGTGTATTGATATGTTGTTATTGTAAGCATAACTCGGAGATATGATTTGTTGGAATTAGGAACCTGCTTGGATATATCTTGTTAGCTGGTGAAGAAACAAAAGATGCCTGTACTGCTAGTAGATGCTGTGTTATAAATGTCTCCGAGTGTGCAAATAAGGAAGGTTTGAAGTCCGCATTGGAGGTCCTTGGTGGAGGATCGGTTGCTTGCAATGTAATTGGTAATACAGCTCCAAGGTTCTCATTTCCGACATGCCATTGTCAGTGTCTGAATGCTCCTGTTGTTGTTGTGGAACTGCAAAGGTATTTGAAAATCTTTCTACATCATTCTAGCATTTTCAGAATCCGAATTGATCCACTCTCAAAGTGGTCTCTGNAGATGTTATCAGAAGCTGGATATCGATCTCAGCTTCTCACATTATGTCATCAGCAGAAAATGTATCATAGTCGTACACTTGCTGCAGTCACAGAGGAACAAACCCGTCATGAGTAAGAGAAACTCCATAGATGCAGATTGATAAAGAAGAGTCACAGAGAGATCACTTACTTGCTTCCCTAGATTCAACACAACATACGGATCACTTGACATCATGTCTCTGATTGCTAAGTTAGTACCTTTCTTAACAGTTACTTCCACCGCTTTATTAGCATCCAAGAGCCAAGATTCTACACTAGCAAATATAACAAAAAAATTATGTCGAGTAGAGTAGCTCTGAAAAGAACCTTCTGCAATCATAGTGTCTCGCAAATAGATTTCAAGCTTCAGAGTGATCTTCATGGTTTTTTTTGCAACCAACTAACATCCATTCTACTGCTTATGGAACAGGGATATGATAGATACAAGGACTGAAATTCACGTACAGAATCTGGAGGGTAAGAATAAAGGAAGAGACCACTCTTACACAAGTCTGCAGGAAATTAATAAAGCCAGCTCGAGTCACTGCCAAACAAAATCGAACGATCAATCCAAGATCGGAGATCGACTCAAATGGAGAAAACGAAACAGAAAGGGATACGAATTCGCAAGGCATTATGCATCTGTTAAACAAAAGAAGGCACTCATCATGACAAGAAGAACAAATAGACGAAATAGACTGGAAGAAGTTTACTTACCAGTACTTAATCAAGCCATCCCAACCACAAGTTGCGACTTTACTCTGTTCCAAAGGATGCCACTCGGCTCCAATGCATACTCCATTGTGACATTTGAGAGTCCTAAAGACTTTGCAGCTCTTCCAGTCCCAAAACCAGCACTTACCCTCACCATCTCCTCACATTACAAACCGTCCAATCTCCTCCTTTTTCTCTTCCCCTTCCCTTTCCTCTTTGTTCTTCTCAATCTTCCTCCGCTTCTGCTCGCTCTGCGGGATATTGTAAACCGAAACACCGTCGTTCTGCTTCAACGCCTCCACATCGCCGACGTGATTCATCCCGGAAGGATCGGCGGCGTAACCGTACTTGTGAAAGGTGTTGTACTGCTCGTCGAACACGAAGGAGCCAATCGAGGCGTCCTCCACAAACCCTAGCTTGTGGCTCATAGGTAGGGTTAAACACGACGGCGTGCTGGGTCGGATTGATCGGCAAAGATGGATGACTCGATGGAGACGGTAGCTATTTTTATTTTTTTTTAATCTAAACAGTGATCGACCAATCACAATTGGACACAATTGGGTTTTTTAATATTTTTGAAAACTCTTGGGAAAAATACGTTTCTAACGCTATTTGCATTTTAATGATTTGTTTTAATTTTTTTAATTTAAGAAACTTACTTAAAAAACCTATTAGAGTCACCCACGTAGATGCTCTAATAACACAAACATGAACTTTTTTTGATTAATCTAGTGGACATCTATTTATAGGAAGCATAAATCGGTTCCTACATGTCGGTTACAAGTTTCCTTTTTTAATATTTTTGATTAGTTTAGTTTCCTTTTCTTAATATTATTTTACTATCCTTTAGTAGAATTAAATGGGCCTTCATCTTGGTCGAATTTAAAAGAAAGATACGGCCCATTAGTTATCTGATTCACGATCGGCTAAGTCCTCCGATTGTTTTTCGGCGTCGGAAACTGCGGAAGAGAAACGATCTGTGCCTGTGTTTGTTGAAACTCACGGAGCATGGAGATTCAGAAGACTGAGGTAGCGAAGAATCCAGAAATCGAGGACATAATCGAACTAACTAAGCAAAAGCAATCCGAGGAAGTTGAGCACTGCGACTTGCAGCAAGAAGCCGAAGAAGACGAGCAAAACCGAGATGCAGACGACGAATTGAGAAATCTGCTGCTTTCAGATATAGGAGATCTTCCGATTTCTCCCCCTTCAGCTACACAAGTCAATTTCGTGTCTTACTTCATCACAGGTTCTCAGATTCAGCTACTGTTATTTAGACTCGAGAAAAAAACCTCCCCTTTTTGATGATTTTATTTTTTTATTTCCATCGGTTGCAGATTTTACGAAATCGGGTCATGATCAATATATCTACCGTCACGCGAACGGGTATGTCAAATATTGTTCATTTTGCTGTTTCGTTTGCTCTGAAAGTAATGAAATTGGTTTTTCTTACCTTGTGTGTTTGTTTCGTTTTAGTCTGTGTGTAATTGGATTGGCTCCAACGCATATAGCTTTCAAGGACGAAGGTGGGATCACCAACATCGATTTCAATGTCGGTAAGTCTGATCGTAGCGTCTTGAAAGTCTCCGGCAAGCGCAAAAAGGTCGCATTCTCTTCCTTTCCGTTGTCTGCTTCTTTCTATGTTTGAGTTATAAATTGTATGTGTGTGTGTTCATTGTCTTGAATTGAGTTCAGATTCCGGATTTAGCTAGTGTTTTAACATGATCCTCTTGTTGTAGAATGCTATGCGCTCTGAATCGAATACAGCATTGTGCAAAGTTTCCACTGCAAATGATTCTTATATCGTGAGGTGCAAAGCTTTTTCCGGTTTCACTTTTCTTTGTCCTAAGTTTCTGTCATATGTGAAAGATTGAAGTTTTTTTTTCTCCTGTTCTGTGTTGGTTTTTCTAGGTGTTGCGTTAAAGGCTCTCTCTTGGAGGTTAACGAGAGATTAATCAAGCAACCAGAGCTTCTTAATTCATCGGTAAGATATTAATTAACCTATGAAAATCGCATGTTTATGCTATGAATATCTATTGCAATTTGTGATATAATGTTATTCTTCAATGTCAAGTATTTTGCTCATGAAATCAACCGGCACTGCTTAACTCAAAATGGATTTGATCATTATCTCTTTTGCTTTTTTGATACGAGTAGGATAAAGCTGACGAGGTTTCGTATTTTGATTTCATATTTCGTTTACAAAATCTGATTTCAGGCTGATCGCGAAGGGTATATTGCGATAATCATGCCAAGACCTGCAGATTGGATCAAAAACAAGGAATCGCTGATAACCTTGGAAGAATTTAAAGAAAAGAAACAAGTGTCTCTATGATACAGTATGCAAAAACCACGGTTGATTTCTTTGGAAACTGTGTTTGCTACTAAGCTAATGATTAGGCTTAAGCCAGATTAGGTTAAGAACTTTGAAGGTTTATTGCAGTCTTGTTGTTCTACAATATTCATAGAGCTCTTGTGTTGTGTTTTAGCTGACAAAACAATTTTGGAAGCAAAGGTCTTTTTCGTCCAGTTGTTGTTTTTCATGAAACTTTTTCAATGTATCGAAAAACACAAAAAATATTAATTATATAGTTTTGAAGCTGTTAGTTTTTTTTTTCTATCAAAAGTAATAATTTGACTCTAAAACTATGAGTTTATGAGGAATAGGAATCGGACTAGGAATAACATTATACTAGTCAAATTCCAAAGTCCCTTATATAAACCTTAAAAACGTTGATATTTGCTTTGTTTTGATTCAGCCGTAATCAAACGTAAATAGTCTGTTGAAATCTATAATCAGAATATTTTTATTCAGATTCTTAGTTCTAGACGACTAATAATGATCAATATGAGAAGAAACCCAAATCAGAATCAAAATTCTGCCTCTGAGAGATCAAATCGGCCAAGAGTTGAGCTCGTGCAACCTCAACCGTCTCCCTCGTTCGTTCCACCACCCACTTCTTTCGAACCTTGGTTTCCTCTTCCACAATTTTCTTACATGCCTGTGTTTGGTAAGTTGATTCTAGATTTTTGTATTAAGTTTTTATATAAATAAAACTAAATTATATTTTTATTTATGTGACTTACAGATTTAGCTGATCTTCCAGACATGAGGAGGTTGGCATTAAGATCTAATTTATCTTCTTTAATCGTCTCGCAGATTGATTATTATTTTAGGTAATTAAACTGTATTTTATTGCTTTAGTTTTTTTTTTCTATTGGTTTTATGGATTTATCGCGATATGTTTATGTTGATTGGTAATACAGCGATGAAAATTTGGTAAAAGATGTCTACTTGAGATCTCACATGGATAATCAAGGATGGGTTGATATATTCTTCATTGCAGGATTTACACGAGTAAGTAATTTCTAATTTTAACTAATTGGAATATATGGTTTTCAAAAATAAGATGTGTAATATCAGTTTTTTGTTTTTTTTTTTGCACACCCAGATCAAAAGTATGACCAATGATATTGATTTGTTATTGTGTTCAATGAGATCATCAACAACCGTTGAGGTTGAGGTAATTCCTGATTACTTTTTTTTAATCGTCCTTCTTTTTGTGCAACTACTATTTCTTATCATCTTAAACTCATATGTATATGTAGATAATCTTTTATATTTTATTTTATTTATATTTTTTGCCACATGAATTAAAGATTTAAGAATTACAGAAACTCTGATAGTATATTAAATTTTAAATCAAATTGTGTGCATAGGGTTGCAAATTAAGGAAACGTCATGGATGGGAGAGGTGGATAATCTTATGAGGAGACTCGAGGGGACCCGAGAGACTCGATATTGGAATAATGAAAAAAGCGATCAAAACGATTGATATCAATTGAATTTTTTTCCTTTTTACTGTACCCATGTCTGAAACATTATGACTTTCATGGTTGTTAAAAAAGGATTATAGCTTTCTTTCTACATGCTTTTGGATTTTTAAATACAGTTATATTTAGTGACAAATCCAAAAATTTATCTAGTTTAGAGAAAATATTATAAGTTTATAATGAATATTTAGATGAAAGGCATTCAATAAATTCTATACTAATTATTTAAGAAAAAAAACAAGAATGAAAGTGGCGCACATGTCACTCTTTATATATATAAATACTATAGGGTGGCAAAAAAACTGCAACTGAAAATATAGAATAGAATCAAACTAATATATAGAAAGTTTGTCATCCTTATCCTTGTGTAAACCCTAAAACCGAAAAATATCGGAAAGCGGCAAAGCCTAGGCATCTAAACTTCTCCATGGGCGAGTACGGTAGCGTTCGGTCATCCCCCTCCCAAGTGAAGTCTCCTTTCATCTACAAAAGGATGATGTTACCCGGGAAGGCGCTGGCTAATCTGACTAATCACTCCGACGGTAGCGTCCGGTCATCCCCCTTCTAAGTGAAGTCTGATGCTGCTGATGAACGCTTCAAAGAGTTTATGAAACCCCGGGTTTGGATTTGCGACACTCCGCTTCCTAAGGATGATACCAAGAAGGCGCTGGCTAATCACTTGGACGGTAGCGTCCGGTCATCCCCCTCCCAAGTGAAGTCTTGTGCTGCTGATGAACGCTTCAAAGAGTTTATGAAACCCCGGGTTAGGATTTGCGTTGAGGGATACGACACTTCGCTTCCTGAGGATGATATCAAGAAGGCGCTGACTAATCACTTCAATTCATGTGGAAAAATCTTCAATGTTTTGATTCCCAGAGACCCTGTTAGCGATGTTGTCGGCAGATGTGCTTTTATGGTTATTATCGGAGAAGGAGAAGAAGAGAAGGCCTTGGAACTTAATGGAAGTGACTTGGGAGGATGGAATGTCGCTGTTAAGGTTGCAAACGTAAACCTAGAGATTACTCCTGAACGATACGATGATATAAGAGCCAACTACTATGACAAAGACCGTAGGTATGGCATCTCCGTTACGGGATATGACACTTCGCTTCCTCAGGATGATTTCAAGAGCGCTTTGAGAAAACACTTCGCTTCATGTGGAGAGATTCTACATGTCTATCTTCCCACACGAAGCGATATGATCCTCGGCAGCACTGCTTTTATCTATTTTCGCGGACAAGAGTCAGTAGCTAGGGCGGTGAAACTTGGTGCAATTGACGTGGGAGGACGGAAAATAGTTGCTAGTGCTTTGCTGCAAATTACAAAACCTTCTTTGGGTATTGGCGCTACTGTCCCACCTCATTGTATTGAGATGGCTCATCTGAGGGCCAAGGAGACCATGGATACGAAGATGAAGATGACGATGTAGTAGAAAGCGCTCTCTCTCCGAGGAGTAGTAAGACGACGAAGCTCTTTGGTGTTTTTTAATCGTGTGATTACAGTTACAGTGCAACCTTTTTTCACTACTTGGGTCCATCTTATGGATTGTGTTGTGTGGTAAAATGCAAACTTTTTTCGGTGCTTTTCATATTTTTTTGTGGTGTGGATGTTAAAGTAAAGCGCTCAATATGTATGAGCCGTTTGTGTCTGTGTGTGGATGATAAAAGCTTAACAATCATTATCTAGTGTGATGGGCCCATTTCTAATTCGATTGATTCGGTAGACAAAAAAAAAAAAGAATCAAACTAATATATCATATTAGCTATAAAAAATGTGACATGGAAGTGAGATATATGTTAGCTAATACAAGAATTTTCTGCTCTTTCCAAATATCAGTCGAACAGATTATGCAAATATATCGTCTATGCAAAGCCTCCTTATGTAAACATACGATTATTACTGAATAAAGATGACTTGTAACATCAATCCATTGTCGTCCAGCGGTTAGGATATCTGGCTTTCACCCAGGAGACCCGGGTTCGATTCCCGGCAATGGAGCTTTTTACTTTTATTTTACACACTGAAACTGTCTAGATTAATCGAAAGAAACCTCAAAAGAATTTAATTGTCACAGACGTCCCTTCGTTTTCAAAAAGTTCCAAAATTTTCAACTAAAAAAAAGAAAAAGGGCAAACCAATAATTTCTTCAAATCTTAACAAAAGAGATAATTGAAGCCAATCAACAATACTCAAACCTCTGTCTCAACCTCGAAACCTTTCATTCAAAGTTTCAAACAAATAATCTTACACTTCTTCAATCAATCAAACAATAATCTTACACTTCAATAATCTATATAGGCAAATTAGATCAAATTATAATATTTTTACATCCGACTCAACCTCGTGGAACCCATTTTTTTGGCAATCTCCTTAAGCGCGAACTTGGGAATCTTCCCTGTAGAAGTCTTGGGCAACTCTTCAAGAAACGATACCGTTTTAGGTACCATGTAATGTGGCATCTTTTTTTTACAGTGTTCTATGATCTCCTCCTCCGTGGGTTTCCGGGTCAACCCGTGTTTCAGACTCACAAACGCACACGGCGTCTCTCCCCAGAACTCATCAGGTCTAGCCACCACCGCCGCTTCATTCACCGCCGGATTCGTGTACAGCACCGCTTCCACCTCCACGCTGCTCACATTCTCTCCTCCTGTTATGATTATATCTTTCGATCTATCCTTAATCTCTATGTACCCATCTCCGTGGAACACTCCGATGTCTCCGGTGAATAACCACCCATCCTTCAGAGATTTCTCTGTTCCGATCGGATCTTTCAGATAACCGAGCATGATCGAACTCCCTCTCATCACTATTTCTCCCACGGTTGCTCCGTCTCTCTTTACGCTTCGACCCGAACCGGGATCCAACACGTTGATTTCGGTAAACCCGATGGTTCTCACCCCTTGCCGGACTTTCAATCTCGCCCGATCGCTCGTCGGTAATCGATTCCACTGTGGCTTCCACGCGCAGGAGACGATCACACCGGCTGTCTCCGTTAATCCGTAACCGTGGCTGATAATGAAACCTATAGATTCGGCGCGTAGGAGCACCGTCGCCGGCGGAGTGGAACCGGCGGTTAAGAAATGGACGGAACTCTTAAGTGGTTAAGATTCCTGAGTCGCCGTTAACATGTTAAGCAGTACCGGCGCGCCGCACATGTGAGTCACGCCGTGATCACGAATCAAACGGTAGATGAGCGGCGCGTGGAACTTACGCACACAGACGTTGGTCCCTCCGACAGCGGCGATTCCCCATGGATAGCACCAACCATTAGCGTGGAATATCGGTAGGGTCCACAAGTAAACCGGACTTTTCGGTACGGTCCAATCGATTAGAGAATCAATGGACATGATGAATATACCTCTGTGGCAGTGAACCACTCCTTTAGGAGACAACGTGGTACCGGAGGTGTAGTTGACCACAATCGGAACCCATTCGCTCTCGGGTCGGATCCATTTAAAACCCGGATCTCCTCTTCCAACTAAATCACCGTACGAGTAACTGAATTTCGAACGGTCCGCCACGTCAGCACCATCTTCCTCCTCCTCGTCTGCGATGAGGACGAGAATCGGCGGAAAATCCAGTTGCGCAACCGCTTCGACGGCGAGATCGGAAGAAAAGACGTCGACGAAGAGAAGCTTAGATCCGCAATGGCGAGTAGAACAGAGACTGTGCGAGCGTCGAGGCGCGTGTTGATGTTGTTAAGGATTGCGCCACTCATCGGAACGGCGAACTGGAGCTCGTACATCGCCGGGGTATTGGCAGAGAGGACGGAGACCACGTCGGATCTTCCGATTCCGATAGAAGACAGAGACGACGCGACGCGGAGGCAACGGTGGTTCGTGTCCCGCCATGTGTAGACGGTGGAATTGCCGTAAACGATGGAGGTACAGTCTCCGTACACGGTGGTTGCTCTCTCCAGAAAGCCTAACGGCGTCAACGGCGGCGAGTTTGCGGCACCTGGCTTCATCTCCTCCATTTTCTAGCTCTTGTCGAGTGACCCACAACGAAAGAAGAATTTGTAGAATTATATGTTTGATGGGTTTGGTTAGTGAAGATCTTGATTAGCCGAAAGAAGGAGGTTGAAAAAAAGTCAGTAGTACCTGCTACCTGCTCCGAGAAGAATGATTTTAGAATGATAACAAGTCAGTAGATTTAGTCGGCAGTTTCATCCATGTGACCATTACGTCAATTGATTAATACGAAAATTGTCTGGCCAACAGTCACTTGTTGGTCACATGGATGAAATTGGACCATTACGTCTATTGATTTCACTTGTTCAATACCAAAAACGTGAGAAAATGTTCACAACGTACACCTTAACCGTCATTTTCAGTCCGAGTAAGAACTTCAGAGTTCATACTCTAGAATTCAGTTCTTGAGTTAATTTTATTTACGATTTATAACTTGTTTTCTAGGGATTAATCCACGCTTTTCAGGAATTCTTGTGCGTCTTTATGTCTTCTTTAACGCTTAACTCTACTATGAAGCCATTGGTTTAAATTCTCATTGTCAGCAGCATACTCGTAGAATACCATTACATATGATCTCCTTCAACACAGCAATCTCACCGGATAATTGTTTCTCAATTCGTCTGAATGCTTCAGTTATCATCTCGAACTTGGGGACTTGCCTTCCTGCATCTGGAAATGAATCTTAAGGAGGTGTACAAGAGAAGAAGGGCATACCTTCGGGTAAATCTGTGATTCTATTACTGAAGTCGTCATAATCGTTGTTGACGTCCTCAGATTTCAGCTTCTTTTCGGATACACAAACGCTTTTAATCTTAAGAACTTTATTCCCCGTCTCTTTTCTCCAGATATATCAAAGAAAGACTAACTATTCTGCTTTCCGATGAAACGTGTTTGTAATGAAGACGGTAGAAGAGGAATAAGATCTTTGCAAGGCAAACCAACATCACTCTTTAAGACTGATCAAAGCACAAATATCCAACAAAGAGCAAGCATTGGTTCTTAATTGAACAAGAAAAAAAAAGCACGACGAGGACGAACATAGTCATGGATTTAAAAAGGAAAATAAGAAACCAAGTCATCATCCACATTGATCAGACACTTAAAACGGCAATAACATAGAGAAGAAACTGGTTGCTCTTGATACGACGACCTCTCCCCTCCAAACGCTCTCACATCATTCAAAAGCCCACTGGTTCTCTCTGCGAACCTCATCTTCTTCCTCGGGTGTGAAGTCGTTCTTGATGTTGAAGGTCGCGCGGATCTCTTCTGGAGTTTTGCCTTTGATCATATCAGCTACTGTCTGGCATGTGAGGTCAAGAAGGTTCTTGATGTTGAGATAATTAGCAGCCTGCGAGATCCAACAAAAATTGAAACCATCAGATCCAAATCCCAACAGTATATATCAACTAACCCCTAAACAAATTTTCAATCTTTAAATTCAAATCACGCTCGATTCCGTAAGAACCCTAACAATTCAATCACCAATTTCTGAAAGAAACCCCTAAATTTCGGATACGGGAAAAAAGCGAGAACGAAACCCTAATTTCCCAAATCGAAAACCCTAAAATCAAAATCGAAAAGGAATCACCCAAGGAAATAAAATCGTGAGAAGTCACATACCAGGATGAGTTCGAAGAGCGTAGCCTGATCGATTTTCATGAAGTCGGCATCCCAGGCTTTGAGGTCTTCGTCGGAGGAAGCGCCATCGACGGCTTCGCTCTTGGAAGCGGCAGACTCGACGTGTTTCTTGCAGTACTCAATCACCTTCGCGAGGATCTTGCTCGTAACGTTCGGAAGCGGGACTCCGTTGTCGACGCAGTCGTCTTCGACCATGTGGGCTATGGTCTGCGACTCGAGAGCCACCGCCTCGTCAACCTCGAAAGACTCGCCATCGGAGCTCTTCAAAATAATCTTCTTCGACGACATCTTTGTGGGGAAAAGGAAATGGAGACAAGATTTGGAGAGATTTTTTTGCTTGAAGAAAATTGGAGAAGCGATGAAGGAAAGAAAGGTAGGGTATGCGTCTCTATATATAAATCCCTAATTTTGATAGTCGGTCGATTGTTAAAGTCATCGCAAGATTAGAAAATAAGGAAATATTTTATTTTTCCCAAAAAGAAAAAAAAAAGGAAAAATAGAAAACAATCCTAATTTCATTAAAGTTAACTTTGATCCGCCTAATTAGTTACTTTAATATTTGTATTTCACTCATAAATTAGTATATGATTTTCTTATATTTAATTTTCTTCCACACACTAGATTTTTATTCTAAGTTTACGAAATCCCCCATACACTGTACAATACAATGTAAATTATTTATCATAAAAAAAAATACAATGTACGAGATCCTATTGTCAAAAAAAAAAAAAAAATACAAAATCACCGTTGGATAAGAAGAACTAATCAATCAAATAAGCTTTCTTCAAACCCTTTCGAAAATAAAAAAAAAATAAAATAAAAATAACCTTTCTTCAATCACACACGTGAAACATTTATTCTAGTATATTAATTTATCAACATTGTCATACATCATACAATATTGCTATGTATTAATATTTTATTTTATTTTTATTTCTGGCATATATTTTCTTTGATATTATCATCGCCTTTGTTTTTTCCTAGTTATAATTAATCATAGAGTTCAATAGTTCATCAAGGTGTGTTATATGTTTTTTTTTTAAAACAACATATATTTATGGAATGCATTCAGTTTTTAATAATAGAATATTTGTCTTTAAATGTTTTTCATTGATAATTGACATTTGTCATAAGCATCATAACATTTCCGTATGACATGTATCAAGTTTTTATATACAACAAAATTAATTTAATAACAGTAGAAATTTCAACAACAAAAAAATCCTAATAATTAATTTGTGTAATGTTTTTGTGTGTGTGTAATGTTTGTCGTTCGGATACAAACTCAATTATATTTCTCATCTTATTTTGGAAGTTCAAACTTTTGAATTATTTAGAGAGGCTGCCAATGGTTTTCTTAATTGATAATTCGATTTCTGATGAGCAAACGAGGCCTAACTAAAAGATGAAATCATTTATTTAAGTCTTGAGATAGTTCTATTTTCATGGGCATTGTTGGTTAAATCATCTTTACAAAAAGTATATTTATCTTCATTTCTTTTCCAATACTTGTCTTCTTATTTCTTACGAGAGTTTAAAAAACAAAGCTATATCTTTAGGTATAAAACGTTGAGAGTGCTAATTCTATATGATGTTTTCTGTTTAGTGCAAGTGTGTGTTGAGGACAGCAGATATTAATCATATTATAATATCATACATCTTATATTTTATTGTAAAATCTTTTGGAAAGCCTTGTTTGAAATGTCAGGATAAATTCTGGAAGATACACGCTCGAAATATATTATCGTAATTTTTGATCTCGATCTATGACATCCAACTATCCAAAAACTTACAGTTTATATAAGAGTAAACAAATCCAAACTTTACTTGTTTCAGTATCGATTATCTGATTATTTGACTTGAGTATGGAAATACATTAATTGATTGTAAACAAAGAGTTTGTGAATATATAATTTATGACTCAAATTTTCAAAGTCTATATCGCAGAGCTCTCTACAACTCATCGTGCTCGAAGTCCAACTCTTTCAGTCCAGCTTGGAGGAAACTCGAGTACCACTGGGCTGATAATTTTTCATGGCGCGTCAAATTGTTTTTGTAGTCGACGTAGTAGAGCCCGAATCTCGCGTTATATCCATCTTGCCGCTCGAAATTGTCCATCAGTGACCAAAGAAAATACCCTGTAACGTTTACTTTATCGTCGCTGCAAAAGAAAAAGGATACAAATAAACGTTTGTCACAGAAACAAAATACCATAAGTACTCTCTATCAACGTATATAAAACTCAAAAAACATGATTTGTCCCACAAACCAAATGGCTTGGTGCAAGCTCAAGAGATGCTTCTGGATATAGTATGCTCTGTGGTGATCTGAGAGCGCCAATACAAGACTTGTGTCTTGCTCGCCTAGATCCTCTCCGTATCCTTATATCAAAACATTCAGATCAACTCAAGGGTTTATATTGAACGTAAAAGAAAGTTGAATCGAAAACATTATGAGATTTAATTATGTAAGGTCAACGTTTCTCTAACCATTCTCGGTGATAATGATCTCAGGATTGCCATATTTATCCTTTATATAATTCAAAAGGCTTCTCAAACCATTTGCGTAGACTTCCACTTTAGCAACATCAGGCTTAAAAAATACAAAGTATTAAAAAAAAGTCAATTATAATATTTTAAATGTTACGTAAATAACAGCAAAAAAACAAAAAAAACATCACATACCTTGCTAGCAAAAGCACTGAATCTATCCACATACCTTGCTGAAAAATTTGAAAATGTAGTCTAAATTTGGGATAAAAAAAATTAATGAAAAAGTGTGGTGAAAAAAAGGAGGAGGAGATTTACGTTCCCAGTCGACGAGGGAATCACTCTGCCAACTTGGTTTCGAAGGATCAGGCTCTTCGTCGTGCAATGCAAAGAGTGAAGTGTAGTAATTGATTCCTACAAAATCAGCAGAGTTCTTCAATTTCTCCTTCTGTGCCTCTGTAAATTTCGGTAGTCGATGTCCCACATGATCCTTCATCGATTGTGGATAATCTCCATACGTGGTCGGGTTCAAATGCCTGAGGAAATCAAATTAGTATTTTTCACATACATATTTTAAAATTTTGAAGTTAAATGTGAAAATACTTAGTTGTTGTTGTTGTTTTTTTTACCATCCCAAGATGAAGTCAATCAAATTAGTTGCAGCTGCAGGAGTTCCGTGCTCTTGCTCTTCTTCTGAGAGCTCGTGCAGCTCAAACCAAGCTGGACTGTGAGCAATCCCAATTTTACCACCTCCACACTGTAAATTAATCAGAAAGCAATGTTCATAAATATTTATCTGTTCATGTAAATTACGTAAATATATAAATTTAAAAATTAAACACGTTATATCATGTGTATGTTATATATAAATATGGAAATTAACCTTGTCGCATTTTCTAAAGGCCTCAACGGCATCGGCATGTGCCAAGAGTAAGTTATGACTGACGATATAAGCTTCGTATCCCGACCGTCCATCGTGACACATGTCTCCATGTTCTTTGATGTACTTAGAACAACGTCCCGGTGCTGTTTTACCGATGTCGTAGCCAGCTCGACTGAACACCCATGGCTCGTTAAATGTGATCCAGTGCTTCACTTTGTGTCCGTATTCTTGGAATGTGAAGTTTGCGTACTCCGTATAATCCTTTCTACATATACGAAAAAGGTTTATAACAATTTAATTACATCATAAATCATGTGTGACGATGGTTACTAGCAGCCACCGTATTAACAATTTAACAATTTTAAAAACTCTTATTACAGTATGCGTTCGCTTAAGAAGCCACCGTATTCATCTTCTAAGTCTTGAGGAGTGTCCCAGTGAAAAATGGTTACTAGTGGTGTTATTTCTGATTTTCAAATAAATTAAGAGTTAGTACGAGTAATAGTTTTGACATAATATAAAGTTTGTGAACTTCAGTTTATCGGAAAGAAAGCAATATATTACCATTTTTTAGGAGCTCATCGATCAGGTCGTGGTAAAACTGCACACCTGCTTTGCTTATTCCTTTCTCCATCCTACCATCTGTTAATTATTTAACTATCTTTTGTTATTTACGTACTTTTTTATGATATAGTTTTTCAATGAATGTTAAATTAATTCACCAAAAAAAAAAACTGTTATATATCAACATTTGAAAAGAAAAGCCATTGAAACATAATTTGTTGAGATTTTTTTTAACTCACGGGGGAATATTCTGGGCCATGCAATGGAAAATCTAAATCCATCAGTGTTCAGATCTTTCATCAACTTGATATCTTCCTATTAAATTTAATTTAAAAGTTAGTATACTTTCAAAAGAGCTCCACAAGCATTTATAAACTAGGGACAAATAACATAATTAGTAGTACCTTGTAACGATGGTAGAAATCGACAGCAACGTCGGCATTGTGATAATTACATCTATCTGGAAAAAAAAAATAGATTTTTGAAAAACAGATGATTGTATTTATAATTGACAATTTACAATTGTTTCAAGTCGAACTGAATTTTTGAAGAAAAAAAAAGGAAGAGAGAGAGAGACGTGGGAATTTCTTGGTGTATGTGTCCCACATGCTTGGACCTCTACATCCTTCATCCACAGCTCCCTCAACCTATTTTAATTTACCACATAAATCACTTTAACATTTTCAATATTATTTTTTTGTAAAAAAATTAGAAAAGTTCAACCTAACGAAATATTTCGCACTGATAACGATATATTCATACTAGTCTATGCAAGTACGTAGAAATGTTGCGGTAAACTAACAAATTTACTGTTTATTATGATAACACCGAATCCAGAATATAATCTTGAAACAATTATACTGGCTGATTTTGATCAAACCCTCATAGGAAAAGTTCTGTAGAACCGGAACGTCAAATGATTTATAAATGTATATATGATACCTGAAAAGCTGCGGTTGCAGTACCAAAAATGAAATCTTTAGGGAAGTTGGCACGAGTAAAGGTTTGATCAGTAATAGAGCATGTATGTTCATTAGCGGTGATCGGTGAGGTATGTTCATTGGCGGTGATCGGTGAGCCGATCAAGCCGAGGAACAGAACTAAACCTAGGAGAGGAAACTTATGGAGCCTCTCCATTAGTGTGTATATTTGATCTCTTAAGTAAATCAAATACTTGAAGAAATGTAAATGGACTAAAGCCTCTCCATTGGTGGTGGAAAGGAATTTTTGTCTGTTATATATATAGAGACTAGAGAGACTTTAAGACAATACTAGCTCTTAAGTTTGAAGTAAAATACGGGAAGAGGTAAGCCACGTGATTCACATACGTGACCGGCAATGAATGCAAATGTAGGAGATAAAAGTGTGTGCTATGAATATATTATGGTCGAACTGTTGCTTGATTAATATTTTCAGTGAGTTATTAATTTGATTGGTTATAAGAATAAACATAAAAATGTTTTCATAAATTTAAAATTAAAGTTTCAAACAATGCAATTCGTGTGAGGAACAAAAACACAATAAAAACAAACCTACAGAATTAAAGGAAGGATATTAGGCATGACTGTATATTCCCACACCATTTTGTATACTGTATTGGTTATACAACTCTCTAGTTGTTGAGGCATATATATATATATATATATTTCCAACATTAAGGGGAAAAACAATCACCAGCAATTAATTTAAGAAAATATGGAATATAATTTTAAAAATCGAAATTTCGCTAACTATAATGAAAGAAAAAGGTTCAGTTTACATTTTTGTAACGTTAAAAAGGTTAAAACATATGCTATGTATCTAATATATAATCATGCATGTTTGCATAATTCAAAGNACGGGGGAATATTCTGGGCCATGCAATGGAAAATCTAAATCCATCAGTGTTCAGATCTTTCATCAACTTGATATCTTCCTATTAAATTTAATTTAAAAGTTAGTATACTTTCAAAAGAGCTCCACAAGCATTTATAAACTAGGGACAAATAACATAATTAGTAGTACCTTGTAACGATGGTAGAAATCGACAGCAACGTCGGCATTGTGATAATTACATCTATCTGGAAAAAAAAAATAGATTTTTGAAAAACAGATGATTGTATTTATAATTGACAATTTACAATTGTTTCAAGTCGAACTGAATTTTTGAAGAAAAAAAAAGGAAGAGAGAGAGAGACGTGGGAATTTCTTGGTGTATGTGTCCCACATGCTTGGACCTCTACATCCTTCATCCACAGCTCCCTCAACCTATTTTAATTTACCACATAAATCACTTTAACATTTTCAATATTATTTTTTTGTAAAAAAATTAGAAAAGTTCAACCTAACGAAATATTTCGCACTGATAACGATATATTCATACTAGTCTATGCAAGTACGTAGAAATGTTGCGGTAAACTAACAAATTTACTGTTTATTATGATAACACCGAATCCAGAATATAATCTTGAAACAATTATACTGGCTGATTTTGATCAAACCCTCATAGGAAAAGTTCTGTAGAACCGGAACGTCAAATGATTTATAAATGTATATATGATACCTGAAAAGCTGCGGTTGCAGTACCAAAAATGAAATCTTTAGGGAAGTTGGCACGAGTAAAGGTTTGATCAGTAATAGAGCATGTATGTTCATTAGCGGTGATCGGTGAGGTATGTTCATTGGCGGTGATCGGTGAGGTATGTTCATTGGCGGTGATCGGTGAGCCGATCAAGCCGAGGAACAGAACTAAACCTAAGAGAGGAAACTTATGGAGCCTCTCCATTAGTGTGTATATTTGATCTCTTAAGTAAATCAAATACTTGAAGAAATGTAAATGGACTAAAGCCTCTCCATTGGTGGTGGAAAGGAATTTTTGTCTGTTATATATATAGAGACTAGAGAGTCTTTAAGACAATACTAGCTCCTAAGTTTGAAGTAAAATACGGGAAGAGGTAAGCCACGTGATTCACATACGTGACCGGCAATGAATGCAAATGTAGGAGATAAAAGTGTGTGCTATGAATATATTATGGTCGAACTGTTGCTTGATTAATATTTTCAGTGAGTTATTAATTTGATTGGTTATAAGAATAAACATAAAAATGTTTTCATAAATTTAAAATTAAAGTTTCAAACAATGCAATTCGTGTGAGGAACAAAAACACAATAAAAACAAACCTACAGAATTAAAGGAAGGATATTAGGCATGACTGTATATTCCCACACCATTTTGTATACTGTATTGGTTATACAACTCTCTAGTTGTTGAGGCATATATATATATATATATATTTCCAACATTAAGGGGAAAAACAATCACCAGCAATTAATTTAAGAAAATATGGAATATAATTTTAAAAATCGAAATTTCGCTAACTATAATGAAAGAAAAAGGTTCAGTTTACATTTTTGTAACGTTAAAAAGGTTAAAACATATGCTATGTATCTAATATATAATCATGCATGTTTGCATAATTCAAAGAATAAGGCATAATTTAATCATGTCACTACAAGAAAACAGTCAATTTGCGACGGAAATTTGCGACGGCAATTTTCCGTCGCAAATTTGCGACGGAATTGCATGTATATTGCGACAGTACAAAAAAGATGTCGCAATTACGTCGCAATTTTGCGACGACAAGAATCGTCGCAAAAACGTCGCAATTTGCGACAAATTTGCGACAGAATTGCGACGGTAGA
>JAHZTW010000003.1:549231-647337 GCA_020283515.1 Alliaria petiolata | reverse complement strand
CATATAGGATTTGCGACGGCAGTATTGCCGTCGCAAATTTGCGACGGATTTGCGATTAATATTCTCCGTCGCAAATTTTGCGTCGGATTTGCGACGGAATTTAATTTGCGGCTAACGATTAGCGACATTTTGGTCGCCGTCGCAAATCCGTCGCAAAACCCGAATTGCGACGGAAGTGCGACTATTTTTACCGTCGCAAATCCTCAGTTTTCTTGTAGTGTGTTTGCCTGATTTGAGTGAAGAGTTGGAATTATTTACAGGCCGGTTTACTTCATTTCATAAATACGGAAATGCCAAAGGAAGTATTTCCTTTTAGGCTGAATGTTTAACTTAAGCTCAAGGGAGTTAAAACAATACTATCGGATTTAATGAATTTTTGTTATTTTTCAACACTGGTTTGATTCTGAATAAATTTTGCTGGATATGATTCCTTGGTCTTAAGAATTCTCAGAATATCAAATCCACAAAGCTTAATTACCGTAGGTTTTTGTATAATCTTTTTCTTATTTATTTTTGTGAACATACATCCATTTGTCAACAATCGCTTACGTTCTGTGAATTTATAAAAGTGGACAATACATCATGAGTACTGGATTATACACTCTTTTACAATAAGAACAGATATCGTCATGTATGATATCGTCGTCTGTTACATGATTAACGATAGTGTGATGACTAGGATTTAAAATAATACATTGTAAAGAAACAAGAAACTAATCAGGCAAGGCCTTTCTTCATCTGATAGACAAGTGGTTTAGATATTACTTCATAGGCTTTCTGGGTGGGGTGAGCGAAGTCAAAAAAGATGTACTTATCCGGGTTTGGGCATGGTATTATTGCATTCGGCATACAACAACACGATTTTTTCACTTCTGTAAATCCTGCAAGCATATATGTACACACGTAATTACTTGGTTAGAACCATGGTCTTGATCATGTGTCTTTATATAACATAACATAACAGGCTTGATACGAGTTTTTTTGGGTCAAAAAAGTAGGTACGCATCTGAGGTGCGTAATCCTTTAATAGGAAAAACAAATGACGCAATCGAGTCATTGATCATTTGGAGCAGTATGTATAAGAGAATAAGAGAACTAACTAATGTCCATTAAATTATCATCACTTGGTTACTTCATGCATGTATTTGTGAGATGTCAGTAGTCCATATTTAATTACGTACCATATGCCTTAGGATGATTGATAAGATCCATAAGAGTGCCGTACATGTCGACGTAAACAAACTTTGCACCTTTAAAACAATCTTCTACACTGTAACTTCGAAGACTTATCTCCAATTTGGTGTTGAAATCTTCCGAAATTTTATTCATGACAGAGTTACACCATGCGAATACTCCACCAAATAGGAGTCGATGGAAAGGCAAACATCCCGCCGGTAACACTCCCATCACCGCAAATTTTCTCGCTCCAAGATCATATAAGTCCTTCATATAAACCAAAGGAATGTGAACAAATTAATACATATATAATTTCAATGCTTGATAAAAAAGAAATGTATTTGTTTTGTCTTACTTGTAGAAATGTTTTGGTCCAACCAACCATTTTACTTGTGTATGTATCTGTGGAGTATAATCGTGCAAGAGAGGGAGCCACGCAGTATCCAATATCGTTATTTCCTTCAGAAATAAGAAACACTGCGTTTGAAATTATTTCTTTTATTTCTTTCTTATCTTTCGTAACATTCTTTAGTTTCTTCAAATAGGCTTTGAAATCTGTTACTTGGTCGCCTGCCGATAAAACTCTCTGACCATATGAAAAAAAATTATTAGATAATATGGGTGAAGATATATACAATATAGTGCTAATTAATTAATGGAAATAAAAAGTTCATAAATTTATTCACCAGCGTTCTGGATGTAAGATCGTCGATTCCTGAACCACCTGATGCGAAACAAACGCCGGTTTTAAAATCGTTGGGTTTAATGCGAGGAAGCTTACGACGATAAGCTGGTACAAGTCTTTTGATCCCCAAACCTTCGGCTACAATAGAAGACTTCACCACATGAGAGTTCTATTTTCTTCTACTTACACGTACATATATGGTTATATAAGTAACGCTGTAAAATTAACAAAAACTAATTTTTTTTTAAAAAAAAATTGAGAAATCATATTGTGATGTTATACCTACTATATCGGAGAAAACTCTTCCATTTCCGAATCTTCCCGTCGGTATCTTAAAGTCAAAATTCCAACCAAAGGGCCAGTAATTTCCCTTAAGTAGAGTAAGAAGATGATTATTGTTACCGGTATCTAGTATTGAATCTCCAAAAGCGAAAAGCGCAGAAAATGAAGTATTTTGTTCAGCCGCTGATGAGAGGAAATAAATGGGAAATAATGCTATGACCAATATTATTCCCCTAAACATATCGAAAACTAAGTTCAAACTTTTTTTTTCCGGGACAGTTTTAATTTTTTTTTTCTATGTTTTATAAAGAAATCACTTTATGGTTTTATACAGAAATCACTCTATATGGTTTTCTAACTATATTATTAGACGTCTTGTTTTTGTTTGTCGAAGGACGCCAAAGATGCATGAGAGAGTCCAGTACACACCGAATGAATGTTAGGAAGATCATTTATTTCCATATATCTCATACAAAATACCAAAAGAATTACTATTTTTTTTTTTTCTCAAAGTTATGTTTTAAATAATTTCTTATTTGAAGAGAAAAATATTGGGAGTGATTTCTTCCGAGAGAAAGGTGGGGAAAGGCATTCTTTCCACAAGAGGAAATTTCGATCGGCTACCTATACGGCTATACCGCACAGCATGGTACACAATGACCGGGTTCCCTTCTGGGCTAATTAAGGCCCACTAAGCATGAGTAAAGAGCCAAGCCCTCTAAGCAGAATCGATGGGCCAAGCCCACTAAATAGACCATTGTTTTATACCATTATATATATTCAGTTGAGATTCTTGAGAAGCATAAAATAATTTGTACGTATTCTTGAGTAAACACACCAACTGGCTACTGTTCCCGAAGTTCACTGTAGTCCGAAGTGTTTTTTTTTTTTTTTTTTTTTAATTTTGTTGTTTATTTGAATGAAGTTTGCTGGGGTACGAATTCGTTCGTTTCCTAGACAATGACATAATTAATTTTCTTGAACATTACATTTGTAAACAAACGCCTTTGTTTTTTTGCGATTATGTAATTAAAAATTGAACAATACATTTGTAACTGGGTTATACCTGTCTCTTATACACATCTAGATGTGTATAAGAGACAGGTTTAGATATTACTTCATAGGCTTTCTGGGAGGGGTGAGCGAAGTCATAAAAGACGTACTTATCCGGGTTTGGGCATGGTATTATTGATGTCGGCATACAACAACACGATCTTTNTTCTACTAAGCCGATTTGAGTTATCACAAAACCGATTAACTCTCATCTTCTTTTAGCAAGCCGATCTGAGTTATTACATTTGGCGCCGTCTGTGGGACCAAGGCGATCTGGTCGTTCGGAAGGTCTATGAAAACACTAGGGAACGCAATGCCGGTAAGCTCGGTGCAAATTGGGAAGACCCCTACATGATAATAAAGATCGTCAAACCGGGGGTCTATCGGCTCGAAACCACAGCCGGCGACGAAGTTCCTCGCGCTTGGAACTCGATGAGTCTCAAACGCTACTACTACTGAGGACCGCCTCATAAGACCTCAGGCAAAAAAAAAAAAAAAAAAACTACGGAGCGGTTTGATCCCCGAAAGGGGTACGTAGGCATCCTGTCCTACGACGGGTACAACTGCTCCCCCCAATCAAAACTGGGGGGACTCGATCCGTTCACTATGAAAAAGTATGTTCGGTTGTTCTTTCATGAATAAGACAGATTCAATTATAGGGTCGGCCATCTTATATCGTCGTCTTGCATGCGTCCTTACGCCACATTTCGCCGTGTATAAGCCGACCTGATTCGCAATATCTAACTCATATAGTACATAAGCCGATCAGACTCACAACCTATATTGGACTTAGATTTTTCTAAGTGGCATCGATAAGAACGCCGACCTGTTTCGCAATCGATATTCACACTTAGAAAAATAAGTGGCACAGAAACAACTTAAGCCGAGCTGCTCGCATGTTCTGTGTTCACACTTATTTAAAAGCCGGATTCTGTTCCGCAATCTTAAGTCCTGCAATATTATTTAGCCGACCAGGTCGCATCTTGCAGTCGACTTAAGAATATTTCTAAGTGTTCTAAATACTGTCGACCAGTTCGCATATTCTACACTTAGAACTAAAAGTCGCATGATTGTTTAGACCGATATCGTATCGCATATCATGTTCGTACTCCAAACGTCACGATCACTCGTTAAAATGGAAATTCGATTTCATTAATATTTTCCGAGTCGGCTTAAAGAAAAACTTGTGAAATCACAAAGCCACGATTTCACATCGGCTACAGAAAGTACTTAGAACGAAACTACAAAAGAAAAACTAAGAATACAACTCGAGGATCAGTCCCCGGACTTTTCGACCGTCTCCTCGGTCCTTTCAACTTCGGATGCTCCCTTCTCGGCCACATCCTGATCGGCTCCTTCTCGCCGATCTTCACCTTCGTTCGTCTTCTTAACTTCAGGAGGAGGAACCACCTCTTCCGTCGAGGTCGGTGCAGGCTCATTCACGACCACAGCGGGAGCCTAGGTTCCGCGTTAGCCGTACTAACAAGCACCGGCGCGGAAGGATCTCTTCGAATGACCGGTCTTTGGTCCCCAAACAGCTCGTCAAGGGTTAGGATTTTCAGCTCGCTAGGCTCAAAGCTAATCTCCTCGAAAGCGTCTTGTTTGGCCGCCCATTCCCGAACAGTGCCGACTACCTTTTCCTTCACAGGGGGTAGGAAGCGTGAGACCTTCTTTCTCAAAAAGACCAACCGCCTGTTCGGCCCCTTTCCACTGAGCTGTGGTAGCGATAATGGTTTCAGCTTCTTCTCTCTGAGCCAACTGCCTCTTCAACTCTTCGAAAAGGACGGCGTAATGGTTATTAACCTTCCTCGTCGCGTCCCTGGCAGCCTCACGCATATTGTGATTTGTGTTTTTCTCCAGCTGCAACTTTTTAACGGCACGACTCGCAGCCTCTTGCCACTTTCCAGCCTCTTCTTGGGACGAGTTCAGAGACTCCTTCGCCCCACGGGCTTTCCGCTCAAGCCTTGCGGTCTTTTCTTTTTCATCCTCAAGCTCTTTGGCCGCAATTTCCAGTTTGGCACTTCTCGGTCTTTCTGACTCGAGAGCTTTCTTGAGGGATTCCAGCTCGGCCTCATTATCCAGTCGCTTCTTAGCATCGCGGTCATAACCACACATCACGTTAAATGTGGTGCTAAGGGCCTGCAAAAAACAAGACCAAAAACGTACCACCTCCTTTAAAACACAAGTACAAGGAAGAAATCGGAAAAGGCGAAAGACGCGAAAATTACCCGAGCTTGTTCCATCGCGAAGCGGCGATATCCTCTTTCCGGATAAGACCGGAAATGTCGGTGGAAGGTCCCGCATGCGAGTCAGAGCGCAGACTCCACTCAATCAGCGCACAGACCGCACTGAGCCAGAGCGCAGACTCCACTCAGATTAAATAATATGTTTAAAGTCATCTTTAAATGTAAGTCCTACGATCAAATCGATAGGGGCCGCCCGATATGAGGCATGCCCTCTATAAATAGAGGAAGAACTCGAAACAGAAAGGATGAGTCTTTTTCTCTCTGGAGACCTTGTAATCAACATATATTCCGACAATCGGAACTATCAATAAACGCTAAACAGCTCCGACTAAGCTTAACCTCGAAAATCTCTTGAACAAAACCCATTAACTCTAATCTTTTTCTACTAAGCCGATTTGAGTTATCACAAAACCGATTAACTCTCATCTTCTTTTAGCAAGCCGATCTGAGTTATTACAGTCCCCATCTCGCGAAACAGGCGGTGACTCTCCTTGATTTGCTGACGGATCCTCTTCGTCGCTTTTAGCGACGTTAACAGTATTCGCACTTCACATAGATGACGGAGAGATCTGAGTTCTTGATTTGCTACTTAGTTTGCTTTCTAACTCCAAAACCCCTAAATCGTGCATATATGTAATCTTCTTCTTCTCTCTTATAAAAAGGACACACGTTTGAGAAATTTCCATAAATTTTGTGATTCTTTCATATTCCTAAATGAACCAGATATGTGCCAGATATCACAAATGGAAAATTTTGAAAATCGACGACATAAACAAAAAAAAAGGAAACTTTTGAAGAAAAATAAAAATTTTCCATCTAGACGATGATTTTGACATCCATCCGTTGGGTTCTATAGTTTGGGTCTGTTTGGTGCCGCCCAGCCACTCTCTACTAAAAACGTCTAAAACCGATTATTGGGCCGTTAAATCTGGGTGTAATATGTATTTGATTTTTTTTTGTTTTCTGTTACAAAATATCAACACAGTCTAAATCTTATCTTATACAAAAATTTTAACTATCTTCAATTACTTCATGTGACAATTATTTACACATTTTTCTTCAAGTGCCACTAGATTACATACATGTTCCATATAATAATATCTTGAAGTTGAGATATTTTGGAAAATAAATATTTTGAGAATCTGTACTTGTTTCAGTTTTCAATTGTTTTTTCTTTTTCGAATCAATAAAGCCAGATGTAATCCCACTTGTGGACAAAAAATTAAAAAAAAACCGACAAAAACTTTTCTAAAAAAAAAACTGGCGTGATTGTGATGATATTTTCGTTTTTGTTTTCGTTTTAAACGTAAAAGATTGAAAGAAAACACTAGAAAAGTACATTTTTTTGGGGCCAAATATGAATAACGAAGATTGAAAATAAAAGGATATTATACGCAAAATTAGACATCGTCCGACAAAATTGAGAAAGAAAATTTAAAAGAGGGAAAGAAAAGACCAAAAAGCAATCTAATAATGAGTAATGACAATCTAATCCACGTAGCTACCAGCTTGTGAACAGTGATGATATATATCCACACAAAAAGCGTTGTTTATTATCAGTTTGTTGAGAAAAATAAGCTAAAAATAAGAGAGGATGATGATGATTGATTGACGCATTCTCATTTCTCACCACGAGTCTCACGAGCTACGAGTCATTCACTCACGAGCCCACCGGTCAAAAAC
This sequence comes from Alliaria petiolata, assembly GCA_020283515.1. Lineage (NCBI taxonomy): Eukaryota > Viridiplantae > Streptophyta > Magnoliopsida > Brassicales > Brassicaceae > Alliaria > Alliaria petiolata. The sequence continues at coordinate 640,212 of JAHZTW010000003.1, read as the reverse complement.
AACGCACCCATAATATCTTTCATTCCTTTCAAAAGCCATCGGTATCATCTAAAAGTCAAACTTTTAAGCCCACAAGAAAATACAACACTCATTGGTTTAGTTAACTCCCCTTTCCCTTCAAATTTCATTGACATCTTCTTCTTCTTCTCTCTGTCTCTCTCTGTCTCTCTCTCTGTCTCTGAGATGGGTTTGTTTGGGACGAAGAAGATTGGTAGATACGAGATAGGAAGGACAATCGGAGAAGGGAATTTCGCAAAAGTGAAACTTGGTTACGACACGACCAATGGTACCTACGTAGCTGTCAAAATCATAGACAAGGCTCTGGTTATTCAGAAGGGTCTAGAGTCTCAAGTCAAGAGAGAGATACGGACCATGAAGCTTCTTAACCATCCCAACATCGTACAGATACACGAGGTTTTGTCTCTGTCTCTGTCTCCTCAAACTCAAAAGTTTTACAGTTTTCTTGTTCTTTGATTCTGAGTGAAATTTAAACTTCAGGTGATTGGGACCAAGACAAAGATCTGTATTGTGATGGAATACGTTGCGGGTGGTCAGCTTTCAGACAAACTTGGAAGACATATGATGAAAGAATCAGATGCGAGAAAGCTTTTCCAACAATTGATTGATGCTGTTGATTATTGTCACAACAGAGGAGTCTTTCACAGAGATCTTAAGGCAAGAGAAGAAACAATAACCTTTTAGATTTGTTCAATTTCTCTGTTTTTCTGGTTAATTTTGTTTATAATCTGATTTTGCTTCTTTTTTTTTTTGCAGCCACAAAACTTGCTATTAGACTCAAAGGGTAATCTCAAAGTTTCTGACTTTGGACTAAGTGCAGTGCCTAAGGTAACACTTTCTAATTCTAACCATATAACTCTCTATATAGTAACCAAATAATTGCCTTTGAAACAGTCAAGTCCTAAATAAGATTTTGGTTATTTAATTCAGTCAGGGGACATGCTCTCTACAGCTTGTGGGTCTCCATGTTATATAGCACCAGAGGTAACAATTATAATAACAAACAGTACTTACTCATAATGTATCAAAATCTCTGAATCTGAAGAAGCTGGTTTTGTTAATGAAAACAGCTGATTATGAACAAAGGCTACTCAGGAGCAGCAGTGGATGTGTGGTCTTGTGGAGTGATTCTGTTTGAATTGCTTGCTGGTTATCCTCCGTTCGATGATCATACGCTTGCGGTTTTGTATAAGAAGATACTCAGAGCAGATTACATGTTCCCACCTGGATTCACTGGGGAGCAGAAAAAGCTAATCTTTAACATACTTGACCCAAATCCTCAAAAGGTATACAACAAGAAAGAACATACATTCATCATTATCAGTCTTTTAAATCCAAAATTGAGTAATAGCGTTTGAAAACATTTGAATGCAGCGTATGACACTAGCTGAGATAATCATCCAAGATTCTTGGTTCAAGAAGGGTTATGCACCAGCTTATCATCAAGTTTCAGACTCAATCAAGGCAAGTTGATTCACTAGATGTCTGAAAACGTTAATGGTTTTATATATTTGGCATTGCTCAAATCTATAACTTATCTAAATTGGATCTTGCAGGAAAATGTGGCCGAGATAAATGCATCAACGGCGTCCTCAAATTTCATAAATGCTTTTCAGATAATAGCAATGTCTAGTGATCTAGATTTGTCAGGTCTCTTCGAAGAACAGGTAAAAGATTTGAAAACTTCTTTTAGGTTGAATCATTAAACTCATCTAAAAAAGAGATACTAATGCTTGAAACTCTTCCTTATTATTATTATCTCTTCAGGATGATAAGAGATATAAAACAAGAATTGGGTCCAAAAACACAGCACAAGAAACAATCAAGAAGATTGAAGCTGCAGCAACTGATGTTAGCTTATCAGTTGAAAGAATAAAGCACTTCAAGGTAAGCTATAAGTTAGTTTACTGCAGATTTCTTCTATAGATCATCAAGTCTAATGAAAGATCTCATACATGCATTCTTTCTGTTGTTGTTGTTGTTTAATTTTCCAGGTTAAGATTCAGCCGAAAGAGATAAGATCAAGATCTTCTTATGACTTATTATCAGCAGAGGTGATCGAGGTGACTCCAACCAATTGTGTAATAGAAATATCAAAATCAGCAGGCGAGTTAAGACTATACATGGAGGTAAACTGAACAAAAGTTACTAAACCCATTCAAGAAATATATTGAAACAATTGACCTTTTAAAGAGCCATCTGACGATATGAGATGGCTGTTTTATTCACATGACAGTTTTGCCAGAGTTTATCCAGCTTGCTTACCGCGGAAGTAAGCTAAGAGCCACATAGTGACTCAAGTAAGAATGATGTGACAGATGATGAACAGAGGAAGCAGATTTTGCAGATTCAAGTTGCAGTGACATGAAGAAAATGAGGAGAACGGATCCAAAGAGTGTAAATCATGTCTTGTGGTGATCCCAAAGGGTTCTCTCATTCAGGGTGTAGAATGATGGATTTTTTCTAAGAAAATTGTTAAACAAAACTCGATTTATAAAAAGATAAGATAAAGCAGGCCAATCACAAACCCCGGTTAAATTTAAAGATATATGGTGACTTAGTAAATTCATATTATGTTTAACCATTGCTTTGGTGTTGTTTTCATATGACTTAATCGTATTAGAAAAGAAAGGTATGTGGAGAAAATTAGAGTAGAAGCTTTAAAGAAAAAGATGAAATCTCTGAATAGATACTTTTGTATTTCGTTACAGATTTTCTGAATTCTGAATTTTGCTTAAGTCATAACGCTCAGATTTGGATCCTCCAATCACATTTTTACAGCTGTATTATTTTCACCACTACAATTTTTATCAGGAGGTAGGTACACACACACACGAGGTGTGCTCTGCTCTGTTTCCTCTGTTTTTGGCTACTTAACAAACTCTCTTCAAACAAGCTCTTCTCTGGCGCTTTCAGTTGTTGTGTGAGCAAGCCCATCTGTTGTTGTGCCTTTTCATATGAACTTTCAGTTGGGCCGAGAGCCCAATATTCTTTTAGAGTCCTTCAACACACTGATTTTCGCTCGTTTTTGCCATAGCTTACTTTCTACGCACGTCAGCTAAGAACTATTGATTCTGATGTATTTATAATCTCAGATAGATGACTTGGAGAGGAATCGACTAAAGCATCAAACCAGATCTACAAGAGATCAAAGACTAACTTCGTGTCTTGATGACCCCAAACCCAAAAGGTAAGGGTTCTTTGTTATCTTTACGCAATCTTTGTTGCTTTACTGTATTTAAAATAACAAAGACACACACACACACACACACAAAAAAAACAAATCGAAAAACTCACTTACTGATTGTTTTACGATGTTTACATAACAAGGCCACTCAGCAAAATCTTGAGGACATGACCGNCTTGTGAATAAAATAGAATGGAGGAACTCGATCATATAAGAATTTTTGTGAATTAGTCCATGATTTTCTGGGGGGAAAAGGTAGACCGAAGCATAAAAATGTAGAGTACACAAAAATGCATTCTTAAGTTTTTTTAACGACTCACACACTTTGGAAATTTGGAATACTGAAATCGATCGGATTAAAATTTGGAAAATGATACCATTAATTACGTATAAAAGCTACTTGATTACAAAAACTATCAAACACTGATCAATAAAAACTCTGCAAGATCTCTTCATCATAAAATGGGTCAGAATTTTAAATCCATGTTACCATGTAAGTGTTTCATATATAGTAGAAATGTTCGTCCAGGATATAGGAAAAGCAAGTAGAATTAATGATTTACATTATTATCCACAACTCGTTACATTTTAAAAGAAATTATGAAAAAACCCCTTTTCACCCTCAACATGCTATAAGCTTATGACCGTAATAATACATAATTCATTAATAATCCATCCCTATAAGTTATACATACATGTATATATGCATGATATGAATGATTACACACTGTGGTAGCTCATCTGAGCGTAATCTTGAAGCATAACCATTCCTTCAGTCGTCTGATCAAGAACAGACGCTGATCCCCAAGAACTCGACGACGTCGTTTTCCTCTCTAGCTCCACTTCCTCCGACCACCAACTCGAACCGTTCGTTAGCTCAAACTCGTTGCCCACTTGAAACAATTCTTTAGAACCACCTCTGTTCATAAGGTCCATGTTATGATTATCTAATCGAAGATCCTGCGAAAAACCGAAATTAGGCTGAAATTCGTGAGCAGGGTTTAGGGATTGCTCTACGTTCTCTGAATAGAGAGGAGAGACTCCATTGTTGATCTCAGCTAGCTTGATGTGATTGTTCTGATGATCAACGTTAAGTCTTAAAGGGTGGAAGCTTTCTTGGGATGCAAGCTTAGGGTTTTGATCAGGAGTAGTTGTAGTACTCTGCAGCAATGGGTGAAGCTTGGGCCACAAGATGGGATTGTTGTAGAAGCTAGAGAAAGGGCTTTGTAGATTCTGAAGCTGCATGTGTAGTTGAAGCCTCTCCAGCGCGGAATTGCTCAGGTTCTGAGGACTCTTGTTGTTGTTGTTGTTGTTGTTTTCATTAGAATCGGTTATGGAGTCTTGACGATTCATTTGTTTCTGTCTTCCAAGAAGTTTCTTCTTCAGTTTTGTGTTCCAATAATTCTTGATATCGTTGTCTGTCCTTCCCGGAAGCTGAGCTGCAATTATAGACCACCTGCATATATCACATTAAGATTACAAATTAAGAAGAAGATTAATATATATTTTTTTGTTTATTTAATTAGACCACTAATTAATTTCATGTTTCATAGATGTAGATGAACAAAAGGTGCCTACAAAGACACCAAAACAAGAAGAAAGAGACAATATAAACCCTAAATTTTATGAGATGTACCATAGCTTGAAACATGGGCTTGCATGTGTTTCAGCATAAGATTCATAGACAAAAGGTAAAAAGACAAGAATCTCTAAGTTGAAATTTTACAGAAATTACCTTCAATTCTGAACCAAGAATATATAAATATATTATATTAATTAAGAGGTGTTTATTAATTTAATTAACTAATTAATACTAGAAATCAAGAGATATAGATAAATCACTGACCGGCTTCCAATGCTGATGTAAAGACTCAAGATGATACTATCTTCTTCCTCAGAAAAGCCACCATGTTTGATGTTTGGTCTTAAGTAATTAAGCCATCTCAGTCTGCAACTCTTACCACATCTCTTCAACCCTATAATTTACACAAAACCTCAAAATCAGAACATAACTTGAGCTGATCAACTATAGAATCAAAATCAAAACAAGGGATATATGCATCTTTTAGTACTAAATGATATGAAAATTTTGAAAGAAGCTGAAAATCATAAATTTTGGCTGACGACATAGTAAAATTAAATCAGAAGGAATTAGTTATAAAATAGAGTTTAAACTAAAGTAATATTATTACCAATTTTCTGAGGAAGTGCGATCCAGTTGCCACCAGTGCCATATTTGTCGATGTAATCCTTGAGCTTCACATCTTCTTCCGGCGACCATGGCCCTTTCTTCACGTTTGCCTTGTCGCAGCATGGAGCTCTTCCCATTTTCGTACAAATCTTTTTGTCTTTTCTTCTTGTTGTTGTTGTTGTTCTTCTTCTTCCAAGTGTTGTTATGTTTGATGATGATGAAATGATCTAATGCTTAGAAGAGATGGTTTATAAAGACGAGAAAAAGGAGGATATGAATTGATGATTATTATAACTGAAAAAGTATATATTAAAAAAGTATATGAAGTCTTCTCCGCGTTTTAATTTTTTTTTTCATGATTCAACTTCAACCCTAGCTAATTGTATTTTTTTCTGACTAGGGTTTTTGCTTTTTCGATTAGTTTTCTAAACTTTCTTTATTTATTTATTTTGAAAAGGTGAAAAGTTGTCTCAGTTTTAATAATCATTAACGCAAAGAAAGACTTGCGTGAAATTTTGTCCAATTGCATAGCTAGCACTTTATATATTTTAATTAATAGATCAAATTAAAGGGCAGGAAACAAACCATCGTCTTGATTTGTCGTGACTTGAGAGTTGAAATGTTCCCCTCTATAGCCAATCAAATGTCATCACTCATAGTTATATTTAATTTCTGATGTACTTCTTGAATTTGGATAATTTGCTGAAGTTATAATGGTTTGAATAAGTGAATTTCTATTAGGTAAGTTATACAAATTCTTGACTTTCTTATGACAGAAAATTTTGGGTATAAAGCCAAGTGACTTTTCGGAACAAGCATACTGTAAGGCCTAAGAAAGAAATTTCAAACAAGAAATATTAACTTTTACTTTATGTGAACAAAATTTTGAACATTGAGTACCATTACTTGACTAATTTTTTTTGAGAAAAAAAACAAATTCTTACCAGCAGTGCTACTTAATTACCAGTTTAGTTACCAGTTTCCAAACCTCGGCGATAATGAAAGATTATATATGTATATGGGATTCTGTTATAATTAAATACATCGTAAATTAGCAGAAAATAAGACAATGATGATCATGATTACTACTAATCCATAGAACGGCAGAATAATACAATGATGATCATGATCCGTAGTTTTTTTTTAACCAACCATGCAATTCCATCACTGCACCATTTTAATTAGTGATATGCCTTCAAACCGATGTTGGTTATTTTATGAAAAAGTACGCGAAGTTGTTTAATGGTTTTACTATTTTTTTTCATATATGTGATTTATTTCAGCTTTTACAAATCCTGTATTCCGTATTTTTATACCAAACATATATATATGCCCATCATATATAATAGTTGAGAAACATAAAAGAACAACTTTGTTTTTTTGTTTTTCTTGTTTTTTTTTTACAAAGCAAGAAATAACTTTGTTCAGAAAACTCAGTGCTCAATTATAGAAACTGCAGTTTGAAGAAGAAGCTTCTAAGAAATTAAGCGTTGATATAATATGATGAGTATGAAAATGCGTGTGCCGTAAGGAAAAACGTTGATATCGAGAAGACCATATCTATATACGGTTATGACTCCTTGCAAAATAAGTTTGACTTCATCTCAAAGTAAGCATTAATTTCCATGTCTAGGCCGTTTGTTTTTCTCTCAAATTTATTCTAGAAACTCTTGTTCTTTGACTTATAGTCTCTTTTACTTATATAAATATACACATATATATAGTTTATATGGATAATATAATATACGCGCTGTGGGTGTATTTTGAACTTCGAAGAGAATTGAATAGGAATATATATGTATGCAAATATTTAGAACTGTAATCAATGTAAACAATGTTAGTGAAATAATTACCATACAAAAAAAAAAAAAAATTTTAGCGAATTATTCAACCATTTAAAATTTTTGAGGTTTGTCGTTGTTTAAGTAACATGTATGATTTTTCGTTAGACATTCAAATATTTTTATAATGGAATTCTACTATCGTCATGTAAGTTTGACATTTATTATTTTAAAATTTGTATATTCTCATTAATTTATTNAAGTAACATGTATGATTTTTCGTTAGACATTCAAATATTTTTATAATGGAATTCTACTATCGTCATGTAAGTTTGACATTTATTATTTTAAAATTTGCATATTCTCATTAATTTATTTTTTTGTTAAAGCCATCTGCCAAAGTAAATGTAATATTAGTGAAAGTATTACCAACTAAATCATGCATTACGACGTTTCGTATCCAAAATTTATAAGGCACTTCTTGTTATTTGCTAATAGTAATTTAATAAATTGTCACTTATCAATTAATGTTTTTCGCAATTTAATTAACCCTAGCTAGATTTATTGATTACATTATGTCGCTAAAATGGTGATATATAATATATATCACAAATTACTTTGCATGAATCAGGTCAACAGCGATTAGTTAAACAAAAAAAACACACCAATGGCTTTTCCAACCTTGCAAGAGTTACGTATTAAAGTGAGTAAGTTTCTATTATTAAAAACTAAACGGTTCTTGCCGATTCGCATAAATACCAAATTAATTTTGGTTTTCTAATTGAAATCTATATAATATTTATACGATTCTTTTATTTTACTTCTATTTTTCAGTTTCGAGGATTTATTAATGATGTCATTGAGTTCTAATTGTGGAAATTAAATTGATTGGTCCGGAGACTATTTTTAATAAAAAGAGAGAACAAAATAGTAGAAGACACGGCGAGCTTCTTACTGCTTCTTCTTCAGATGATTCACTGGATCGATAAGCAAATCCACAACCGTTTAACAATAATTTTTAGACAGGAGAACCGGAGATATGAAATGGGGATGGAGCTTTGGTTATTTTTCCGATGATTTCAGTTTGGTTGTAAAATAACTAATTATTTAAGACCAATTTCAAACAAACGATGTATTCATTGTAAAAACGGCTTTTAGTTGGATTAATTTAACATTTACATTAAAAACGAAAAAGAGCTTAAATCAAATAATTGATCAAAACAACCAGTCAACTTACACTAATTGCCCTTGATTGATCACAGAGATGTTGGTTGAAAATTTTAATGCATATATTCAAAAAAATAAGTCTATATTTTATCAAAGATTGTGATTAGTTAGTTAAATAATCAAGTGAGATAAGGAACCACAACTAGGCAACAAAATAACAAGAGGAAACCATCAAATTTTCAAAAAGGAGCAACTATATTCTGCATAATTTAATATCCCTACAATATAATAAATTATATTATGTATAATAGTATAATAAAAGATTGAAGACACCAGGAAATTCAGAGCTTTAAATAAAAGCAACGCAAATGTTTCTTGTTGTCCTTTTTCAAAACCCTAGAATCAATGCATTTGATAAATCCCAAGCTTTTAGACATTATAATCGAGCTTGTTAGTGGTTAAATATATGCATATATGTATATATACACATATAAAAGTAGACTTTAATTATGTGTCTGATATGTTTTTATGTCACGAGAGGATAAGCTTAGATATATATGTGTGCGTACTAACTTCTTTAAATTAAATTGATTAATCAATCTTGCTTGATATAATTTCCCAGCTAAGCTTTAGATATCATATTCCCAAGGTTTGCTTAAAAATCATTGATTAAGACTTAAAATCATATACTGGAATTAACATTGATATATCATGTGTTTTCTTGGACAAGAACCGAGATCGACTCTTACTCTATCGAATTCATTACATACAATGATTTTCTGTATGTTATCGTTTAAAAAAGAATATAATCTTCTTTTTTTTTTGACAGCAAAAATTAAAAAAGAATATAATCATGTGAGCAATTATTTAAATATTTTGAGGAAGAAAACATTCAAATACTGGGTCTAACTAAATTTTGAATTCTGAATTGTTTCTATCCATTCACAATTGACGAGTCAAATGGTATTATGTTTTACACTCATTACAACGTGAGTGAGTTACTGGACGATTATACTCACCATAGAAAGATTAATCAGATAATAAAAGGTCGAATCATTCCTTGATTATAAAAAAATAGAAGTAAATGTATTGTTTCTATAATTATATGTATTATGGCTAATATCATCACGTTTGTACCAAAAAATTAAACAACAAAATTAATATAGGAGGGAACATACCACTAAAATAAAATATCAGTCATTAATATTACATTAAAATTTTGAGTAAAATACTCGCTGTTACAATTAATATAACGAAATTTATAACCTATAAATTTAATGAATTTTTTTTATATACGATAAGAACAAAAACATTGATAACATTTTCACTTATATAATTCCTTTTTTTGTTTTTGATATGGCCTTTATTTTCCTTTGTAAATCTGTTATTTTTTCCCAACAAATTCAAGATAAGATTTGAGTTTGCCAATTTTATATTACAAAGAATCTTTTCTTTTTACCAACAAAAAACTAATCCAAGGAAAAGTGTTACTCATCATCACGTCACTTGGGTTGACTAAGACAATACCGTACGCAATATCGTTTGCAATGAGACGGTAAATTATCTTTTATATGTAACAAGCTTTTGGAAATAATATTTCATTTATAATATTGAATCATATGCTCGTATTGGTTCATATAAATTCATTTAAGGAAAAATAATAATAACTACGACACGTGTGGGTGTGTACGTGTGAGTTTGACCATATGAATGAAAAGTCATTAGCGCGTGTTAGGTGTTGCATTAAGACTTAAGAGGGCATATTTAAACAAAAACATACCGTATGTATGTTTGTAGAGTACAAGACGTTGGTTTCTTTGATGGTGTCACGTATCTTGACCTTACACTTATCTTAATTTACTACGAATACGACTGATTTTCAAAATTCAACCATTAATTGTATTGTTGTACTTTTTTTTTTTTTTTTTTTTTTTTTTTTTTTTTTTTTTTATACACTTTTTTTTTTTTTTTTTAATCTATTTTTATTTTTTATTTAATCTAATATTCATTTTGAAGGTCGATGGATACCACAACATTTATTAAGTCCACGGGTCCAATGATTAACACAACATTTTGTATAATTTTCCTATATTAAAACTGGTAATTGGTTAGAAGGATGTTCTCTGAACAAGGAAGATACGACATCGGAGTTGATAATGTCATGCTTTAATTCTTCTCCTACTTCACTTGCTGAGTTTTAAATGACAAAGAAATTAAGAAGATCTTTGGTACTTGCAAGGGGCTGACTTTTCTGTTCATAGAGAAGAATATATTTGTTTATTATAAGAATTAATTTAAAATGTTTATTAATTAAGAATCAAACAAAACATTATTAGAAGTCAAACCTAATAAGTACTAACTATTTAGAGAGAGATATAGAGAGAGGATTGCAGTCCTGTCAAATTTTGTTGCCATCCCTCAAGTGTGTATTTGGACCCTTTAATCCATTACCTAACCTCATCTCTACGTATTATTACACTAATTTCTTTGTCTAATTTGTTGGTTGGGTTTGTCCCGAATCTCGGGATTTTTGGGCTAGACGACGACGTTTAAGTGAGTATCATAGAATATTACTATTTTATAAAAAAGTGTTTTAAAGTAAAAGAAAATGGATAGAAAAAGGTCTAAAATTTATAATGTAAAATTCAACACATTTTTTGAAGAATTTTATAATATCTATTTATGTAACTTCAAACTATATAATAACCAATTCAATAGTTATATGGTTCATCAAAGATTTGAGAGATGAAAGTCTTGAGTCCTTTCTCTATGATTTCAATCATGTATGATCGTCCACTGCAAATATTTTAAATGATAAAAATATTATATTTTTATTAGTCTCATTTAAAAAAACTTTGGATTTCAGCTTGAAATGAAATGTTCTGGTTATATAAATTTCCCTTTTCCCGAAATAACAAAAATTATGTTGATGATAGAGTGATGTTATTGGACACAAACTGGTCCAAAATCCTCACGCAGAGAGCGTTCGATGACTACTACATCTTCTGCATGACTACAAAGTATTATTAATCTTCTGAACATTAAAAGAAGAAGAAGAATAATCTAATGTGTAGCGTTATTCAACCACAAATTTTATATACAAACACCAAAAATAATACCCCAATAAAGAAAAAAATGAACCAGAGACAGAGACCTCAATGATCATCAAGTGCAACCAACAAATTGCTTTGATCAAAAGTTCCAAATCAAAATCTTCTAAATTCAAAACAAACTATATATACCCATAAAAAAACACCATTTTCCTGTCTCCCACAAAACGCTAGTTTTCGCGTTCCAACCGCAAAACCAAGTGGTAACTTAAAACAGGCTAACTATACTTTTTATAAAAACCCAAGTAAATAGAAGCCTCTTAATCTTCAAGAACACTGCACCATCACCATCTTCTTCTTCTTCATCATTATCATCATCATCTTTATTCTTCTTTTTCGAGTTCTTTATTTATTTATTTATTTTAGATTCATAGCAGCAGCCATATTCCTGAGCTTCTGTGATATCTCAGCAAAGGATGGTCTCTCTGTCGGCTCAGATGCCCAGCAACTTTCCATCAATCCCTTCCATTCTGGATCACACCACTGTGGGATTTTCGGACGCAATGTATTATTCACTATACCTCCTGTAATAAAAACACCAATCTATTTGTCTTAATCCTATTATTCGCAAGTATATATAAAAAGATAAGCAAGAATGTTTTAGTTGTTTACCAATTATGGAAGCACAGTGCATATCTGCGTAAGGTTCTTCACCAGTGAGCAATTCCCACATTACAATCCCAAACGAGTAAACATCGATCTAGTTGAGAGGAAACATACTTTGGTTAGTGACTCTGCGATTGTATTGGATTGAAAGACTGAAGAAAAGCTGCAGACTTTTTAAGATATTAGTTACCTTTTCAGATACCATGTTGCTTTTGCCACTCAGAAGCTCAGGTGCCATCCATGGCAAAGTACCCCGAACACCTCCAGACACTAATGTCTTCTGTTTCACCTTCGATAACCCCAAATCACCAATCTGTAAAGAGACAGATTTATTAGAAATATATATAAGTTTGTTCCTCATTTATATGGGAGAAGATGAGCAAAACCTAACCTTGCACACAGGACGCTGAGGATCTCTCATGTTCACAAGAAGATTCTCGCATTTCAAATCGAAATGAACTATGTTCTTTCCGTGCAAATACTCCATCCCAAATGCAGTATCCATGGCTATGATGAGTCTTTTGCGACGATCAATAGTCCTAGAGGAGTCAACCAATGTGATGTGAGATATTTGAATCCTCTATAAAAATAGTAATATAATGCATGAACATGTGAATCTTTTTACCGGTCTTTCTTCTGCAAGAACTGTTTCAAAGATCCGTTAACCATGAACTCGGCGACAGTTGCTAGAGAACCATCAGGACCATCACGAACTATCCCATAGAAAGATACAACGTTTGGGTGATGCAATGAGCTCAATAACAGGGCTTCTTTCCAAAAATCTTCTATCTGTAACAGCAGAAAAGGAGTAAAGATAATAATTCTAGAGTTAACGTTGATGAAAATGTTAAAGTCAATTGATAATAAAGGGATTTAATTTTACCAAACGTTCCCTTTCAGAAGGTTTGCCTGCAAAGCAACTGGCCTTTATTCTCTTTATTGCAACATCTGAGCCTTTCCATTTTCCATGGTAAACAGATCCATATGTTCCAGAACCTAACTCTCGGATCTCCTCCAGATCATCGTTTCTTATAGTCTAAACGAAGAACCAATATAACAAAGTCAATAGAACTAAATATGAGCAACTAAAAAAGATTCACCAGAAATTTTGTTTGGTTTCTGAATTCTATAAGTCTTGTTTAAGAATAAAGCGAATTTATACAAAACCTGTAGTCCCCTGGATAGAGCTTCAGCCTCAGCCTTTGTTGGTTCAATCTTGAAATTGTTTGGGTTATCGCTATCAGAATCCATCTCAGGTTCAACTTGAGCATTCTGAAAAACAAATAGTCGTTGCACAATGAAAATCAGAAGAAAGGAACACACCTTTAGACCCTCTTAACAGGTTAACATCTCATAATACTCACCACATGCTCTGATTCGTTTTCCACCAACTCCGCCCTCACATGATTGTTGGCTTCTTCTGGATGAGCTTTCACCTCAGCAGCTCCTTCAAGTGCCGCCCTCTTCACAGTTTCCATTAACTCAGGCAAGAAACTCAAACGCTCAACTGATAGTTCCGCCCCTTCAGGAGGAACAGCAGAAGGACTAACTTCTACCATATCATTTTTTCCTTCAGCTAAGGGTTGTGGCTTATCTAGGCAGGGAATACCGTCTGAAACACCAGTATCAACATAATTAAACTGTTCATCTCCCTGAGAAACCTTGCTTTCCACCGGCCTCTCCACTTCAACAAAATCTGGTGTCTGTGTAATCGGTGCAGCATTGAGGTTTGTCTGTAGTAAGGGCCCTGACAAAGGCTTAAGCACCTGTACATATTCGTTATGCACAGTCGGGTTCTCAGATGGCACCCAATTTGGGTCTAAAGGGAAGGCTCTATCTTGCAAATGAGGATTAGGGTAGTAAGGCTGGCCAGGAGAGGACATTCCATCAAAGCCTGAAATGTTCTGCGGAGAACCGACCAAAACACTTTGATTCTCCAGTCCAATGGAATATCGAGAAGCACTGTCTATCGGATTCCTGATAATAGTCTGATTGGCTGTGCCATTGACTTGCTGCATAGGCAAGCCTGGAGCACCAACCATATGGTTTGAAACGTTCTGCCAAATATTTTGTTGCGGGTGGATGTGGCTATGACTTGCTGAGTGAACATTTTCAGGTCCTGGAGCACAGAGATTATTCCCATAATGAAACCCACGTTCCTCAGCAGAAGGGTTGGCCGAGCTCAAGGGAATGCCACCAAGCGGTTTATCAAGAAACCCTTCATTGGAAATTTCAGGTCCAGCTCGATAGCCAAGAGGATAATTCACCCCAGGACCATCGAGAGTGTAATGATCGCTTGGTCTTCCAACATTTGATATGTGTGGCCTCCCTTCCTCGATTCGTGGAGGATTAGGATTCACCTGTTGTTGAACCATCCATCCTCTTTCATGTCCGAAAGTCTCATTATGATAAGCTCCGTGAGGAGTAGGAGGCTTCGGATCTGCGTTAAGCAGGAAAGTTTCTCTGTTGGGTGGACACTGTTCACAATGAGCAGAAGGAACCGGCGGAAATCCATTGTTGCCTACATTAGGCTGCTCAAAGGGCTGATGGTTCCTATGAAACGGTACACGACAGGTCTCGCATATATTACCCCCTTCATAGCCACCTGGACCACCGTGAAGTACGTTCCCAGGAAACCCGCCTTTACTCTCAGGTGGCATTGCTCCAGCTGGGACCCACACCACACTGTCAGGAACTTGTGCCTGGTGCTCATATAAAGGATGATGACTTGCTTGCGACGGCCTCACATAATCCTCAGGCATTCTATCAAACCCCTTATCAGGAATTTCCCCGTATAGCATTCGATAACGAGCAGACGAAGGCGAAGATGGGAACTCCTGAAAAGCTCTGGGATCGTGGTGACCATGGTGCCGAGGAGAGTAGTAAGGACTCCATGTACCTTCTACTTCACCATACCTCGGTGCAATCATCTGCCCCGAACCCACACGAGGTATCCTGAGCTGGTGAAGATTACCATACTGCGCAACGGGCATCTCGTTGCTCCTCTGGCTACCACCGCCGCTCTCAATGTTAAGCTGGTTTAGCATCGGTTCCATCATCGAAAAATCATCACTCAGATTGAAACGAGGCGAATCAGGATGCTGCTGCAGCTTCCTGAAGTCTGTCCCTTCGATCAAATTGTTAAGAGCATCAACGTATCTCCGCTCAGACTCCCTCTGATCATCACGATCCACATAATGCGAAGAACCATCCTGCTCAGGAGACGAGAACAGAAAGATCCTAAGCCTAGTAAACCCATCCCCTGAACCTAACTTATCGTATTCCTCCATCATATTCGTCACATCATCGTCATTCACAACCGAGACCAAAGCATCGAGATCCTCATCAGGCTGCTGATACTTCAAAACCGCCGCACCGTCGTAAAGCTCTCTCATCTTGCTCATCAGCTCTTCGTACCTAATATCTCTCGTGACGCTCACAATCCTCGTCTCTCCACCTACATACCTCAATTTCCCGTCCTGAGGACGAGGCAATATACTGCCTAAGAAGCTACAGAGGAATTTAACCCGATGCGGCTCGTCGTTCAAGCTAGAGACTGGACTAGTGACGGAAGACGAGTTCACAGAACCGGAATCCATGGCGACTCTGCTCCCAATCTGATTATCTATATCCTTGTGTTCTTGATCACCACCAGCTCGCTTATTGCACATGGGAATTCAAATCCGACGACACGTCCTTCTTCGATTTCTCGATTTCGTACCAAATCTCGAGACAGTAAAACTTGGCAGTCGTTCGCTGGCAATAACAGTTGAAACGATTCTCCATTTACAAGGTTGCGGACGAATCCTCACAAAGCATCAGCACTTCTCTGGAAAAACAAAAACAAAAACAAAAAATCGGGCATGCGATACATAAATCAATCCAAAGAAATTGATGAACAAACAATACTCAAAGATCATCAGTAGAACATCATCAGGTGGAAAAGGAACAAATCAACTACCTAAAAATCTCGGAGAAAATAAGAAACCCTCGATTCAAAAAATGCCTGATTTCTAAAACACCGAGATTCAAATAAATCACGCCCGGCACCTCCGATTCCGCACTCTGATCTTTATCGGGTTTGAATGGCTCGAGACGAAAATCTGAATCGGGAATTTGTTGGATTAGAGAGAAACCCAGAAAAAGAGTTTTAGAGTGGGAAAATTCGTGTGATTTCGATTAACAGAGGAAGAAGAGAATAATTGAGAAAGAGCGGCGACGACAGAGGATTTCTTGGTTTGATTTGATGAGGAATAAAAATTAAAAAAAAATATAGTAAAATCTTCTAATTTCGTGTGTTTTGTTTTTCTGGGATTTTTTTTGTTTTTGTTTTTGTTTTTGGGGCTAGAACTAGAAGATGCGATGCTTCTGTACCGCCAGGTAGCGATACATGTGGCGCTTTTTCGCTTTTTTATTTAAATTTAAAAATGAAATAGTATTTAGTTTCTCCCACGGCATGGCATGGCATAAATCAACTGGGGTATATGCTTCTTCCTCGTCCGCAGATTCCTTGTGCCCACCGCCGATGCGCGTGTTCTTCACCCGCATTTATTCTTCTATTTATGCTAAGTATAATTACTATACTAGCAATTAGCATTATGTAATCGATTCGGTCAGACGTAATTACGTTTCCATCCGAATTTGTTTCCAGTGGTTGATAAAAAAAATGTTTATTGCTTTTAACTAACATCAAATTTTGGAGTTTATAGAAAAAAAATATCAACGAGTGTTATATGTACCACCATCGTCTGGAGTTTTGTATATCAAGGTAATATTATATATTTGGTACGGTAGAATCACATGTTATCGATTCGTATGTTGTGAAAATGTGTATATTTTGTTTATGTTCATATGATTAATGAAAAATAGTAATATCTATATAAAATGTGTAGAATCACATGTTATAGATAAACATAACTAAAGTTAGCCATAAATTATGAGTGGTTTAGATATGCTCCCAAGCTTATTTGGTATTGTATATTACAAAATATGTCATTTTCTTTAGCAAAAAAAAAAAAAAAAATTTATAACATTTAGAGAGGTTTTAAAATGGTCACATACAATTTTCTAATTGGATGTTTTAAATTATGTTTATCAAAGGCGATTGCAATTTTGGCGGTAAAGAATCTTGGCATTGCAAATATATTATATTTTCTATTTTGTTAGCTATTCTATTAAGGTAGCCAGCTAGGCGACATTATTTACTGTTTGGTCTATTTTTTTTGATGATGGTTCTAAATTATAAATCTGAAAACGTTGTTGATAAATACAAAATATTTTAGTTGATGAAATCGTCTTTATGGCTTTTACATGGTTCTGTTGTTAGGAATTTGCTTTGGAAAATTAATACATTCGTGTATGTAGAAAACACTTCAAATAGTGTTTTGACAATGGAACAACAAAATTTAAAGAGAAGAAAATATTGGAGGAAGTAACTCAAGTGTAACCCGCTGTTATTTCAGTACTTGAAGCTTACGCGCTCTCAACTTTGAGTTTCAGTTTCACGTGAGACGACGTTGCGTGGGATAAATCTGCATCACGTGCTATCCAATCATATAGTGACAGTTGGCACATTTTTCAAGGCATCTTTAATCAAATAGCGGAATTGTTGTGTCGGATTCGAATTCCTTTCCTTGGCTATTATTACATCACCCATCCATATTTATTAAAAATCTTACTAGAATTATAGCTCTTGGCATACAAATTCCGCTCTTAGAATTTTAAGTTTATCAAGTAGTTAAAATTTAAAGGTCTAAAACCTTAATCTTGTTTTACTGGAATACTGAAATTAAATACGTAAAATCATGCTCTCCAACATCCCTTTTATCCAAAGAGGTACCGTAAGCTCAAAGACGAAGCAGAGATATAGTTTTGATTTTCCTATTATGAGAAAAATAAAAACGGAGATTTCACAGCTTTTGTTCGGTGAATATATTGACAAGACGAAAATGAAACAAAGCGGTTGATGAACATGTTTGGGATAAGAAAAACAGAGGATATAATTTCACATCTTATTAAAGGCGTTGCATACAAATAAGGTTAATTTGGACGAGTATACTACATCCATACAAATACAATCACCGTATGTAATACAATCACCGTATGTAATATATATTAATGTTAATCCGAACCAGTGACGTCGCGGTTGGTGGCTCTCATTGCAACCGGTGGAGACTCGTAACATTTCTTACGACAAGCCGCACATTCTGACGGTGGCGATGTGCGTGTGCAATGGCTTCGACAAATCACACTGCACTCTATTTCTGTTTTTGCTTCGCCTCCTATCACAATTACCGCTATTATCATCATTATCCACACCATGCTTATTACTTTCCCCATCTTTTTTTTTTTTCCTTCTCTTTTCTCTTTTACCTTCTTCTCCTTCTTTTTATTCTTTATGTTTATGAATGAGTTGTCTGTATGATGCCAACTTCTCTATTTATATAATTTCGAGACTGTGATGAATACATTAATTGTCTTATCAATTAATGTTAGTCAAAACTTTTATTTGTTTGGACTACAAATTTAATTATCGATACATTATGGTTTTAATTATTGTGTGAACTTTTGACTTGTCAAAATAACTTTTCAATATTTTTCTTTGACCGGTTTAAATTTTCCATATGGACATACAAATTCAAATATTCTTTACCAATTTGAGCATGGAAATGAAAAATTATGATTTTATCAGTTGGCTTGGCTGCATAAAAAATATGACATCTATTGTAATAACATTTTGGAGTTAGCTTTCAAAACACTACTATGACATTTATAATAAAACCTTTGTTACCGCTGTCAAAAAAAAACTTTTTTACCATTTACATTTGAAATGTGTCATTTTTTCATTGTTTAAAAAAACCATGTGAGTTTTAGGCTTTCACTCCATCTCTTCCAATATTCGGATTTATGGTATTCCGATTTAAAAAATACTTATCCGTTCCAAAAAAAATTTAAATCCGGATCACAAAAAAATTAACCCATTGCATTACAATTAGACCACTCCTTTGGTCAAATGTGTCATTTTTCCAAATACCTTTTCACATTAAATTGTCTCACTGGTTGAATATGTCTTATTCTTTAACTATTAAACTCACTAGGATAGAACCCGTGCTAACGCACGTGTTTTATTTTATTTTGTGAATACTTAATATATTTTTTGATTTTTATTTTAACTATCAATATTATTTTACATCTTTTTAATATATTTTTTCTTTTGATGTTCTTAGTAATTCGCAGGAGAAAACATGTGATTACTTTAGTTTTCGTTATAAGTGACATGTTTATATATGTTTGTGTTTTAAAAATTTCTAAATAGTAAGATTCAAATGAAATGATTTTAAATTAGATGTTTTTAATTATAATTAATTGTGGGCATTTGTTAATTTTCTATTCATTTAAAAATGATGAGATGTAGTAGGAGAGCTCTCCTTTATCTATTATAGTATAGATTTTAAAAATCCTTTAGATATTAAAAATGTGAATAATTTCAAATTTTTTTTACCTTTATTAGATGGTAAACCATAAATAAACGTCTAGAGTATGGAGTATGTCAGCTCCTAGTTACCTTGCTACATAATGAAAATCAAGATATTAGTGTTTGTAATTTATTAGATGATATTAGAATGTTGCTATCGAAATTTCAGCACATAGGTATTAATCATATTAAGAGAGGTTGCAATGAAACAACACATTTGTTAGCTAGACACAGTCATATAAATGGAGTTTTTTTCTTTGGATCTTATTTTCCGCCAAATTGACTAACAAACACTTTGTATTCTGATTACAATAATCCTATATAATTTTATGTTTTCGAAAAAAAGAAAAGGTAAACCACAGATGTCAATAAAACTATGAGTCCAGCATAGTAATCTATTTTCAGGCCCATTATACCGAATTTGCCCTCTCGAACCACCAACGACAATTGACACACTCGCTCACTTCCCACTCTAAAGTCTCCTATCTCCTCCGTTCACTTCAGTTTCCCACCGATAATGTTTCCCGTAACCGCCGCTCTCTTCCGCCACCGTCTCCGGCACTTGCGCCACCACGTTAGGTTTAACTCCACCGATGTTTCTCCTCCTCACTCTTTCCATTTACCGCTCAACCACCCTACCTACTTGGTTTGGTCAGCCAACACTTCTCTCGGCAAAACCCTCGTCTCTACCGGCATCGCCGCCTCCTTCCTCCTCCAGCCTTCTTGTTCAGCTGCGAATTCCTCAAAACTACTCTATTTGAAACCTATTCAGACTGGCTTCCCTTCTGATTCTGATTCTCGTTTCGTCTTCTCCAAGCTCATTTCCCTCTCCCTCCGTCGCCGGATTCCTCTTTCCATCTCCAACCATGTACTCCGTTCTTCATTCCCTGCTGCAGAATCTATGGGACGAACTGTTGAATTCAGCGAGACCGGGATGTGCGATTTGAATTTCTGCGAGGAGAAGACGGTCACCGGAGCGCCGGAACTCCTGTGCAAGACGCTGTATGCTTGGGAGGCGGCTATCTCGCCGCATTTAGCAGCGGAGAGGGAAAACGCACGGATTGAGGACTCCGTCTTGCTTCGGATGGTGGAGCAATGTTTGAAGGAAGAGATGGAGCGTGGAAGTAAAACCGAGGAAACAAATGTTCTATGTTTGGTGGAGACTGCCGGTGGAGTTGCCAGCCCTGGGCCGTCGGGAACTCTTCAGTGCGATCTCTACAGGTAACGTTCATCTTCTGCTTTGAAATTACATATGAGAAGAATTTGGCTGTAGAAATGTTAGGAAGATCGAATTTGTATTATATCTTACTCATGTTAGTTTTATTTTTTTTAAGATTAGGCCTTTTAGATTGCCCGGGATTCTCGTTGGAGACGGTAGGCTCGGTGGTATCTCGGGGACAATTGCAGCATACGAGAGTTTAAAACTTCGAGGATATGACGTTGCTGCTGTTGTTTTTGAGGATCATGGCCTTGTTAACGAAGTTCCATTAACGTCATATCTAAGGAACAAGTAATTTTTAGTGGCTTTACGTTCTTTCAATTTTAGGTGTGTTTTTCATTAGAAGCTCGTAGTTTCACTTTTCTTATTCTTGTTTGAACACTGCTGGCTGGTAGGGTGCCTGTGCTCGTGCTTCCGCCTGTCCCCAAAGACCCTTCAGATGATCTTATTGAATGGTTTGTCGAGTCTGATGGTGTATTTAAAGCTTTGAAAGAGACAATGGTATCAGCTTATTCGGAGAGAGTAGAAAGATTAAACGGCATGGCAAAGCAAGCAGGAGAAGTTTTCTGGTGGCCCTTTACTCAGCATAAACTTGTACCTGAAGAAGCTGTGACGGTTATAGACTCCCGATGTGGTGAAAATTTTACAATATACAAGGTTGGTATGAGAAGATCCTTAATCATTTTGACATGTTCCACATTTTGGGCTCGTGTAGTTAGTATAGTCCTAAGCAAGATGGTTACCTGGAAGGCAGGAACTTTATGGCTTCAGATATCTCCATGTAGAGTTTTCCGTAACTAATGAAACTTTTGTCTGTCTTCATTTCTAGGCTTCCGATAACAACTCTCTTAACCAGCAATTTGATGCTTGTGCAAGCTGGTGGACACAGGGGCCAGATCCGGCTTTCCAGGTCATCTGTGCTCATTATATCCCAGTTTTTATGATATATATTGGTTCCTATTGCGTTATGACGTCATGAATCTTAGTGTTTATCTTTCTTTGTGATGACTCTTCTGAAGTTTATTTTGAACTTTTGTCTAGGCTGTTTCAGGCTGAGCTTGCTAGAGAAATGGGTTACACTGCTGCTAGGTTCGGGCATGTTATGTTCCCAGAGAATGTATATGAACCTGCCTTGAAATGTGCTGAGCTCTTATTAGATGGAGTGGGAAAAGGTTTATAAACTTGTTCTGTCACATTGTTTCTACTTTCAAACATTAGGGGACGGCTAATTAGTTTATGCATGCAGGCTGGGCTTCTCGAGTATACTTCTCGGATAATGGATCCACAGCAATTGAAATTGCCCTGAAGATGGCATTTCGTAAGTTTTGTGTTGATCATGGAACCCTATCGAATTTTACCGAGGATACGGAAGAGAAAAACCATATTGTGGTTAAGGTACAATCATCTTGACCATATGCAAGATTATCTTCATTTATGTAGTTTTGTCATTTGTGTTTTAGGTTCTAAAGTGAAAATACGATGTGTGTTCTATTTTAGGTCCTAGCTCTTCGGGGGTCTTACCATGGGGATACTTTAGGAGCGATGGAAGCACAAGCACCAACACCTTATACAGGTTTCCTCCAGCAGCCGTGGTAATTACAAATTTCTGTAGAATTTTGCTTGCAACATTCATCTTCCAAATTGAACATTCTTGGATCATCTGCATCTCCTGCACCAATGTGTGAGGTCTGTAACTGCATAAAAACTAGCATGTATGTGTAACTGCAAAGTAACCAGCTCTTTTTGTTGCTTAGATAGAACTTAATCATGATTACATCTAGATGTCAGGACAATCATCTTCATTTCATCACGTCTTACGTACCCAATTTACCTTGAGCTAGCATTCTTAATCTTGTTATTCTCAGCTTGCCCTTTGATTAAGCTCGCATCTATGTTTGAATTGTAGGTATACTGGAAGAGGCCTGTTTCTGGACCCTCCTACTGTCTTTCTATCTAACGGAGCGTGGAATCTCTCCCTCCCTAAAAGTTTTCCTCAAACTGCCTCTGAAGAATGTGAAAGTAAATAGCATCTTTTCTCCTCTATGCCATCCAACAGTTCCTATACATTTCCTTTAGTTGAATGATTTAGTTTTCCCCAAAACTCTTACAGCCTTCACCAGTCGTGATGAGATTTTTGACAAGAGCAGAGACGGATCGATTCTCGCAACAATCTATTCGGCATATGTATCAGAGCAGTTACAAGAGTATTCTGGAGTTACACAATCCGCCCATGTTGGAGCACTAATAATAGAACCAGGTATGATAGTAATAGTTTAGCTATGTAAGGTTTAGCATCATTGGTCTTTCTATGTAGATTGCTAGATTCAAACTACATTTTTATCTGCAGTAATTCATGGTGCTGGGGGAATGCACATGGTTGATCCGCTTTTCCAACGAGTTCTGGTCAATGAATGCCGGAAGAGAAAAATTCCTGTCATTTTCGATGAAGTTTTCACAGGTTTCTGGCGTCTTGGAGTAGAGGTAGTTAACTGCGACTTGATTTTATGTTATTTTGTTATATATTTCTGGTTTCCATATTCCATTTACTTTCTGCTAACAAATTACAATGATTTCACCAAGACAACTGCTGAACTTCTCGGTTGCAAACCGGACATAGCTTGCTTCGCCAAATTGATGACTGGTGGAATGGTTCCTTTGGCTGTGACTCTTGCCACAGAGGCCGTGTTCGATTCGTTTTCTGGAGATTCAAAGGTAAAACGAAAGTAGAAAGGCTCGCTCTAGTCAAAACCATCATCTTTTTGATTCCGCTTGAAGCCATCTAATTTTGCGTACTGGTTGTAGCTTAAAGCCCTGCTTCATGGTCACTCATACTCAGCTCATGCTATGGGTTGCGCAACAGCCGCCAAAGCCATCCAATGGTTCAAAGATCCAGAGACTAACCATAACATCACTTCACAAGGAGGAACCTTAAGAGAGGTACTAGGACATTCCTATTCTCTAATTCACTTTACCAGTATTCTCGAATCCAGGCACAAGTATGTATGAGCACCTGATCAATATGTAATCAATCGTACACGTTTTTTGCAGCTGTGGGACGAAGAACTGGTGCAACAGATATCATCTCACTCTGCAGTTCAAAGGGTGGTTGTATTAGGAACCCTTTTCGCTCTAGAACTAAAAGTAGATGCTTCTAATTCCGGGTAATCTATCTAATAAAGCTCTCAAATAACATACAGTCTTGTTCTCTTGGAACTTTTTATCGTTAGCCTTAATTGTTTTGAACACCAAGGCTTGGAGGTATCTGATGATTCGTTTTGCTCTGAGTGTTTCAGGTATGCGTCGTTGTATGCAAAGTCTCTTCTAGAGATGCTCCGGGAAGATGGAATCTTCATGCGGCCTCTCGGAAACGTCGTATACCTCATGTGTGGCCCTTGCACGTCGCCGGAAATTTGCCGGCGGTTGCTCACTAAGCTCTACAAAAGGCTCGGAGAATTCAGTAGGGCATGATGATGAACTCAAAGCACCTTTTTTTTTTTTGTCGTCTCTGTTTTTTGTTGCAAATTAGGGACTTTGGAGTCTAATTTTTTTATTGGTAGGTAAATCTATGAGATTCTTTTTTTATTCTCGAGATCTAATCGTTTCTGGAAATTTAATAAAGAAAATTGAGCATCAAATTTAATGCAATATCACTAAGATCAGTTTTATAATGGGAAACAAAAGTTGCTCTGGACCAAAAAAAACGTTAGAATCGACGGCTGCGATCTATCGCCCAAGTGGTGGTGAACAATTTTCTAACGACCACTGTTTCTCCTAGTGGGCCCCGTAGGCGTTTTTTAGTTTTTAACTAACAAAAACGACAATCATAGCATCACGATAGAAACGTAGACCTTGCTGCACTAGATTAAATCCTACTAGAGGCACTGCCAAGCTCAATGAGTATTGTTGAGTCGCCATAGTTGACCGATTAATCCGAAATCATCGAGACGACCAAAACAGAGGACTGTCCTAAAAGTCACAAACACAAACCACTTCTGTTCACTACTAATCATCATTCCAATTCGGCGCCGGCGGTTTTAAAATCGGCGAGATATACTCTCTGATTTCGCCGTCTCGATCAACAGGTACTTCCTTCTTACTTGCCTCTTTTATCGTTTGGTTCGTCTCTTCAATTTGTTCACCGGGAGAGTCTTGAAGTCTTCTCCGATCTCCAAAAGTGGGTTCTGAGTTCGAGATTTAGTTACTTGAATCAGAGATTTGTTTGTTAATGCGAAGTGGGTCATTCTCGAGGGTGTTTTGTGGGTTTTGATTTATCGACTTTCAAGATTTTAATTTTGTGGCTTTTGTGATTTGCAGATCTAGGAAATTAGGGGTTTTCTCTCAATCATCTAGAGTTTGGAGAAATGCAGAAGTAGAATGGATAGAGGTAATAATAATATGAATAGAGCGAAAAGGAATTTGGATGGGAACAACGATGATGATCAGCCTGAGCGAAAACGGCCTGCTCTTGCTAGGTTATTTCTCCTCCTTCCCGCAATTTATCCGACCGATTCTACTGAAAGTTTCTGACTTTGTGGAATTTTTTTTACCATTGTTCCAGTGTGATTGTGGAGGCTCTGAAAGTAGACAGTCTTCAGAAGCTTTGCTCGTCTTTGGAACCTATTCTCCGCCGAGTTGTAAGATCTCTTGCTTTTCTCTGGGGATCATTTAACACTGCTTTTGCTGTGTACACTGTTGCAACTCAATCTTCTCCTGCTTCTTGTTCTTATCACTATTATATACGTCTCCTATGGATCTGTATTCGCACTTTGGAATTTTATGCTTAGAAATTAGCTATCCTCAGTTAAAGCCTTAATGATGCGGGATTGTTGCTGCGCAGGTCAGCGAGGAAGTGGAACGTGCTTTGGCGAAACTAGGCCCTGCTAGGCTTACTGGAAGGTAAAATCGAGAATTCGCTCATTGGATCTTAATGGCTCTGGATATTGTTGTCATGCTCTTCAACAGTTAACTGAGGTTTAATATTTACTTTTGCAGTTCCGGGTCTTCTCCAAAGCGAATTGAAGGTCCGGATGGCCGGAACTTACGGTTGCAGTTCAGGTCTAGGTTATCGCTCCCTTTATTCACAGGAGGGAGAGTAGAAGGGGAGCAGGGTGCTGCAATTCATGTCGTCTTGATCGATGCAAACACTGGGCGTGCTGTGGTATATGGTCCAGAGGCTTCGGCGAAGCTCGAGGTTGTTGTGCTTGAAGGTGACTTTAACAGTGAAGATGATGAAGACTGGACACAGGAAGAATTTGAAGGCCATGTCGTGAAAGAGCGTCAGGGAAAGAGACCGTTGCTGACTGGAGATCTGTATGTTACTCTCAAGGAAGGGGTTGGAACTTTGGGGGAGCTGGTTTTCACTGATAACTCGAGTTGGATTCGGAGTAGGAAGTTCAGACTCGGTTTACGGGTTGCTTCTGGGTCTTGTGATGGCATGCGCATACGTGAGGCAAAGACGGAAGCTTTTCTTGTTAAAGATCACAGGGGCGAATGTATGTTCTTTAAAGTTCCGGTTTTTTTTTCTCTTTCATCTCAGTGTACCATGTAGTGTTACTTCTTGTAGTTTGATGCTCATTTTGTTTATGTGCAGTGTACAAGAAGCATTATCCACCTGCTTTGAATGATGACGTGTGGAGGTTGGAGAAGATTGGTAAGGATGGGGCATTCCATAAAAAGCTTAATGGTGCAGGAATAGTCACTGTAGAAGACTTTCTGAGAATAATGGTCAGGGATTCTGGAAAATTGCGCGGTGTAAGTGCTTCTTATGTCAAGTTTTTGCTCGTGAAAGAGACGCTGTTCATTAGATTTACGCCATGGCTAATTTTATCTTTGTCCTTGTTTGGCTCTAGATTCTCGGAAGTGGAATGTCAAACAAAATGTGGGATGCACTAGTAGAGCACGCCAAGACGTGTGTCCTGAGCGGTAAGCTTTATATCTACTACGCCGAGGATTCAAGGAACGTCGGCGTTGTGTTCAATAATATCTATGAGCTAAGTGGTCTCATTTCCGGGGACCAATACTTCTCTGCTGATTCACTTACTGAAAGCCAAAAGGTTTGCTGCATGTTCCTTAACTTATAACACCATTCTTTGTTTCCTTCTGCGACTTATGGTTTTAGCTGTGTTTTCACTAACTTCTGTATAGATTAAAAAAAAGTTAATCAGGTGTGTTTGAACTGCATTCTTTTCAAACCACGCGAAAGATGAGACATATCAAATTTGATTCTGTCTTTCACTTCTGTGTTCTGAAGGTATATGTTGATGGGCTGGTGAAGAAAGCATATGAAAATTGGAACCTAGTCATAGAGTATGATGGAAAATCTCTCCTAGACATGAAGCAGCCTAAGAGGTTGAGTATTACTCAAACTGATTCGGCGAATTACTCAGCTGCTGCCATTGACCATCAAATGCAGATGGCAGGGCATTCATCCTTAGTGCAGGCTAATCAATCTCCAGTGCTTTCAGATTTTGCCATTGGAGGTTTGAGAATTGCATATCACTCTCTTGAAAAATCGTATTGTAGTACGTTACTAGATCTTTACAAGTTTGTTCAATTCTGTCAAATACTGCAGGGTATGATCAAACTATGGTGACAAGGTATCCTCCGCAGCCCCAGCTCTTAAGCTCCAACCCAAGAGCACAGTTTGAGGTTGCTTCGGGTACTACAGCGCAGGACCAGCTCATGGGGAATCTACATCAAACGCAAAGCACCATAAACAATCAAAACGTTAATGGTCTGCTTGCTCTCGGTCCTCCAGAGTCATCCACGAGCGGATACCAAAACATCAACTCATCTTCAGTTCACCAGGCAAATCTCAATCCTTTCGAAGACTGGTCAAACCAACGCGAGAGAGGAGCAGAAGATTTCTTCTCGGAGGAAGAGATCCGACTCAGAAGCCATGAGATGCTCGAGAACGAAGACATGCAACAGTTCCTCCGCCTATTCAGCATGGGAGGAGGAGGCAATGGCTCTGCAACACATTTGCCAGAAGATGGGTATACTTTCCCGTCGTTTCTTCATACGCCTTTGCAAGGTTATGATGAAGACCGTGGTCGATCAGGTAGAGCTGTTGTTGGGTGGCTTAAGATAAAGGCAGCAATGAGATGGGGTTTCTTCATCAGGAGGAAAGCCGCTGAGAGGCGAGCACAGATTGTAGAGCTCGATGATGATGATGAAGAAGAATAAGTCTGGTCTTTCTTTGTCATGATTGTACCGTACCTTCATGATGGTAACAACACTGATGACTCGAACAGTGTTTACCAAATGGAAACTGAAGCTTAAGAGGGCCAAGAGGCAGCAGCGCGAATGGAGGTGAAGTGGCCCAGGTTTTGTATAAAAACAAGTGTACAGTTAGATTCAGTGGATGTGTGTTTTATGAAGCAAGGAGACTTCTAATTAGCATTCTTAAGAACTGCTTCTGCAGTCTTAGAAAATGATTCCAACAAGTAGAATTTCTCTCTTCTTTTTTTTCGGTGATACTCGAGTTGCTATCTGTAAGGCTTGTGTTCCACGAAAACATCAGTGTCGTTTCCTTATTCTTGCTTGATTATTATTTGGTTGTGTTCTGAGATTTTTTTAACTACCGTACCGAGAGTTTATGGTAACAACACAGATGACTGAATATTAATTATTTCATTTGCCATGACGAGAGTTACAGGCACCTTCTTTCATTGTCATCATCTTTTAGACTATCAGCCTACGTCACCCTGCTCGTACCACTTATAATCGTAGATCACTTCATTGCCATCGTACGGAGTCGTTTCTAGTTCCACATCGAAACCCTTTTCTTCTTTAGTATTCACGTTGGTGTTCTTCTCATATGCATAATCTCCAAGGCCCAAGTGCTTCGGGAAGCGGTAGAAAACAGGATCGGCAAGCTTCTCGTCGAGTACATCTTCATCTCCGGGGGAAAAAAATAACGGAAACGGTTTATCTCATATAAAATCGAATGAAAACAAGGAACATATACATAAAATAAATGAATGGTGTTCACTTAAAAAAATATATATATATATATTATTCTCATTCTCAGTTCAAGCGTATATGGAATTTTAATGGACTTTTTTATAGGCCTTATCTACTATATAAAAGTAGAAGGGAACTCTCCTGTGAGTGCCACGTCATCACACAAGAGCATGCCACCTGTTCTTTTTTATTTAATTTTTAAAAATTAATTTTATTTAATTTTTAAAAATTTGTTTTGCATCCACCAAGACTCGAACCCACAATCTTCTCATTAAAAGTCAATCATTTTAACCATTAGACCATGGATACTTCTTTGCTATTCTTTCTAAAAATATGTGATATTCGCTCTTTTCTGCAATTTTCTACACATTAAATGAGAAGCAGATACCATTGATAGTTTTAAATATTTTATATGTAAATTTAGACTTCAAATTTGAATTTCTGATGTGAGTCAAAATTCCAAATTTCTGATTAGTGAAATAACAAATTTAAATTTATTACATTCATGTTAGTATTAATCCATTCATAATTAGTTAAATGGTAAATATATTTTACACCTTAATTTCTTTAATTTCTCCAAAAAATAACCCTTTCAATTTATCAAGTTGTACACATACTTGTGGGATAGGCAAAAAGTCCGCATAGATGAAATAGATACAAGGGGTACTATTTGTCATTCATCAATTTTCAATCACAAGAATTCATTCTTAGTGAAAAGTCAAATCATAATTTTTGCATCATCCAACAAGTTTGATGAATATCGTTTCATATACGCCTCAGAGAGGATGTGCAGATCTCCGTAATTTTTTTTTTAGATGTGTGGTCTAATATTGATTTATAATATTTTTCATAGTGATATCGAATTGCAATCATGTATCAAAATCGATCAAAATCTCAATAAGTTGAAATTAACCAAAATTAATATAAGGTATAGAGATAAAACTCATTTATTAAACTTTAAAAATTCCGGACTAAAGAAAGAAACATAAGCTATAAATACGAGTCTTTAACTTTATGAGTTAGTGGGAATTAAACAAGTTGTGGAAGAAAACGAAAGAACTCTGACCGTTTTTATTCTTTTCACATTTTGCTCATGTGAGTTTTAGTTTATTTAAGAAAAAAATTTAAAATTTTAGTACCTATTAAATTTTGTTTCATTTGGCATTAAATGCGAACCAAACAAAATACTTTTAAATCACATCTAAGGGGATTCGATCCCAAAATCTTCTCAATGAAAATCAACAGTCTTATCCATTATGCCATAAGTACTCCTTCTCAAATTTTGCGAAAATTACTATAATAATAGTAAAAGGCGTAAAAAAAACTATGGTGTTCTAATATACATTACAACTTTGAAAATAACATAACAAAATAAATCAAAAGGATAAATTATAGAATTAAAAAAAAAAAAAAACTTCAAACAAACACCACCTATAAGTTATCAAATCATTAAATTATATACAATATATATTGTAATTAATGACAAATAAAATCTTATTCACAAAACCCAAAAAAAAAGCATTCAAGTTATATTTTTTTAAAGGATTAGTGTTTCAGCTTATCTTTTCTTACAATGAAGTCAGCTAATTTTTTTTTTTTCATAATCGATAACATACTAACACTCATTTATTTATTAAAATCTAACTACTCATTAAATTTAATTTTAACTATATAATATATTCAAATTGCAACACATGTCGAAATCTAACCAATTCACTTACCACGTGTCGCGATCATGTTAATTACTAATTTAAACGCATCCAACTATATATGATAAAAAGATATAGACTAAACATAATTATAAACAATTTCAATTTTCACTTTCTTATTCTTTCAGATTAAATTGTGTCAACTGTTATGTATATAATAAAATGTCTATTATTACGGTATAAAAAATAATAAAATAACATATTCAACAACAAAAAAATCATTGAAAAAAATAAACAAATAACACATTCATAAATCACAAATCATCATCTACTATATAACAGATGAATGAGACTCTTTATAAGATGTCACAACAGTTTCTTCTTATTAGTCAATCATAACATTATTTTTCCACATGTATAAAATATATAAGCAGTTAATTATTATTATTTTTAAACATCATGAAACATAAATAAAAATTAACATATGTATAATTAGCTATAAATAAAAACTATGAAATTTGAATTCAACTATTTAAAAACTATTGTAAGTAGGTGAAATTCAAATTTAATTTAAAAACATACATATATATAAATCTTATATAATACATAATTATATATATATATCATTCTATTTTTTATGTTGTTTTATACTTATTTGCAAATAAATTAGGATAATTAACTTTGGTACAACTGAAAAAAAAATTATGATATTGAATAAATTAAAAAGTTAATTACAACATATAAATCGTAAGACACAACAAAATATTCAATAAAAATCGAGAAGATAAGAAGATGCAAAATTTCTGATTTGATTCTTCATTAAGAAACCATTGCACCTATGACCCCTTGGTCGCGACCGCTGTCTACGCGACCACAAATCGAAATTTTTTTATGATATTGAATAAATTAAAAAGGTAATTCCGACCTATAATATCATAAAACAAAACAATAAAATCAATAAAAATCGAGAAGATAACAAATTATATAAAAAAAATAGAGAATAAGAAAAATGGATACAAAAATATACAAAATTTAAAAAAATGAAAAAAATATATGGATTCAATGAAAGATATACAAAAAAGCTTCAAAATAATAAATTGAAAAAAAAATAATAATATCATAATATTAAGATTTAGACAAATGAAAATAGTATGAAAATTGAAGAATAAATAAACATTCATGAAATAATGTATGAAAGAGATTATACACATCATCAAAAAATAAAGTAGAAAATAATATTTTTCTAAAACAATATAAAATCAATGATCAAAATATAAATATAAAATATATTTTTAAAAACTCAAATTAAAATAAAACCCGCGCATCGCGCGGGTTCTCTCCTAGTATTGCATAAAACAAATGATGTCTTCTTATGACTGAAATAACTATTTTTAAAACACACGAATGTTTTGTGGCATTTTAGCATTTAACAAAATACTTAAAAGGGAATTTATATATAAAATTGGTAAATTGTATGACTATATATATTTGAGTACAAGCAATGTGTTTATTTGTTTCCTCAAACAAGTCAAAACCTTCATTATATTATTTGAGTTTTATGATGGGCTTTATATAAAGCCTCATAAAGTCCATAAAACTCACCATAACGAACGATTCTTGAGAATTAAAGTGTAGTAAAATCAAGCCTTTGAGATATTTTCAGTCAGACACTATAGTTGTGGCGGATCCAGAAATGTTTTTTTTTTGTATAGGGCACAGATAAAATTAATAATAAAAAATATTTAAAAAAATAATAATGCAGTATATTTTTAATTTGGAGGCTCGAAAAAACATAATTATAAAACAAAACTATTTCTATTGATTTTAAGATGCTTTAGAAATATACGAAATACAAAAAAATATTTAAAATAAATGGTATATATTATAATAAAATAATTTTTATTTAAAAGAATTAGATTCTAAAATATTAATATACTGAAACCAAATCATATAATTCACTACATTTACTAATTATTGTTGTTATTAATCTATAAGAATTTAAATTATATTATTTACTTTAAAGAATTTAAATTAATATGTTAAAAAGGTATAATTGGAAAATAAGATAAGAAAAAAAAAATACATGTTTTAACAAAAATATAGAAAAGGAACGAAGTATAACATGCAACCAATCATAATGAAGAATTAAATCATGGTCAAAGATCACATAAAGAAAGAAAGAGAGGTTAATGAAAAAAAAGATACGGCTACCGAAAAACATAATGAAACGTGGGAACAAAAGGCATCGAACTCGTCACCTGAACTCGTCACCTGAACTCGTCACATGACTCTGACTCTGGTTCTCTGGGGCATTCGCCAGTTCGATCTGCTCCCCTTTTGGCATTTTAGTGCGCTGCACTACCTTTTTTTTTACTTCAATGAAGTGCTTTTTTGTAACATACGGGGCCTAAACGGTGATACTCGGCAGTTATCTATTAAAATGTGGTTACTAACCAACCGTCCACTAATAGGCGGGGTTTTGGAAACTCATGTGAAGCAAGCAAATTTATCTTCCCTTATGAATCAATTCCTACCAGGATGGAGGTATGAGGCAAACCATTCTCCGGAAGCAGAAAATGGCCGTATAATAGTAATTTGGAATCCTCTCTTGTCAGTGGTAACTTATCTAAAGACCCCTCAGCTCATGCTTTGTGGTGTTATGAATCCACAACTGAATTACTCTTTTACGGTGGCCTTTGTGTATGCAAAAAACCGAAGAGAAGAAAGACTTCCTCTTTGGGAGACCTTGAGATCTCTTTCATCCTCTTCTCTTCTGCGAAATTCTCCTTGGATTATCATGGGCGATTTCAATCAAGTTCTATCTTCGGCAGAAGTTTTCTCGATAGCCTCGCGTTCTATATCTCTTCAAGGCTTAGGAGAATTTCAAAGGTGTTTAAATGATTGTGGTCTCTTTGATCTCAGGTTCAGAGGATGTCAGTTTACTTGGAGTAATAACAGTCCAACCAATCCCAAAGCTAGTAAATTAGATAGGGCCCTCATCAATGAAAAGTGGCAAGATATGTTTACGGATTCCTCAGCTTTCTTCGATGTGCCTGGGTCTTCTGATCATTCGCCATGTCTTATTTCTTTGGATTCTATAGTGGAGAGAAGAAATTCGAGGTTTACGTTCTTCACCTTCTTTACCTCGCATCCTCAGTACTCTGATTTGCTTCGGGTCGCTTGATTCAGTCCTGTCTTCCCCGCAAGTCATATGTCTATTTTGTATCAGCGATTACGGGCTGCGAAGTTGTGCTGTAAAACTCTAAATCCTAATAGCTTCAGTAACATTCAAGCCAGAACTAAGGAAGCTTTCGATCAGCTAGAGGTCCTACAAAGACGTGTTTTAAGTGCTCCTTCTCAACCTCTTTTTGAGGAAGAAAATGTGGCACAGACGTCATGGTTAATGTTGGCTTCTGCAGAACAAACTTTCTTCAGGCAGAAATCAAGGATTCGGTGGCTGGATGAGGGTGATGATAATACGTGTTTCTATCATAAATCGGTGCGGGCAAACCTGTCTAGAAATGTTATTTTCTTCCTTCAGAATGCTTTCAACAATAGAGTCACGGACACTATGCTTCTTAAGAGCATGGTAATTCAGTATTATGAGGACTTGCTTGGCTCAGCAAATGAATCGGTAAATGTTCCTTATGTGGATTATCTCCGAAGCATACATTCCTTTCGATGTACTAGTCAGCTAGGTGCTCTTCTATCGACTATTCTCACGGATGAAGAGATCAGGTCTACAGTTTTTGCCTTACCAAGAAACAAGGCTCCAGGACCGGATGATTTTACGGTTGATTTTTTCATCTCTTCATGGGAATTAGTGGGTGGTGATCTGATTCGAGCGGTGAAGGATTTCTTTGTCAATCCGTCTATGTTGCGACAAGCAAATGCGACAGTCATCTCTCTAATTCCTAAGGTGGTTGGTGCTTCAAGGCTGACTGAATTTCGTCCAATTTCTCTTTGTAACACAGTTTATAAAGTCATCTCTCGTATTCTGGCATCTTGACTTAAATCTGTTACTCCGTTAGCGGTTCAACGGAATCAAGCGGGTTTTGTCAAAGGGAGGTTATTATGCGAGAATGTCCTTCTTGCTTCTGAGCTTGTCTCGGATTTTTATAAGACGGGTCTAGTTACTAGAGGCTGTCATCAGATTGACATTTCTAAAGCTTATGACAATGTTGACTGGTCCTTCGTTCTTAATATTTTGAAGGCTCTTGATTTTCCGGACATCTTCATCACTTGGATCAAGCAATGTATCACTACTCCTTATTCCATAGCCTATAATGGTGAATTGGTGGGTTTTTTCCCAGGGAAAAAGGGTCTGAGGCAGGGCGATCCAATCTCTTCCTCATTATTTGTTATAGTCATGGATTTTCTGGCAAAGTTGTTGGATCAAGCGATTGCGGAACGAACTATTGCGGCGCATCCTAAAGGATATGACCCACTAGTTACCCATTTGAGTTTCGTTGATGATGTTCTGATATTCTTTGATGGTCAAGAGCAATCCTTGGTGGGGATTTTGGAAGTTCTGGCTACATTTTATTCCTACTCCGGCCTTGCTCTAGATCATCAGAAGTCTTACTTATTTCTTGATGGGAACCAGCTATCTAGGACGCGGACTTTACCGTCTCAATTTGGATTCATTCAAGGCTCTCTTCCCGTTCGTTACTTGGGACTTCCCTTACTGCCTCATAAGTTGAGGGCTCAGGACTATCAGCCTTTAATTGATAAAGTGGTGGGTCGCATATCTTCCTGGACTGTAAGGCATCTTTCGTTTGCGGGAAGACTTCAACTTATACAATCAGTTCTCTTCAGCATGGTAAACTTTTGGGCTTCGGTTTTCCCTCTTCCTAAGAAATGTACTGAAACCTTGGAAAGGATACTGAACGCTTTCCTTTGGAGTAGAGCGCCGACTTCAGCTAGAGGAGCAAAGGTTTCGTGGGAATCGGTTTGTACTTCGAAGAGAGAAGGAGGTCTGGGTCTGAGGCGGCTAGAGGACTCGAATCGGGTATTCAGCCTTAAGTTGATTTGGTTGTTGTTTGCCTATACAGGATCTCTTTGGGTTGCATGGGTTAAGAAGAACATTATTAAAGGGAGATTGTTCTGGTACATGGATTTTAACCACACCGGGAGTTGAATTTGGAAAAGGCTTATGAAATATAGAACCTTAGCTTGTCCTTATTTATCCTGTCAGGTTAAGTCAGGTCAACAAGCGTTTTTCTGGCATGATGATTGGACCAACTTGGGCCCCCTTATAGACCTGACCGGAGCGAATGGACCGAGAGTCTCTGGGATTCCTAGAATGGCAACGGTATCCATCGCTGTGGAGGATGGAATGTGGTCAATCCCAGGTGGAAGACAT
Organism: Alliaria petiolata; assembly: GCA_020283515.1. Taxonomy (NCBI): domain Eukaryota; kingdom Viridiplantae; phylum Streptophyta; class Magnoliopsida; order Brassicales; family Brassicaceae; genus Alliaria; species Alliaria petiolata. The sequence goes on along the minus strand of JAHZTW010000003.1, from coordinate 604,480 downwards.
CCGATTTTATCATTGTTGCGGGCGAGTCTCCCTTCAGAGGTTCCCGTATTTTCTTCCTTGGACTCTGATTTTTTCCTGTGGCGGAACTCAATTGATAGCCCTCCTGGCATTTTTTTCATCTTTAAAAACTTGGAGATCTCTACATCCTTCTCTTCTCGAGGTTAATTGGTTCTCTTCGGTCTGGTTTAGGGAAAGAATCCCAAAGCACGCTTTCTTAACTTGGGTGTCAGTCCGTGACAGATTGACTACCCGCGATAAGCTTCGTCGGTGGGGTCTGAGTGTTCCGGCGGAGTGTTTACTGTGTGGTCTTGCACAAGAAAGGAGGGGCCATTTGTTCTTTGATTGTCCATTTTCATATGCAGTCTGGAGTTCTTTCTTTACACACCGGGGATTGAATCCACCAACGGGGTTTCATGCAATCGTTAGTTGGGTTCACGTTTCATCTCAAACGCTAAGCTGAAGGCCATTGTGAAGCTTGTGTTTCAAGCCGTGTTGTATTCTATTTGGAAGGAGCGTAATGCTCGGCTTCATAATTCATCATCTAAGCCATTTTCGATAGTGATTAAGGAGGTACAACTTCTGATAAGAGCGAAGCTGGCGGGCTTAGACAGGAGGGTTCAGATGCGTCCGCAGATCATGGCCATTGTTCCTTCTGAATCCTTCATTTATACGTGGTTCAAATTCATTCAGCTGCGACGACCTATTATCCTGGCTTTCTTCTCATTTCATTGGACGTGATTCATCGGATTCACAACATGCTTGCTTCACAGTAGTTCTATAATGTAGTATGTGTTAGATTTTTCTCTTTCTTTTTGACTGTTGTATTAGAAACGTTGCTCCATTAGGAGTTGAAGGAGAAATAAAAGGAAGTTTTAAAAAAAAAAAAAAAAAAAATTAGATAATTATTTACTCATGGTAACTGATTAGAAATTTTAAATTCTGTAGGGGGCACGTGCGCCGGGTTTTGGGTACCCACTGCCCCACCTCCCATAGCCGTAGATCCGCTCCTGGTTGTGAGATCGAACCAAAAGCTTGCTATCACGTAGCAACATGTTTCCTTCGTATCAAGTCGTGCGATAGCTATGCTTACATACAATAAACACTATCGTTGAAATAATAGCTAGGCATTCTCTCTCGTGGCCAGTTATTGGTCTGTTCTTTGTTTACAATGTCAAAACACACACAAAATAGTTTGTATGTACAAGTTTTACTTGGGCTTTCGAACATTTACAATATTGAATATCGATTCTAATTTCTAAATAACCATTTCACAAATGAATGTGTTTGAGTCATTTGACATCCCTTACATTTCTGTAGTATTTTATTTACTGAACCATTGCGAACTTGTTTTTATAGTTACCGTTTTTTTTTCTTATAATTAATATTTCTTATTTTATTTGGCAGAGATGTTAATATGGACGGACCCACCCCATTTAGACCCAAATGGTTTAAACCCATTTAATTTTGAAGGTCTATTAGGGGTGTCCATTTAGACCCGTTAAAATATACTCTTACCCATTTAATTTTTACATTTTTGGCGGAAAAAGTAATTTTACGTTTTTGGCGGGAAAACATGATTTTACGTTTTTGACAGTACTGTCTTGAAAGTAAATTCTTGTAGGTTGCTTGAAAAAGTAATAAAAATAAATAAATGGGTTTAATAGGGTCCCCATTTATTTGTGTCTAAACCCATTTATTAAATGGGGTTTAACAGGGTATCCATTTAAACCCATTTAACAAAAATCATGTAAATGAGTCTAAATGGACATTTATTCATATCAAATACCCATTTAGACCCGCGAATTTTGAACTCATATTAACATCTCTATTTAAGGGTTTGCTAAAACAGAAACATAAAGATGCTGGTCTTTTGCAAGAAATATTCTACTAGAGAATTAATGTCTTAGAGAAATTCATATAAATAATTTCACTTCTAGTCCTTAAAAGTTAAAACTGAAAATTAGGTTAGCTGCGAAGATTAGCAGTGTTGTTCGTGAAAGGTTTGTTCTATTTAATTGGATTAATAAAAAAAAATTCTTTTGACACAAACTTAGAAGGAATAGAAAATCACAGAATACCCACGATCTTTCATTCTTCAATCTCATAAACCCTAACAAAGTGGCATGATGACATACTTTTTTTGGGAATTAGACATGATGACATACTTTTTTGGAATTAGGCATGATGACATACTTAGCGAACATTACACGAAACAAACTTCCTTTTTAAAAGAACTAGTTTGATAATATTCTACAATAATCTCTTTGAATAAAATAGAATACAAACTCTCTATCTCATTGTATGTGCTGTTCAAAGAGATTTATTTTTTAAAAGAACTAGTTTGATAATATTCTGCAATAAATTCTTTGAATAAAATAGAATACAAAGTATTTATCTCATTGTATGTGCTGTTCAAAGAGAATTTTCGTAATATTCACTTTCGTTTATGTTACCGTATAATTAACTATAGGCTAAGGAAAAAGAAAGTTATATAAATGCTATTAAAAATGGTAGGTTGTATAGTATAAATCTATTCAATCAATGAAATCTTCAGATGAAAAAAAAAGAGCTAAAAAATGCATAAATGAAAAACAGTTGGTAATTAGAAGTAACTGCAACAATTAAAAAAAAAATTGAGATGTGCTGCAACAGAGCACGCCTATATATGAAAGTCGAAACTCGAAAGTTGGTTGCGAGAGTGGGGTATATATAATAATAATAAATACATCTCTTTAGAACACACATTATTCTCTTATAATCTCATGAAAAATGTTATGCGGACTTTATTAAAATGTCGTTTTCAACTTCAGTATTTCGTTTTTTTTCTAATTGTCTTTCATATTTTGGTTACAACGTTTATTATTTTTGTTTATTAATATAGTTGTATCATACTGATCTAGGAAATGGAGTAAAACTGTTTTACCTAAAAATATATATTGATTCCCGAAAATATAAAGGATATAAAAAATGTAATTTTTTTTTCTTGACGACAATCAAATATGTATTACACTAAACAGCTTGGATGGTTATATGATAGGGGTTAGAAGATATAAATACAAGTTCCGATCATAGTTACGATGTATAAACGATGGATAAAACATCACCATTGTTTCACCAATTTTGTTTTCTGTTTTTTGGGTCAATTTTGGATATCTTGCCATTGGAAAATCTAGCATAGCATGGACATGCCCTCAAAATACTTTACTATCCAAACAATATTGTAAGCATTGAGAGGAAACTTAGGTGTTCCAAGAAATCTATGTAAGAAAAATGGATTGTTACTTTTTTGAAACAAACGCCCCATTTTAATTTCCTAATTTTAACAATTTATAATTCGTATTTTATATTAGAAAAAAATAACAAAATTCATTTATACCGAACATGTAGATACTAAATTAAAATTTTCTTAATGTCAAAACATCTACCGGATTTAAAACTTCATTAATTTTTCAAACTTTCCTCAGCTTCTTTTTTTTCAAACAGATTATGGACTTTTTGGAAATATCTAACATTTATCACAGAGAAAATTTTATACTCCAATGGGAATATATACGTTAAATTAACCTTTTAGCAAAAGACAAAAAAAATATATACGTTAAATTGGGTTCTCGCGTGAACCGAGACCCTCGCCAAATGCATGATGCATAAAACAATCAACAAGACTTGCACATTACCAAATTAAAAGAAAATAATTGCAAAAGATATAAAATAAAGACCAAAATCATGATGCATACGGCATGACAAGACTTGCACCCTTATGGAAACTTGAAAAAGATATCAATAGCTATGATTGCACATTGAGAATGGAGCAAACATGGTTGATTCATATTGATCAAATGGAACAAGATTATGAACTATTAGTATTTATTCCTAAACTAACCCCAAACAAGATACGATGGCTGGTTTGAGATTATTTTGTAAAATTTTAGTCTACCTAAAATAAATATATAGTATATGTTATATTTTATGTAATCAAAACACACGAAATGGTGACATAGGTCCTTTTCGACATCTCATATCTTTCCAATATCGTAATTTACTTTTGATTAAAACCATCTGTTCACAAATGGTTTTCTTTGGCACGGTCTACGACATACTGCGTTTGCTTTACATGCTCAACAAGCTACATTTTGGAGAGAATTAGGGGAAAATCGAAAATTGGGTTTAGGGTTTTTAACTATCTTATTCGACGCTAGCTCAACTGAAGCTAGTGTCTATAAGCCTATAAGGCAAAACGATTATAGATATATATGAGTGCTGGTGGCTTTGTATTTGTCACGGGCTCTTAATTTTTATGATTTTTTTTTTTTATAATTATGCAGCTTTCATAAAAGGAGTGGCATGATAAGGAAAAAAAACAACACAGCACAAGCACGTGGAGTAAGTGCAAGGTACAATAATAGTATAGCGGATGCAAGTTCTTGTCATTGTAAAAATTTAATATCGAATTTATTAAAGGATGGTCATTTTCAAATTCAGTATATTCTTTTTATTTAATTCTTTGATATTTTTGTTGCAGCATTTATCTTTTTGTTTAATAGTATAGTTTGTCGGAAAAAAAGTCTAATAGTATAGTTGTATGACTGTTTCATATAACAAATTAATTAGTCTTGGCCAAACCTGTATTCATAAATTTTTTATAGAAAAGCCAAATAAAAACCTGATAGATATTCGCACTTTCTATTCTCTTCATCCCACCCAATTGGTTATTGACTCTATATAAATTTATTAGGAAATTATAACACATGACAAAAAAAAAATTACAATAGCAAACATGATCAGACCAGATATATTAGTAACTTACAAAAGTACAATTATCCAGCAAAAAAAAGACAGGATAGTAGTATATGAACATATTATTCCCTTTAAAATTCGGTGTTAGTCTGACTCTAGTTATTCAGCTTTTCGATTTTGATATCCATTATTAACATGAAAAAAAATTATAAACCTAAACTTAGAATCAATGATTAAAGTAATGATGCAGGGTTTTTTTAACATTCAACACTAACACAAACTTGGATGGTTGGTTATAATATAGGGCTAATAAATACAAGTTCCGATCATAATTACGATATAGTATGAAAAGTTTAATAGTATAGTTGCAAGGAAATACATTGCCATTGGAAGTTCTAGAAGCTAGTGACAATAGGCTTAAAGTGAGACTAGGCTAAATATGGACATGTCTTCAAAAATCAAAATAACTTGACCCCAAAACATTCATCCAAATAGAGATACCTTTTGTTTTCTTTCTTTTTGTTTGCATCTCATATTTGTTCAGTAATGTATTTTTCCTTTTGATTACTACAGTGCATAATTATTCATTGTGCCATATATGGGTTTTTCTTCAACCTTAAACACAAATTTCGAATCTTCCTCTTCAGGGAAAGTGAAAAATATTATCATGGATAAAATCATCTTTCTTCTACATATTTTTCTTCTAGATATACTTCTCATATCTCCCATATTTGTATTGATGATTTAATCTTTTTCTTTTTCAATGGCAACTTACTTATGTATAATGGAGAGTGATAGTTAGAAATTTTAGTAACATTATATCGTTTGTGGTGCATGCAAAGAAATTTAATTGATTTTAGTAGTGATGACCAAGGACACTCTAATTTTGTGTGATCTTCTCATTCACTCGTACAGTGCCGGTCGTAATTGTAAGTGTAAGTAATGGTGAGTCTTTTACTAATTTCCTTAATTTAGTAATTGTAAGTGTAAGTAATGGTGAGTCTTTTACTAATTTCCTTAATTTAAAACAAAATATTATTAGAATAAATCAATGTTTAAATTATGTTTTCATTTTTTTTTCTTACATTAACTTGTATTATTTCTTTCGAACCAATAAAGGTGGAAAATGCGGGTTCTGAAACCTCATCGAATATTATAGTTGAACGTCTTTTTCATTCAATTTATTTTGTAATTAAAATATGACAATATTATAGTATTTAGAATTTCAAAGTTTTATTGGTTGTGTAGTGTGTAAGTGTAATGTAAGTAGAGATTGAGAATACAACTGGGTTGGGAGCCAAATAAAAACAAAAACATAAGTGTAATGTAATTAAGTAGGTTTTTACCATTTATTGAAAAGCCAATAAAAACCTTATAGCTTTTCGCACTTTCTATATAAACTATACGGCAAAACAATTATCGATATATATGAATGCTGGTGGCTTTGTATTTATCACCCCTCTTATTATGTTTGAATTTTTTTTTTTTTTTTGACAATTATGCAGCTTTGATCAAAGGAGTGGGGGCATGCATGATAAGAAAAAAACAACATAGCACAAGCATATAAGTGCAAGGTACAATAATATAGTGAATGCAAGTGTTGTCATTGTAAAAAATTAATGACAAGACTTCAGTATTTCCTTTTTTATTTATTTCTATGATCTTTTTGTTGCAGCATCTGTCTTTTTGTTTAATAATATAGTTGTATGACTGTATCATAAGTTAATTAGTCTTGACCTAACCTGTATTCATAAATTTTACGAAAAGCCAAATAAAAACCTTATAGATATTCGCACTTTCTATTCTCCTTATCCCACCCAATTGGTTACGGACTCTATATAGTTTGATTAGGAAATTATAACACTTATGACCGAATTTTACAATAGCAAACGACATCAGACCAGATTTATCAGTTAAATACAAAATTACAACTATCCAGAAAAAAAAAAGACATGGTAGTAGTATATGAACATATTATTCCCATTCAAAATTTGGTGTTAATTTGACTCGAGTTATGTCAGCTTTCCGATTTTGATATCCACTATTAAAAAGAAATTGTAAACTTAAACTTAGAAATCAATGATTCAAGTAATGATGAAGGTTCTTTTTTTAAATTCTACACTAACATAACCTTGGATGGTTATATGATAGGGGTAATAAATACAAGCTCCGATATATAGGAGTATGAATATACTGATGGATAAAACATCACCAATATTGTTTTACCAATTTTGTTTGCAAGAGGATACATTGCCACTGGAAGTTCTAGAAGCTAGTGAGAATAGGCTTAAAGTTAGACTAGGCTAAATAAATATGGACATGTCTTCAAAAACCGAAATAACTTGACCCAAAACACGCATCCAAATAGAATACTTTTTTTTTTTTTTTTGCATCTCAGATTTGTCCAATAGTATTGTATTTTCCTTTTGATTACTACAGTGTATTTACTTTCACTCACTACATAATTATTCATTGTGCCATATATGCATTTTTCTTCAACCTTAAACTCAAATTTATAACCATTCTCTTCTGGGAAAGTGAAAAAGATTATCATGGCTAAAACCATCTTTCTTCTAATACTTTCTTCTAGATATACTACTCATATCCCATATTTGTATTGATGATTTACTCTTTTTCTTTTTCAATGGCAACTTACTTATGTATAATGGAGAGTGAGAAATCAGAAATTCCAATAACATTATATCGTTTGTGGTGCATGCAAAGAAATTTAATTGATTTTAAGTGATGACCAAGGAGACTATAATTTTAATGTGATATCCTCATTCACTCGTACACGTGTATACATAACAAATGTATAGTGGCGATCGTAATTGTAAGTGTAAGTAATGGTGAGTCTTTTTCTAATTTCCCTAAAAACAATTTTTTAAAAAGATCATTAGCAATCTTTGATTGGGTCCTTTTACAGTTGTTAAGAAACAAAAATAAAAAATCAAGGTATAATTAGAAGAAATCAATAAATTTAAAATGTGTTTTTCATTAAAAGTTGAAAAATGCAGGTCCTGAAACCTCATAAAATATTATAGTTGAACGTCTTTTTCACTCAATTTATTTTGTTATTAAAAAATGACAATATTATAGTATTTAGAATTTCAAAGTTTTATTGGTATGTATGTAGAGTATACAATTGGGTTGGGAGAATGGATCTATAATACCTTTCTCCTCTTAATAACACATAGGAGTATACGACACATTGATCCGATTATATGCTAAGCTATGAATAAAAGTATAAATAGAGTTTAACAATGTCCATAAACCAAAAAATATATATTGATTCTCGAATATATATAAAGTAGGATGCGTCAAAGTTACTTTTTAACATGATCGTGTCAAGTTAATCGTAGATTTTGACACATGTTAAAAAAATTCAACCAATTAGATTTTAACATAATGTTTATATAAATCTAAAAATTAGTTTTAAAAACAAAAAGAAAAAATATGTTTCTTTTTCGATTACTAATACAAAAAGGAAAATAAAAAATCGAAAAAGTAAATAAGAAAATTAAGAAAAAAGAAAATAAATTTTTTATGTTTTTCATTTAAGTTAAGAAAAGGAAAATATTTTTTTTTTATGTTTTTCAATTAAATTAAGAAAATTTTACCATCAATTACTCATAGTAAAAGGAAAATCAAAAAATTAGTTTTAAGAGAGATGAATGTGAAGAGAATGAGAGAATTTATTTACTTGAAGAGTGTTAATGGAAAGATCGTTAACATATTCGAAGTACTAAAATTAAATACCCACGTTTTTAATGTAGCGTAACAGAAAATGATAGTTGATAAATTGTGTGAACTATATGACAAGTAGAGTTAATGTTGCTTAGGATCCGCAACGGATTCTATGTTTTGAATAAAATAAATGAGAATTAAAATAAATAAATAACTTTTAGGTTTAGATTTTTTTATTTTTCATATTTTTTGTTTAGTAATGATCAGATTTTGCTTTCTATTTTCTTAAAAAAAATATTTTAACGGGTTTTAAATTTTATTATTATAATACGCGGATCCTAATCTAGATTTTAATTATGATAAATCTAATTATAATAAAAGTATGATAATTAATTCATCAAAAGTTTAGAATATATATATATATAAATATGACCGTGACACGTGACAAGTTAATCAATAACTAAATTATTTTAGAATATATATATATCAAGTAAATATTAATAAAGTAAAGTTTAGAATAAATATATATATATATATATATATATAAAGAATTGGAAGTAAATATAATTCATATAAGAGTATTAAAACATATACATGTAGAAATATTAATAAAACTAAAAAAAAATTTCCTTACAGATTATTCGATTTTGTTTTTAATTTATTTTTACGGGTTTAAAATATTTTATTAAAAACCCGCATATATGCGGATCCTATTCTATTTCACTTATAATTAAAGATGTATGAAGTCAACCAAAAAATATCTATATTCTATATTCTCATCTTTTTTTCTCTTTCCTCATTTTAACCAAAGTAATGTATGAAGTCATACCACAATTTGTTAAGATATTCATCATTATCCAAGGTTGATGTGGACCAAATTGGAAGAAAGCCTGAACCGGAAGGAAAAAAGAGTGATGTTGAAAGGTGGTGAAAAAAAAAATTTCTTAAAGATTATTCGATTTTGTTTTTAATTTATTTTTACGGATTTAAAATATTTTATTAAAAACTCTTCAGAAAAAATGAAGAAAATTATCATGGCTCAAATATTCTTTCTTCTAAACAGATATTTTCTTCTATATATGCAAGGCAAGCCAACGTAAGTCTTTGCATCAATGAAAAATGAAAAAAGCAAGTTTTTTCAAGAACGCTTTCAAGGCTATTTCCAAAAAGGATCGTGAGCCTGCTCGTCCATTTAGCAACAGTTCTTTGCCCGAAGATTTCCCTCAAGATGGTGGCAACAGTTCTAATGACCACCACCATGGTGGCTCTCCTCCTTACCCTCATCAGAATCACCACCATGGTGGCTCTCCTTCCTACCATCAGCCCAACAATCCTCCATACAACCCATACTCTCCCTACAATCCTCCTCCCTACTCTCCTCCTTACAATCCTCCTCCTCACAATCCTCCTCCCTACAATCCTCCTCCCTACTCTCCCCCCCTACAATCCTCCTCCCTACTCTCCTCACTACAATCCTTCTCCCTACTCTCCTCACTACAATCCTCCTCCCTACAATCCTCCTTACTCTCCTCCCTACAGTTCACGCACTCCTCATCATCCCGAAGACATTGAAGCTTTGAAGAATTTTCCTAGAGGAAAGTTTCCAGCTGAATGGGGCAACAAAAAAGACATCTCATGGATCGCCGGCGATCATCCTAACGCCGGTTGCAGCTTCCGCGGCAGTGAAGATGGAGGGAGCGAAGATGGAGAGTGATGGGTCATCAAATAATCATATTAAGTTTGAGTAAGTGTATTTATTTTATCAAATAACTGAGATCACATCTCACGTTCACTTTCTAATTTTCAAGTATATTATTTTGCTTTGAGTGTTGTAGGCTAGCCAAAAATAAAAAGTGTGTTCTTGTTCTTATTTTAGTTGTTTATGAACGATATTATGTTTGTTTTGTGAAATCGTTTAGTTATCAATTAATGTTAAATACTCCCTCTGTTTTTTAATGTATGATGTTTTAGATTTTTTCCTTGTTTTTTAAAGTTTGATGTTTTAGCTTTTAAAAATAGTATTTAGTTTTACAAGAAAAATTATTACCTTGGAAAGAGAAAACCAACAATTGTTCACCATTCACATCATATGTAAAAAAGCAACAATTAGTATTAAAAGTTAAAAAATAAAAAAGCAACTATTATAATAGTTTATCTTAATAAGTGTGAAAATCCTAAAACATCATACATTGAAAAACAGAGGGAGTGTCTTTTATGTTCGGTTGTTTCGTTGACTTTTTAAATGATGTGCAATAACCTGAAATTTAAAGCATCAACACTTCTGGTGGAATCTCCTGTAACCGGATTTATTAAATGAAATGTTTGATCAAAAAATAAAAATAAAGCATCAACACTCTTATATAGATAAGGCGTCAATGAAAGAAATAGGAAGTCGAAGATGGATTTGTGAAGAAATATAAAATAGTGGGTGTAGGATTAGAAATAGAGGAAAAATGGGGACCGATGTTGCAGCTATAGAGAGGGTCAGTCAGAGTAAGAGATGTGGAAAGAAAGAGAGACAGAGAATCTTGTAGGATACTATGCGAGAGATTTTAAGAGGAGCCAGCCATACGTGCCTTTCGCGATTCTACGACACGATACACATTAATTTGGTAAATATCGAGACACAAAAAGAAAACGTAAAAAGAAAAACATGGATAAGATTATAGTATTATATAATAACTATACCATGTCAATTGTCAAGAAAAACATGGGTCTACATTGCCGGAAGCCCAACAAATAGGCATAGTGCCTTTTTTTTTGAAATGATGTTCATTTAAAAAAGATGACACATATTGAGAAATCACCAAACTCTCTTTGTCAAGACACGACAATCTTAATCAAGATTACTCTGTTCACATATACACAAAATTCCTTTCGCTCCTAAAACCAAAACTCCTAGTTTAAACATTTCAACATGGTGGCTTTTTGATGGCTGTCCATTTTATGAACCAATTGTCTTGAAGAAATTATGCTTCTGCAGCCATAAGAGGTGAGTTTTTGTCTTTATTGTTGTTGTGGTTATCAAATCATCATTATAAGTACGAAACTTAGGTCAGAAAACCCGTTATTGCGGCTCTAATTGGCTTACATTACATATAATTTGTAGCAAAACTCTTTTTTGTTTTTTGTTTTTTTTTAAAACTTAATTAGTAGCAAAACTTACTAATACATCTTATCACTTCTTTGTCTCTGACGTAAAACCAGACTCGACAGTAACCATTACTAATTTACTAGCCACAGGAGAAGTTAGAAGGGTGAATCGATCTCTAATGTATCCTGTTTTCTTTCTTCATTTTCAGATTATTTGAGAAACATTTGTCAAGACACACATTAACTTTCTACTTTGACCACAAATATTTTATATATTTTCGAGATGCACAAAGACCAAGTTGTAAGCTTTTAAGTATCAAATATAGTTCCTCCCAGTGTAGGAAGCAAAAATTTGACAAGAAGGTTAGGAGAACGTTGACCAATATTATTAGGACTTAGTTATGTTCTACATCTTTTAAAATTTATAAATGTGTTAAGAAAACTATATTTATAGAAAGTTGTTTTTTCCTATGAGAAAGAAAAGAACCGGGTTCTTTTTTCCTCGCCACAAATCCTAATTTAATTTCCATTGTAGATTTCCGTTTTGAAGCCTCTGGCTTAATATTTTGTTTGTGAAAATAATCGATAAACACATAACAACCACACGATCATATATATATATTAAAATTCAAACTGGTTCTCGGTGAGAACCAAGACAACAAGAGAGTGGCATCATGATGACCACTGATGGAAAATGATTAAAAAAAAACCAAAAGCACCTAACTGGAAACAGCATCAGGAAACACAAATCCTAACAAGTGGCATATGATGGCCTGCCTACTTGGGGGAAGACCACAACACACAATACAAAGAAGATTCTCAGTGGCAAGACGAGCACTTACTGAAGTGAGCAAACCAAAGTGCTAGCTAGAGCTCAAGAAGAGATGGGATCAGTGTGATTGAAGCCAGAAAGGCGCATTGAGGGTTTTGGGTGCACCAGCGGGATTGTAGGGACAGATAGCAGCAGAGGGGAGATGGTAAGAACCAAGTCCCGGGCCGATGTAATAGATGGAGTTAGGCTTGAGTCCCGGGTACATGCTTGCCGAGAGACAGAAAGCTTCACTCTTGCCAAGGAAGATGCAGAGATCCCCAATATCTTCAGTGTAACAAAGGGCTCTGCTCTTGTCTTCCCTAAACACCATGAAGCGCCTGGTTTTGCTATGGATATCTTCCACTTCCCTCCCACTATTCTCCTTGTGCAAACACTGGCCGTACCACTTGACAAAGAAAAGTTCGCCAGAGGGTGACTCCACAAAGTGTTTGCTCATGAAACATGCATCCAACATCCCCCACTCGGCCTCTGGGAACGTAGGCAGGTAACGGAAGCGCAGCTCTTGGTACTTGAGCTTGTTGCTGCTGAGATGCAGCGAACCCATGTAGAGACCATCGATACTCGCAAAGTAGAAGGCTCTGTCTCTCTTGGAGTACATGAGATCCGAGGCTTGCAAGAGTGGGAAAGGGGTTCGGAAATGAGTCCACTTTGAGTCACAGTTAGGCCTGCATACGCTTAGCTGAGACTCATCGAACTTTGCAGCCACAGTACAGTCGTCTTCGTCAGGGGAAGAAGACGAGAGAGACACTTGCTTCACGGTGACACGAGGATCGAACCCGAGACTTGGCAAGGACATGACTCTTGGTGACGAGACCCATGGCTTGTACAGATCCGTGAGATGTAATGAAGAATCCTTCTTGTCCATGCACACAACCCATCCTTGTGATGCTCCCACGAGAGCGTCCCCTTCGAGCTCCTTGGGAAATGTTTTCTCGCTGCCATTCACTGTTTCTTCCGTCCTCGGATCGAACACCTTGTGAGTTACGATCGTGCCACCCTCCGAAGTCTCTCCCAGCGCCTTCTCGCTCATCAGCAGATACGGAGACTCGGGAAGCGACGAGAAGAAGCGAGCATTATTGAACCTGCAAGCCTGTCAATTTCCACAAAAAAATCGAAAATTTCAAAAACGCAGAATCAATCAAGAAACTGTGATTGTGGGAGGATGAGTTTCTCTTACAGGGAGCTTCGAGATTCGGCTGAAAAACAGAGACATTTTCTTCTTTCTCTTCGGGAAACCCCAAAAAACCCTAATTGTTTATGCCTTAACTCCTCTTTCTCCTCTTTCTCCTCTTTCTCCTCTTTCTCTTATAAAAGGGCCACATACGGCTTTGGCTTTGGAAATTTGCCATTTGCCTAATCAAACTAGAGATACAAATTTTCCAAATACTACAATGGAAACTTTTGAAACAGAGGAGTTTCCCATCTTCACACTATTAAATTATTAATGACGGTTTAGTGTATTCAACTTCGACTCCTTTTCCGCTACCAATTGAGGTTCGAATGGGCCGAGAACAATGGTAAAACCTAAAGTAGGTTCTTAACTATTTTTTAATGTGAATTTAATCTAAGAATTTCTTAATTAATTTTTCTCCTCCAATGGTAAAATTTTTGAGGAGGTTCTTAATTAAAAAAAAAAAAAAAATTTATTTGATGAAAAGTTTATATGATTTATTGAAACATAAAATATATTACATTAGCTGAAATTTGAACCATACATGACATAAAAACATTCAAAACATAGATTTTCAAATCGTAAAGGAAAGAAAAGCTCAGTTGTAATCTTCATTTTGTCCAAACTTCTGCCATATATGCTCAACCAAATCCTTTTTCAATTGTTGATGCATCTGTCGATCACGAAGTCGAGTTCGAATGTCCATCATATTGCCGAGAATTGTAGGCATATCTGTAGAAAACGAATTTGAATGTTCTCCTCCTTGTTGGAATTCTGATACATTAAAATGAGTGTATCCATCTCGTTCGTCTTCTACTATCATATTGTGGAGTATGATACATGCTCTCATAATATTTCATATTTTTACCTTATCCCAAAATAGAGCTGGATTTTTAACAATGGCAAATCGAGCTTGCAAGACTCCAAAAGCACGCTCGACATCTTTTCGGACAGCTTCTTGTTTTGAAGCAAATAAACTTGCTTTCTGACCTTGGGGAAGTGGAATAGATTGTATAAAAGTTGCCCAGTTCGGATAAATACCATCTGTGAGATAGTAAGCTAAATGATACTCCTTTCCGTTCACAAAGAAATTAACTTGCGGAGCTCGACCATGTATTATATCTTCAAAAACCGGTGAGCGATAAAGAACATTGATATCGTTTGAGGTACCTGGAGCTCCAAAGAACGCATGCCATATCCAGAGATCATATGAAGCTACAGCCTCTAATACAATTGTAGGTTTTCCAGATCCCCGTGAATATTGCCCTTTCCAAGCGGTGGGGCAATTTTTCCACTCCCAATGCATACAATCGATGCTTCCTATCATCCCGGGAAATCCGCGTTGCTCGCCAATATAAAGTAGTCGCTGAAGATCCTCTTGTGTGGGTCTTCTTAGGTACTCATCTCCAAACAAAAATATTATTCCTTCGACGAAATGTTCCAAGCATGAACGAGCCGTACTTGCACCGAGCCTGAGGTATTCGTCAGTCGCATCAGCCGCAGTAGCATACGCCAAGAGACGAATTGCTACTGTACACTTTTGAAGTGCAGATAGACCATATCTTCCGGTAGCGTCTCTCCTTTGTTGAAAGAACGGGACTTCGTTTGTGAGTCTATCAACAATACGCATGAACAAGGGCTTGTTCATTCTGAAACGGCGTCGGAATAAAGGAGGAGGGTATGTGGCTGGTTCACTGAAATAATCGTTCCATAAATGCGTGTGTGCTTCTTCTCGATCTCTCTCAATAAAAACTCTTTTTTTTCTTGACTCGGTTACCTCCTCATGATCACCATAATCTTCAAATGCTTGATTGAAAGTTTGATTAAAATATTGTTGGAATGCTTTGTTTAAGTTACGTGAAGAAGATGCCATATTTGTATTGAAGATGGAGAAGGAGAATAAAAAAGAGTTGCCAAAGACTCGTGTGATTAAAAAGCAAGAGAAAGACAATGAAAACGGGAAGAATGAAGTGTAGTTTATGGTTGTATACAATGTCACATATATAGTAGTTGTAATACAGCTAAGAATAATAAAAGAAAAACCTCGTTACATGTGAATCCAAATTACAAATAAGTTGCCAAAAACCTTGTGACAAGTGAATCCAAATTACAAAGAAGTTGCCAAAGACTCGTGACATATGAGACCATTGTTTTTGCTCTGACTTGCGACTTGTGACTTGGCCGACATGAATCTCTCCAAGTATGAACTGCTGCAACAAGAGGACAACTTAAATTAACAAACAAACAAATTCATTGAAACAATAAAGAAGTTAAAGAAAACAAGAACACTAAGTAGGCACTTGAAGTAAAAACTCAAAAGTAGGCACTTGAAGATCAAAACTCAAACTACCAATTCATGAATAAAAAGCAGAGTTTGTCTCTCCAAAGATTCATTCATTTTACATATATATATATATATAAAAGCAAAGACAACAGAAATTCATTATAAGCAAACAGAACACAAATACATTAAAACCAAACACAACACAAATACACACAGCTTCTTCAATCTCAGACATGACACTAAAAAGCAAATTAAAAACATATGCGATTACTAATTAGACAACATGTCTGTTATGAGCTTGTTCTTTAGAGCTTCTTCAATCTCAGACAGTGGCTCTTTTTTTGCAAGGAGATTTTCAAGTATTCCTAGCTTGGATTGTTCTGCCGTTGCAGCGATATCCTCCTTTTTAATTTCCCACATGCTCTGAAACTCCAACAGTTTTGTGCCTCCTTCTACACTCCTTTTGCCTTTGCCTTTCGCAGCCTTCTCAGCCTTAACACCAGGAGGACGTGGGCTTGGTTGATCACCTACATCGCTATAAGAAGATTGTGCACCTTCCTCACACTTTCTTCTTTTGGCGCTTCCATCATTCTTGCTTATAGAAAGGTCACACCATTTCTGGTCATTGCGCAGATCAATCCAAGCGTGCTCAAGGGTGAATCTCTTCTTATGATCGTTAAAGAAGATTTGGTGAGCCAACTTAAGAACATCGTTCTCATTCTGGCCACTACTTTTCGCTTTTTTTGCAGCCGCATAGGAACCACAGAACTTGCACACCATATCGTTAATCTTCGACCACCTCTGCTTACAGTTACTTGAACTTCGCTTTTCACTACCTACAACCAGAGGACTTTCCTCAAATTACTCTGCAATACGCTTCCAAAAAGTTCTTGATTTTTGTTCGTTGCCGACAAGAGCATCCTTGCTGGTGTTTAACCAGGCGCTGATGAGTACTCCATCATCTGTGGGAGTCCATTTTGTCCTTTCTCTACGCTCTGCAAACGTCTCTCTGCCTAGGCTCGGAACATCTGTTCATTGAGTACTGAAGATAGGGACATCGGATGATCCTAGTGTTATACTAGGGGAAAAACCCTCATACGGAAAGGGTTGAGAATAGACATCATCTTTTTGACTGTTCAGCAAGTCCATAAAGTTGGAGGATTGACTTAATGGATTCGTAGAATCCATTGTCAAAGTTTCAGGATTTTAGAGAAGAAGGTCTGATTTTGAGGATGAGAAGAAAGAGAAGAAGTAATGGATCAAAAGGCCGATAAGCAAGAGAATGGGGCAGAGATGAATATATAGAAAGTTGTTCAAGTGCGTTTTTAAGTTTTAAGAAAGAGAACCAGTGGCTAATATATTAACTCTTTACCTAATCTACTACTAAGCATTAATCACAGCAATATGTCAAGCCATTACCTAACAAGCATTAACCATCTATTTGTTGAGAAGCATTCGTTGCAACAAAAGCCAGTAAACATCTATCACAATTGCAGTCAATCAAAAAACATCACACACGCAGTCAATCAACAAACACCTAATATACACAGTAAGAAGCATTTAATAGAATTTTCAATCAATGACAAAGTTAACTCTTTACCTAACCTAACACATAACAACATTACAGTATCATGGAGGACAAAAGGTGAATTGAGTTTCCACACATATTATTCAGTATACATATAATTCAGTATACATACCTTATCAAGTTTGCATGACTCGAGTAAGGAAAGGCGTCTATCTTCAAAGGTCGATAAAGCTGCATAAAACAATATAACAAACATTGGGCTACACTGGAAATATTTGAACAGAAGTCTTAATGAACATAATATGTTTTCACTTGCATACTAACCTGGGAAGTATATCTTGATTTCGGACAATGCAGAAGGATCCAAGAAATTGGTCTCACTGTTGTTTGTAACAAATTCATCTGTTTCACCCATGTGTCGTCTAGATCTCTTATTTGATGCTGCCTATAAAAGAATTAATGCCAAAGAGAATGAGAAAACATAATCAAGAGTAAGGTAAAGCAACTGAGAGACTGTATGCTATACCTGGCGCTGGAACTCCTATTGCAGAACTGACTACATCAGTCATTCCAGAGAATGAGGACTCGTCAAGAGATTTGTAGTTCTCGAAGACCAGCTTGAGAATATGCTCGAACAGTCATGAGAACAAAATCTCAATCAACTCATCATTTCTTTATATGAATCTCTCAAAACTTGTACAAATCATAATGCAACTTCAGAGTTCTACTTCTTCATGTTTGTTTAGTCCCTTTGCTATTTTCGCAAACAACAAAATGATATGATTCTTCAATTATATTAGTTTTCTGAAACTGAAAAACAGAACTAATTTGCAGTAAATAGGAACGATGCGATCATCTTATGAAACAACTAAAAAAAATCCTACCGAAAAGTACAAATCAAAAGAAACAGTCGGCAAAAAACTTATACCCCTAATTCAATTGAAAATCTCTAAGATGAAATACTAGTATACAACGATGAGCAATCGGCCGTATAATCATGGGAACATCAATAGACATACATCGTTGAAGATTAATTTCTCCGTAGAGAAACGATTTGAAATTCAGATAGAGACTAAAGGAGCTTGATGGGTTTAAAGTAAGAGATATGTGCAATCAAACGGAAATCCAGAGTCGGAGAAAGCATGCAATCCAAATCGAGAGAGAGAGAGAGAGAGAGAGAGAGAGAGAGAGAGAGAGAGAGAGAGAGAGAGAGAGAGGGACCTTAAGCTTGAGGGAGAGATGATGGAGGAGGAGCAAATTGGCGGTGTCCGCAACCGTCAGGCAAATCGACGGATTATCCTGGTTCTCTCGGAACAAATCAATCGAGAGAGAGAGATAAGAGACCAAAAAACTCGAAGAAGAAAAAGAGAGAGAGAGAGAGAGAGGGACGCTTGAGGGAGAGGGGATGGAGGAGGAGCAAATCGGCGGTAGCCGCAACCGTCAGGCAAATCGACGGATGGGCAAATCAATCAAGAGAGAGAAGAGAAGGAGGAGCAAAAATGAAGTCGGAGAGAAAGGGAGACAGATGGGCACGAGAAGAGGAGAGAGCTACACCTGTCCGAGAAGAACCGTTCTTAAAAGATCTTAATTAAGACTCGATTCTCTGATTTTTATTTAATTTTCATTTAAATTAATTACTAAAATGACTAAGAACCTAACTTAAAATCTACTGTTATTCATGGTCTTAGTTTCAGATCAGGGGCTGCAATAAAATACCAAGCCCACACTGAATGCTTAATCCGAACTATAGCTAGCCGACTAAGATTTTGTTTGAGTTTCGTATTGCAAACTAAGATTATTATCATTTTTTACTAGCCATAAATATTCAGTAAATCATATAAATTGCTTAATAATGTTTGAGGTCGCAACCACACATTTCATCGATGTTGGAGAGGAACTGCGCGCATACTCTTTTAAATCCCATCCTAAATAAATTAAGATTGGCCCATGGCCCATTAAACTCGAAGATGGAAGCCCATGGGTTGTTTGCATGGACAAGAAGGATTCTTCATTACATCATCTCACGCATCTCTGTACAAGCCATGGGTCTCGGCGTCCAAAAAAAGAAACTTTAGAAGATAAAGGAAGATCTCCAAAGAAAAAAAAAAGATAGAGAGAAATCTCTAAGAAAAAGGAAAAATTCATAATCCAAAAATGAAGGAGAACTCGAACCAACCACTCTTCCCATGTATAAATAGAGAAGCCTCAACCGAATCTTCGAGACCTAGAAGATTAATAGCAATAAGCTCTCTCTTTGCTTTTAGTTTTCTAGTTCTCTCTCTCTCTCTTTTAAGTCGACACTTTATCTTCCGAGTTCCGACGACCTAATTTCTGTGTGATCCTCAAGCTCTGGCTAAAACAATAAAGAATTTCTCTTAAAACCCACAACTTGATTTCATTTATTTACATAAGTGAAATTATAGTTCCACAATCGAGTATGAGACTCTAAAACAGAGCAATTACTCTATGGTCCCGCACCAGCCAAGAAACTTCGCCGTTACGTCTTGCATTGATTCAGGAAGCTCTAACATTACGCTTGAGGCTGTTTTGGGACGGTTTTCTCCATCCATTTAAATCATGCGTGTTCAGCTTCTGTACTAGATTCTGCATTCGGTTCGTACATATTCAGTTTCAACCACCAAATATATGCATCTTCTATTGCTTTGGAGATGATGGAGCATGGCTCATAACGGATCTTTCCAAAAGTAAAGGCATTTCTAGACTTCCATAGATGCTATAGAGAATCCATAGGAACATTTCACGGGTATGATTTCATTTTTACTGCAGGATTGAAAATGGTGAAAATTCAACAAAACATATATAATTTGTAGAAAAACCTGTTGGCAGCAAGGGAAAATGTGAGAGCTCCCATGTTTCTTTCGATATACGACACTTGACGAGTACGTAACAAATACTTTAGAAACCAAGTCACATAAGCTATATGTTAAATCCATCTGAATACCTACCTCTTCATTGAAGACGCTACTTAACAGCCAAAGCACTCGATAAGATTTTCCAAACGAAATGTTTGATCTTGGGTGATGTTTTAATCTTCCACAGGTAGTCCATGTTTTTTTTCTCTATAGATGGGCATGGTTCTGGTTGGTGGGGTATAGAATGTCTTGCAAAGATTCTATGAATCTGTTATCTGTAGCCGCTTTGGGAGTTGCATGTTTTTTTATGTGCAAAGGGAGTTATAAGTAAAGACTGAAAATTGGGTTGACTGAGAATACTAGCAATATTGTTAGTTAAAAAAAAAAGGTATATAATTGGATTTACTTGTTTTGTTTTATTTAATTGGATTCACAAATTTTGTTTTGTAACAAACTCCTTGGAAGGCATATAAAAAAAACACAAAACACCCACGATCGTTCAAAGATGTATATACTTATATTAATTAAAAAGTTTAATTCTTCAATCTCATAAACCCTAACAAAGTGGCATGATGGCATACTTTTTTTTTTTTATATAACTCAGGTATCCGGATCCTTTGGATTCGACTAAGCACAAGCCACCAACCGTACACTAATTTACAAGGTCCTGCGGATCCTGTGTAGTGCGGAACGCCAGCCTAACGGCGGGTCCCGCGGGAATCCTGTAGGCCCGGAGAGACCATTTGAATGTCCCGGTGGCCAAGTGGATTAAATGTTGCAATTCCGCTTCTGTGGGGAATCGATCCCTGGTCTATACCAGTAGGGCCGACTCTCACCCCAGAAGAGAACCACCCCACTACCACCCCATGATGGCATACTTGGTGAACAACACGACACAAAACTCTTTTAAAAAGAACAAGTTTGATCATATTCAACCATATTCAACCAACAATCTCTTTGAATGAAATAGAATATAACCTGGAAAACTATAACTCTTTATCTCATTGTATGTGATATTCAAAGAGAAATACTTCATAAAATTCACATAAGTACTGCTGTATAGACTAAAGAAAAAGAGCTATAAAAAAAAAGACTACAGAAAAAGAAAGTTATAGTTTTTTTTTGTCGACAAAAAGGTACTATTGTGTTTATTCTACAAAAGAAAAAAATACATAAATGAAAACGAGTTGGTAAGAAATAAATGCAGCAATACAAAATTATTATTGATGTGCAGTGCAACATAGCACGCATAAATCAAAGCAGACCATTTCATGTTCTTTTTTTTTGGGGGTCTAAATGTTAAATAACATTTCATGTTCTTAAAGGCAAAGATGCAAAATCTTAATAAAACACCCCCCCCCCCCCAAAAAAAACTTATCCATATTGATGATCGATTCTGTTTCAGCTTTTTCCTTTTCCAATGGCAACGTCCGAATATATAAAGTTCAAAAAAAAAAAAACGTCCGAATATATTAATGGAAAGTGAGAAATTTACATTTTAATAATATTATATTTGTGGATGTAAGAAATTTAATCGATATTAGTAATTTAGTTATACCAAGGAGACTTAAATTTTAATCCGATAAGGTCTTTTTTTTTTTTTTTTTTTTTTGAACAAATCTCCGATAAGGTCTTTCACTATTATTTACATCGCAACTGAACAAGTGTCAGTCGTAGTTGGAAGTGTAAGTGATGATGAGTCTTCTTCTAATTTCTTACTCTCTTTTAAAAAAAATCATGATTACGTAGTAGTAGTAGACTAGACTGGCAGTCTTTGATTCGGGTCCTTTTTACAGCTGTTAATATATAAAAAAAAAAAAATCAAAATACAATTAATATAACTCGATAATTTTAAAATGTGTGTTCAATTTTTTTAAAACCAATAAAAGTGAAACAAAAGCAAGTTCCGAAACCTCATAAATTTTGTTGTATCACACAATTTCAAAGTTTTATTGATAGGTGTGTAATAGACTATAGTGTACACAACTGGGTTTGGAAAGTGGCTGTGGTGTATATGAGACCTTCCCGTATTAAAGTTAGTAACACATCTATGACTATGACACATTGATCATACTGTACTAAGCTATTCGAGTATAAGAAACGATATTTTTTGTCATAAAAGAAAAATCTAGTTTATAACCATTATACCATCAAACTTGTATAAAAACAAATATTTTCGAATTCTTTTATGGCATTTTCCTGTTTTATTTCTTTCAAACCAGTGTAGACTAAATTGAAAAGTCATTTTACTCAATTTATATTGTTCGAAACCAATATCACGATGTTATATGTATAGAATTTCAAGTTTTATTGGTAGTGTAGAATTAATGCGGCCTATTTGGTTTGGATAGTGATATACAACAATATGAGTTAATGTTAAAAAAAAAAAAAAAATTTGGTCATCAACTTAACGGAGACTTGCTATTTTAGTTTCTATCTTCTCAAAAGTCGAAGCATTCCCGCAGAAGAAATGAGTGTTAATGCAAAAATCAGAGTTCAATATAAGGCCCGGCTGTATCTATGGAATCAACAAAGAGAAAAAAAAACAGAGAAAAAGAAGAAAAATGAGAAGAGTGCCAAAATCTTTGAATGTTGTAGGCTTGTAGCCAAGGGCTCGTCCCACAGCATCAAACACGTACTCCACCATGCCTCCACCTAAAAACCCAGATCATGAAGAAGAAGAAGAAGAAGAAGAAGAAGAGGTCGAGCTGGAGCTGATTCCTTTCCCCGGCCACATCAAAGGAGGAGGCGGCCTTGTGATTGAGAAGAAGAAGAAGAAGAAGACTGAAACATCAACCGAAAAAAACAGAGACAACTCTAGCGAGGGAACCAGCGGCGGAGGAAAACAAGACTTTGGCGGTGGTTGCAGCGGATGCCCGGTTGCAGCCGTTGCGGTTGCCCGGGATGTAGCGGTGGCTGCAAGTTATGCTTCGGTTGTGATGGCTGCAAGTATGAAAAGTAATCTTTTAGTTATGTGTTTATTATGCATCGGTTGCGACTTGTGATGGCGGCAATTATGCTTCTGTTGTCGTTTTTAAATGTTTTTTTTTTTTTTGCTGTCTTAGTTTTAGTTTTTAATTGTATTTTTTTTTTCTTCTTTCCGTGTTCTTCTTATGTGTGCGCTCAATCACGAACTGATGTTTAATTTAAAGTTAATTTGCGTAATATTATTTCTTTTCTTACTAATATGTGAAACTTACTTAAAATCTAGATATGGCTCATTCTCATTCTCATTCTCATTCTCATTCTCATTCAAACAGTTTTGTTCCTGGGTTTAATTATGTAATTAAACACGCGGCCCAAAAAGAATTATCTCTAATTAAACACTAATAGCAAAGTCAATTAACATTATGTCAAGAAGAAGAAAAGTCAAAACAATATGGAAGTCAAGATTGTACTCGGCCAGACTCATTTGGGGTCAGCAAAAAAGGATATTTGGATTTGAGAAATTAATGAAAGAAAAAAACTTAAAATGGGCCTTAGGAAATTAGCCGGGCCCAATAAGAATTGGTGTAAACGCGTGCAATTGAATGATGTCGTTGGGTATAGTGCGGAAAAGGGAAATAAAAGGAAAAACTTTATTTTCTGGGATTTTTCGATAGGAAAGGTTTCCATTTCTGGGATTTCGCATCTCGAGTTAATTTAGAGAAATGGAAGAAAAGCAGTTTATGGAAATTTCCCAAAACCGAAGCAGTTTATGGTCTTTTTATGAGAGAGAAAAGCAACTACGGTTCTTTGGATTCTCGGAAGAGAAAGAGAGAGAAGAAAGACAATAATGGCTCTGTTTTTCAACCGAATCTCGAAGCTCTCTGTAAGTTTCTCCTCCTCTCGTATCGCAATTTCTTTGATTCTTGAAATTTCTCCGACTTTCGTTTATGTACTAATAATGATTTTAAGTATGTCCATGGAACAAAATCGACAGGCACGCAGGGACAATGCTCGTTTCTTCTCATCATTGCCTTTGCCTTTGCCTCAGTCCCCGTATCTGCTTCTGGGCGGTAAACTGCTGCGAGAGTCTCCGGAGGGCAAAATCGGAAAGCACAGGTTTTTCGACCCGACAACAGAAAAGAGAGTGTACAACAGTGAGAAGACGGTTCCGAAGGAGCTCAATGGGCAATCTCTTCTGGGCTCATCACAAGGCTGGGTCGCTTGTCTGGAGAATAAAGACTTTACCGTGCATCTCACGGATCTTTACAAGCCGTGGGTCTCATCTCCGAGAGTCATACCATTGCCTTCAATCGGGTTTAAACCCTCGACGCACGCCACGGAGATGTCTCTCTCTTCTTCTGATCCTGTCCAAGACGACTTCTCCGTGGCTGCAAAGTTCAGTGAGTATCAGCTAAGCGTGTGCAGGCCTCGTTGGGACTCTAAGTGGACTCACATCGACACGCCTTACTCTCTTTTACCACCCTCTGATCTAATGTATTCCAAGAGAGACAAAGCCTTCTACTTCACCAGCTTTAAGGGTCTCTACATGGGTTCTTTGGATCTCAGCGAGAACGAGCTCGAGTTTCAAGACCTACGCCTACGGAACCAGCCTAAGATCCCAGAGGCAGGCTGGGAGATGTTGGACAAATGTTTCATGAGCAATCACTTAGTGGAATCTCCCTCTGGTGAACTTTTCTTCATCAAGTGGTTAGTGTTTCGAATTTCTTCTTAAAAGAGTTTAGCTATACAGGTAGAGTAGAGATTGAGCTGGTCTGTTTCTATGCAGGTACACACTTTGCATTCGCAAAGAGCTCGAAGATGGGGAATACATTATTATGCACGGCATAACTAAGCGGTTTATGGTGTTTAGGGAAGATGGGAAGAGCAAAGACTTTTGCTACACTGAAGATATTGGAGATCTCTGCATCTTCCTTGGCAAGAGTGAAGCCTTCTGTGTCTCGGCAAGCATGTACCCAGGACTCAAGCCTAACTCCATCTATTACATTGGCCCCGGACTTGGTTCTTACGATCTAGCTTCTGGTACGGTCCGTACTTTCGATCCCCCACGTGGTAAACCCTCGCTGGTTCCTTACCCTTACTGGCTTAATCCCACTAATCCCATTGCTTAACATTGCTCCTTTCAATCTCTTCTCGGAGCTCTAGCTTGGATTTGGGTTTATGTAGTCCAATAAGTGGTCGTCTTGCCACTTTTGTGTTGTGTGTTGTGTTTTTCACCTATAGTGTGTTATCGTTAGATGAATTGGTGAGTTATTATTGATGAATATGACACGGTTAAATACAAAGGAATGACTCTACACCTAAGGTAAGAAGATATACAAGAGTAAAGATAGCGTAATTAGAGGGATACTAATATATACTCATATATACGATAATACACCCCCTCAAGATGGACCACCGGAGGAGAGTCCCATCTTGACCCGTAACGACTCAAAACGTGATCGTGGTAGGGGCTTAGTGAGTGCATCGGCCAGCTGATCATGAGTGGAAACATGGGAGACACGAACCATGCCGTTTTGAACTTGATCACGAACAAAGTGGTAATCGAGAGCAACGTGTTTCATTCGCGAATGGAAAACCGGGTTTGCAGCGAGATATGTAGCGCCAATGTTGTCACAATAGATCGCCGGTTGTTGAGTGATGGAGATGCCTAGTTCAGTCATCAAAGAACGGATCCAACATAGTTCTGCAGCGGTGGAAGCAACAGAACGATATTCGGCTTCCGTAGAGGATCTAGCAACTCCTGTTTGCTTTTTCGAAGATCACGCAATGGGATGATGTCCGAGATAGACAATGTATGCACCTGTGGAAGTATAGTCATCTTTAT
The DNA here is from genome assembly GCA_020283515.1 of Alliaria petiolata. Lineage (NCBI taxonomy): Eukaryota > Viridiplantae > Streptophyta > Magnoliopsida > Brassicales > Brassicaceae > Alliaria > Alliaria petiolata. The sequence continues at coordinate 578,505 of JAHZTW010000003.1, read as the reverse complement.
TGCCTTCCCAATCTGCATCGGTGAAGGCATGAAGGAGAGGTGGATTTGTTGCGGAGAAGTAAATGCCTTGGTTCTTTGTGCCGGCAAGATAACGAAGAACTCGTTTTGCTGCAGTCCAATGTTCTGTTGTGGGGCGATGCATGAACTGTGATAGTTTGTTGACTGCGAAGGAGATATCCGGACGTGTGAGGGATAAGTTTTGCAAGCTGCCAATAATCTCACGATACTCGGTGGCGTTGTCGTTCGCTGTCCCGGAGAACAATGAAAGAGCTGTATTCGGACACATTGGCGTGGAAATGGGTTTGGCATTCGTCATCTTCGTCCGTGCAAGTAAATCTGCAATGTAACGGTGTTGTGTGAGATGTAATCCATGAGATGTACGCGTAACTTCTATGCCTAGAAAATATGAAAGATAGCCTAAATCTTTAATGGAAAATCGTTGAGAAAGGGAATCGATAAACCGTGTGATATGTGTTGAGCTGTTCCCAGTGATGATTATGTCATCTACATAAACCAGCATGTAAAGTAGTATGCCGTCTTTGTTGTAGATGAATAAAGACGCATCAGCAAGCGAGTTTTTAAAACCCGAGTTGAGCAAGAAGGTGCGTAGTTCATTGTACCAGGCCCGAGGTGCTTGTTTTAGACCATAAATGGCCTTGCGAAGCTTACACACTGCGGTCGGATTATCAGAGTCGATGAAGCCTGGTGGTTGAGACATGTACACCTCTTCATCAAGATGGCCTTGAAGGAATGCTGTGGTAACATCTAATTGTCGAAGGGGCCATTGCCGTGAAGTTGCCGTGCTGAGTACGATACGAATTGTGGCTGGCTTGACAACAGGACTAAAGGTTTCGTGATAGTCAAGCCCTGGTCTTTGTGTGTAGCCCTTTGCTACTAAGCGAGCTTTGTATCGGTCGATGGAGCCGTCGGCTTTGCGTTTGATTGTAAAAATCCAGCGGCAACCTACAACATTAGAAGCATGAGATGCATTAGTAAGATCTCATGTATGCTCTTTAATCTGAGAATCAATTTCTTCACTCATTGCTTTGCGCCAATAAGGTGACTTTAGTGCGTAGGCAACTGATTTTGGTATTGTAGTAGGAGGCTCGTGAACAGAGGTGTGGAGATTTAATTTTTGTATCGGTTTCCTTTGACGAGTGCTTGCTCTCGTCGGAAGCGGTGGAGGTGGGGGAGCTGGTGCTGGAGCTACGATCGGAGATGGAGAAGATGGTGCAGGTGTTGGTGTGGATGTAGATTCTTCCAGCGATAAAGGCAATGAGGCGACATCTGGTGTGGAAGACGTTGAGTCTACCAATGGTTGCGGCACTGTGACGTGAGGAACCTGCATGATAGGAAGCTTTATAACAGAGACAGAGGGGTGAGATTGCACGGAAGAATCAACATCATTTATTTCTTCAATTTGTCTTGATATCGTGGAGAAAGGGAAAACGGATTCATGGAAAACGACATGTCGAGATGTATAAATCCGAGAAGTAGATCGGTCAAGACAAAAGTAAGCACTTTGGGTAATGGAATACCCTAAAAAGACACAAGGTGTAGATCGAGCATCTAGCTTATTCGATGCATACGGTTTTAGCCATGAAAAACATAAGCACCCAAAAATCCGAAGCTTCTGAAAATTTGGAACACTTCCGGTTAAACATTGAAAAGGAGTTTGAAATTCCAAGGTTTGTGTGGGCATTCGGTTTATAAGATATACTGCAGTGGCAAATGCAAATGTCCAATATGACTTGGGCATAGAGGCATGCGACATGAGAGCAAGTCCAGTCTCGACAATATGTCGATGACGGCGCTCGGCAATACCATTATGCTCAGGTGTATGTGGTGGACTTGTCATATGCGAGATGCCATGAGTAGAAAGAAAACTCGAAAGCCCAATATATTCACCCCCATTGTCGGTGTATAGAGTTCTTAGCTTGTGTTTAAATCGGTTTTCAACCAAAGCTTTAAACTTTGTAAAGACATCAGAAACTTGTGATTTTCTTTTCAAGGGATACAACCAAGTGTATCGAGAAAAATGATCAACGAAAATTACATAATATTTAAAACCATCGAAAGAATCAATTGGAGATGTCCAAACATCCGAGAAAACAATATCTAAAGGATGAGAAGACTTGAGAGTTGAAGTTTTGAAAGGCAACTTGTGCATTTTATTAATAGAACACGCATGACAAGGTTTTGCTAATAAAACTTTTGAAGCAAGTGGTAAATCAAAAACTGAAACAACTTTTTGAAGAATAGGTAAAGCAGGATGGCCCAAACGAGAGTGCCAATCCGAATGAGTAGTTTTAAGAACAGAAGCAAAAGCAAGAAACGGAGGTGTGGCTTTAGCAATTTTTGGCCACTCGTAAGTGCCATTCTTAGGCTTGCCTTCCAGACGAAGAGCCCCCGTCTGCAAATCGCGAACCTGGAAATACGTGGGAGTAAAGATAACAACAGCATCATTAGATTTGCACAGTTGAAAAACAGAGATTAAATGTTTATCAAGGGAAGGAACACAAAGAACATTATTGAGAAAAAAAGGTTTAGTATAAGAAGGAAGAGAAGAAGAACCCGTGTGCGTAATCTGCAAAGCAGAGCTATCACCAAGGAGGACATCGTCACCACCAGTGTATGGGTTGTGAAGCGAGAGATTAGCAAGATCGGACGTCATATGATGAGACGCACCAGAGTCGACGAGCCAAGTCGAAGAATCCGACATCATCGCTGCATTTGCTCGAGGCTGCCACGATTGTTGAGGATGCGAAGATGACCAAGATTGTGGTTGGGAAGATGACCATGATGATGCAGTGGAAGTGCCTTTAACAATGCGATATTCAGGACAGTACTTCACACTGTGACCTTTGATCCCACAAGCTTGGCAGCGTCCGAGATAAGGCTTGGAGAAGCGTTGTTGCTGATTGTTACTTGAGGCATCACGAGGCTGATAATTGTTGTAGTTGCGGTTCTGGTGTCTCGGGCGAGTATCAGTGGCATGAGCCACAATTGGAACAGCAGGAGTAGCATCGGTGCACATAAGCATAGCCTCACGGTTGAGAAGACGTTCGTGGAGTTCCGGGAAGGAGATGGGATTGTCTCTGCCATTTACTGCATCAATCTCTGGTTTGTAGGCGTCGGTGAGTCCAGCAAGGATTTGCTCGGTGAGATCCTCCGGATCCATCGGTTTGCCAAGAAGTGCAAGCTCATCGGCTTTACCTTTGATGATCCGTAAGTATTCACTTATAGTTTGTGTTCCTTTGCTGCAGGTTTTTATCTGATATTTGGGCTGCCGTATATGACCTCTGGTGGGATTACCGAATGTCTGGGCAAGGATATCCCATACATCTTTAGTCGTGTTGGCACTGGACACCACCGATTGAACTGGAAGCGAGATAGCACCGATGATGGAGCTATAGAGTAGACGGTCTTATCGTCTCCAGGGGGCAAACGCTGGATTTGGAGAAGAGACACCATTGACAGTGAGTGTAGGAGAAGGGATCTCTCCAGATCCATCAATGAATTGCTGCAATTCATGACCTTCAAGCAATGCCCTAACTTGGCGTCCCCACATGAGATAATTCTGAGATGTGAGCTTTGTCACGCTAGACATGTTCACGGACAGAAGTGTGCTTTGAGGATCTTGCATATTGAACACAGATGTTCTCTGTGCAGAGGATTCATCGGCCATGGTGATAGATAAGAGATGTGAGAAACAGAGATCTGAGATGTGAGAGACAGATAAGAAGAACAGAGAAGGAGGGAATGTAGAAGAGGAAGAAGAAAAATTTGCGGCGGCTAGGTTTTAGAACTTATTAGGCTCTGATACCATGTTATCGTTAGATGAATTGGTGAGTTATTATTGATGAATATGACACGGTTAAATACAAAGGAAGGACTCTACACCTAAGGTAAGAAGATATGCAAGAGTAAAATAGCGTAATTAGAGGAATACTAATATATACTCATATATACGATAATATAGTGGTCCCATCATGCCACTTTTAAGGTCTGCTTTAAGTTTTGGTGTCTTGTGTTGGTTAAGTTTGTGTGATTGAATTGTATAATTTATACACGAACGTTCTTTGGTGTTCTGTGTTATTGTATGATGAAATCAGACTAATAATAATCAGTTAAAATATTTTTATATATTAACGGTTTTATAACGGTTAGTCCCTTATATATTAAGGGTTTCATATTTGAGTATAGCTTTTGTATAGTAATACTTTTAATTCATAGCAACGCATTCACTAGCCAACCCCAGACGAAATCTTTTTGCATCATTGCAATAATTATAGATCATGAAGTTACGTTGGACCCACTTAAGCCTCTTCATGCTATTTTCATCGATCCCTTCCTCGAGCCATGAGCTCGAACCACCACCACCGCAAGATACATTTGAGCCACGTGCCGACCAAACACAGCCTTGAACCTCATAGTTCCTGTAATAAGCCGTGAATGGCGCTTTGGACCAGTCAGTCTTCACGAGCCCTCCTCTCGTAGCCCAGTCATCTCCATTCCATAAGCTGTAATGGACTCTCATTGCTTGTTTCTCCGGATAAGATACGTTCATCGTCTTCATATTCTTGAATTCTCTTATCGGTGTACCATCCACGTAGAATCTGTCAAAGATCCGACTCTTAAATATAGCTATATATTTTGTTTGTTATGCTGAGAGATGAATAGAGAGATTAGATATTTAAATTTTACACTATGGTTTTAGGATTCCAGAGGATGGAGTAAGTGTGAAAATCAATGGTGGGATCGAACCAGAGACGAAACTGTTGTTCTCTATCACCTTTGCCTTGTGTGATCACATTTGTGTGGACTGTGTAAGGATCACCACTCAGATTCCCCAAGAATTCGAAGTCTATCTCATCCCACATCGCTCCTTTAGACGCTAGCTACACAACACACACACACATGATGAGTAAATAGTACCAAATATCATAGCAAAAATGATTCAATTAAAGAGATGAGTTTTAAAGAGTTCATACATAGTAAGATGTGACAGTACCGGCAGAGTTTCCATGGACAAGCTTTAGCTCCATGGAGATCTTACCGAACAAGAACTGAGCTTTGGACTGAAAACCAGAGCCTGAAACTTTGTCAAGAGATAATGTAATGGCTTGGCCGTTTTCGAGTATCTTTGCTTTGTCGCTTCCCCATATAATGTCAACATCTTGTCTGAAATTACCTGCCAAGACGAAGGAAGAAGATGACAGAATAGACACAAAGATCAAGATTTGTGAACAACCCATATGTTCTTTTTTGGGAACTTTAATGGTGGGTCGGGTTTTTTTTGTTGTGTAAGAAATTTATAACTGATGAAAGATATAGAGAAGATAGACAGTGACATCTGGGTGAGACAGAGGAATTGAAGGAGAAGAATTTGTGTTTAGTGATGGTCAAGTTTTGGCTTGCGAGGAAAACAAAGCAACGGATAGAAAGCGAAGCAAGCTCTTGTTTGACACATGTAAAAAGTCAAGTGAGGGTTTAATTACAACAAGAGATTCAGAGATTCTCCTTTATTCATTCGTTCATAACGCTTGGGGTGTAAGTTCTGTCTTTACTTGGAAACCATCAAAGACAATGACCAATTCATATTCAATTTCGAATCTGTAAATAAATAAGAACATTGTCCAACCATAAGTGAAAAGAGAAAAAAAAAAAAAAAAAACCCCATGTTCAATATTGAGTGTTCCATTTTAACAGAAGAGCACAAGCAAACTCTAGCATCTAGCAAACAAAGTGTGAAGCCCTAACATTCGCATACCAATAAGAGACTCAAGACTAAAAACCTTTGAGAGCAAGTCAGCTAGAGAATCAAGACTAGCCTTTGAGTGCAAGTCACAGCTATTAGAGGTTTTAAGTAGGCCCAATTATTTGAAACATACTTTTCTTGTTTAGGCCCATTAACAATTGAAACAAATACGGAAAACGGGAAAAGCATCTAATCTCTCACTTTTAGTCTAATCTCACTTTTTAGCCTCCTTTGTATCTTTTGTTAATCTTTTTCTCACCTATAAAACTTAAGAAAATGTCTAAATAAAGTGCAAATTATATGATATTACGAGGAATTTTAATCGCTATCATGGAAATATAAAACAACTGTTTAGATTTCTAGACTTTACGGAAGAGTTGGGGACTGCTCTTAGGATATAGCCACTTGGACTAAGATGAAACTTCCGGACCACGACCGTCATCAAGTTGAATGTCTTAGCTGTCTCCACAACATTTGAGTCAGTCAAAATCATGATTTACCCAACAACTACTACCGTATCCCTTTAACGTGGCATCTCTCTTCTCCCCCTCACTTTAATTTTTGCATTTATTAATTTAAACTTTTTCTAAAACAGAAATAAAATTCGATCCTTATCATATTTTCTTAACAATTCTAACTTTGTCATGTGGCGATGAAAATAAATACTCAAAATGCATAAGTAGTAGTTATATATTTCTACCCCAAAATTATTACATATAGCATAATAACACGCAAAAATAAGAATAAGGAAATCAAGATAATTGAATTATAAATTTACAAAACCATTAAATAAATCAATTTTTATTTGAGATATTAAAAAAAAAAACTGAGAATTGAATAATAACGAACTGTAAATAGTTTTTTTGTTTTGAACATTATGTAAATAGTTTTTTTCGTTAAAACTTAAGAAATAATATCATAAATAGTAGTTGTGTAACTGTATATAACTGATAAGAAAACAGTCAAAAATAAAATATCGTAAAACACGTTAAATCAATGTTGTACAAATAAAAAATATAAAACTCATAAATTTACTTTATTCTAGTTAACTTTTTGTTTTGTTTTGTCAACTTTCTAAATTTTCATTAAATTTTCTTTTTCAAATCAACTTTTTAAAACTAATTAACACTTTTTTTCTTTTGTTATAACAGAATCTCTTGGTTCTATTAGAAGGATAACCATTTCTCCTGTCAGGGTCGGTCCAAGCCGGTGGTAAAGTATCCAACTCCCAAATCCAACTTTTTTTTTTAGTAGCAAAACTCCCACATCCAATTAAATTTGACACACAAAAGTGAAAATATTATTATCTAAATAAAAAAAATAATAATAAAAAAAACATTACAAGACAAACCGCGTGAACTCCAAAGCCAATTGAACACAGCTTTTACTACAAGATGGCCCAATCTCTCCAGCTGTTGCATCAAAAACGCGGCTTCCTCTTTCACCATACGAACCTTCCCTCTTCCGAACCTTTGCTACTACTATATATAGACATTCTTCCACAAACCCTCAATATCACAAACCAAAAACCCAACAGAAGAAAAGAAAACCCAAATATCTCAAAATGGCGATCAATTACTTCCTTCCTCTGTTTCTTTCTCTTGTTGTCATCTCCTCTGTTTCAGCTAATTTCCAAAGAGACGTTGAGATAACTTGGGGAGACGGACGTGGACAGATCAAGAACAATGGAGAGGAGCTCACTTTATCTCTTGATAAATCCTCTGGATCTGGTTTCCAATCCAAAAAAGAGTACTTGTTTGGTAAAATCGACATGCAAATGAAACTCGTCCCTGGTAACTCCGCAGGAACAGTCACAACACTCTACGTAAGTTTTTTTTTTTTAAACAATCTTTAATTTTGTTTTTGTTTTCACATTTAGAAGTTCGTATCTCTAAAATTGGGTTTTTGGTTTTTTTCTTGCAGTTGAAATCACCTGGAACAACATGGGACGAGATTGATTTCGAGTTTCTAGGGAATCTAAGTGGAGACCCTTACACACTTCACACAAATGTCTACACACAAGGCAAAGGAGACAAAGAACAGCAGTTCAAACTCTGGTTCGACCCAACAGCTGATTTCCACACTTACACGATTCTTTGGAACCCACAACGAATCATCTTCACCGTCGACGGAACTCCGATTAGAGAATTCAAGAACATGGAATCTGTAGGCACTCTGTTTCCCAAGAACCGACCAATGAGAATGTACTCTAGTCTCTGGAACGCCGATGATTGGGCCACGAGAGGTGGTTTGGTCAAAACCGATTGGTCTAGAGCTCCTTTCACTGCCTCGTACCGTGGCTTCAACGAAGAAGCTTGTGTTTGGTCAAACGGCAAGTCTTCTTGTCCTAATGCCTCGAAACAGGGGACTACTGGCTCGTGGTTGTCGCAGGCGCTTGACTCTACGGCTCAAGAAAGGATGAGATGGGTGCAGAGGAACTATATGATCTATAATTATTGCACGGATTCTAAGAGGTTCCCTCAAGGTCTTCCTAAAGAGTGCTTAGCTGCGTAGAGAGTAAAGAGTTTTAGAGAGGAACAAAATTCTACTTTTTCTTTGTTGTTGTAAAATTATATTCATTTTATTGTAGATCATATGAATTTCATTGATTCGTTTGCAGTGTACCAATTAATAATATTCTCTGTGTTAAACCATGTGCCTTTTTTAAATTTGATTGGTTGGACAATCAATCAAATCTAACGTTTTTATTTAATGGGGAAACTACATCAAACGCAAAGCACATTGATTTGGCCTAGCTACCACCTTTTTTTTTTTTTGGTAATAAATAACTATTGGCCGAGATATCATAAACAAATACTCCCTCCGTTTTGATTTAAGTGTCGTTTGGAGAAATATATATCCAATATAATTGGATGTATCTGAATGTGTTTTGAGTTTAATACTTCCAGATACATTTTCTCCAAATGACACTTAATTAAAAACAGAGGGAGTAACATAAAACAAATCTCAACCAAATTCGGGGCCGGATGCAGGTACACAGCATGGTGGCAGGCACGTGCCCACACTGATTTTTGATTTTTTTTTTTTTTTCAAAACCTTATTTATCCATTTAGTGTATAGTAGTATTTGATACTTCAATAGCCCAAAATTTAAAGTATATTTGAAATTACAAGTTAAAAAAAAATGTTGATTTGGCCTAGCTACCATTATATCTATTATTTTTTTCATTTTTTTACCTTTTTTGTTTTTTTTCTTGTGTATACATGTTATCTTTTTCTCTCCTACTCTCTAAGGCAAAAACTTTTTTTTTAATTGATTTAATTTATATTTTGTCTTTTTATTTGTTAAATTTTCTTCAATTTGATTTGATATTTCTAATATTTATATAATAAACCATATAAATTCATGTATAAACAAATATATGTTTATCTTTAGTTTTAATTAATCGATTTTTGAATAAATAACCAAATTTTTTAAAATTATGTTGTTTGTCTTATTGAAAAATAACTATTTGATAATATGATAAACGAAATAACGAAAAAATTATTTCAAAATATAGAAGATCATATGGTAAATTTGTAAAAAAAAATATTATATATTTTTGTCACATAATATTTTAATATCTTTTTTTTCATTTGGTTATAGAATTTTTTTTTGTTATTAGTACTATATTTTTTGATAAATTATATTATTAATTAAAATAAAATATTATGTGCCCCATGTTAAAAAAATCATGCGTCCGCCCCTGACCAAATTCCCAAAATCGAACCGGGCTTTAACCGGGTCAGACAGACTTAAACCGAAACAAAGAAATGAGCACACGTAGCATGAGGCAAAACTAAGCACCTGCTTGCTTCACAACAACCAGCTGTTCACAGATTAAACAACACAAGAGTCACAAACGGCGAACTAAACTCCAAAAAGACTAAGACTAGCCTCCCTTGTATAAATCTCCCCCCAATACACACGGTTCCAATGAATGATTTCAATTCTCAATCTTACCTACACATAAGCATGGACCGTTCCACTTTGATCTTATCTTTACTATTCGCACTCACCGTTTCGACCACGACCTTCTTCTCTCCGGTTCTCGCCGGAACTTTCGACACAGAGTTCGACATCACTTGGGGTGATGGTCGCGGGAAGGTCCTTAACAACGGAGAGCTTCTCACTCTCTCTCTCGATAGAGACTCGGGCTCTGGTTTTCAAACCAATAAACAGTATTTGTTCGGAAAAATCGACATGCAGCTCAAACTCGTCCCTGGAAACTCTGCCGGAACCGTCACTGCCTACTTCGTTAGTGTTGCATAATATCATAAACATATATTTATACGATGTTACCATTTCATATAAAGATAAAGTTTCTCTGTTTCACAGGGCCGTGCAAGTAAAACGTTTTAAATATCTAAAATTAGAACTTCTGATTTATTTATTTTTAAATTTAGTACATGACATTCATATGGTTTGAGACGGTCATGGTGGTTAATGTTCTGTATATACTTTTTTAAAAAAAAAAAACTTGATTAGGTCTTTTATGGTTTTTGAACCCGGTTCGTGGTTGTTTTTGATGCAGTTGAAGTCGGAAGGTGATACGTGGGACGAGATTGATTTCGAGTTTCTTGGTAATCTAACTGGTGATCCGTATGTGATGCATACGAATGTGTTTAGTCAAGGCAAAGGTGATAGAGAACAACAGTTTAACCTCTGGTTCGATCCAACGGCAGATTTCCACACTTACTCTGTTTTATGGAACCCTCATCATATCGTGTAAGTATAAAGATATACATATAACAAATAAATTTAACTTTTTTTTTGGTTCTAACTAGAAAGTTCAAAGCCTCTAACACCGAATCTTTAGAGGTATAAAAACCGTCTTTGATATATTATTATTTTTTTCTGTTCTCAAAAATCTTATATTTTTATGCAGTTTCTTGGTTGATGAAACTCCGGTAAGAGAATTCAAGAACCTAGAAGATATGGGGATTCCGTTTCCGAAAATGCAGCCGATGAGGCTCTACTCGAGTCTGTGGAACGCGGACCAGTGGGCTACAAGAGGAGGTCTTGTCAAGACCGACTGGTCCAACGCACCATTCACCGCTTCTTACAGGAACTTTAGAGCGGACGCATGTGTTTCGTCTTCCGGAAAATCATCTTGTCCTGCGAGTTCACAAAGATGGTTCTCTCAAGGGCTTGATCTAACAGCGGAAGATAAGATGAGAGCGGTGCAGAGGAGGTTCATGGTTTATAACTATTGTACGGACTCCAAAAGGTTTCCTCAAGGATTTCCAAAGGAGTGTAATGTTCACTAGCTTCTGGAACTTGTGTAGTCAATTAATATCTGGTCCGAANAGGTTCATGGTTTATAACTATTGTACGGACTCCAAAAGGTTTCCTCAAGGATTTCCAAAGGAGTGTAATGTTCACTAGCTTCTGGAACTTGTGTAGTTAATTAATATCTGGTCCGAAACTCCGAAGCTAGTAGTATAAAAGGTTCATCCAATTATGTATGCAATGTGTGTATTTAGGGTCTATGTTAAACAATTTCCCCTGTTTCTGTGTATATTCATAATAAAATGGGTGCGAATTAAGATGGTTTTTTTTTTCAGTGGCAACGCTACCACAAACCTTCTAGGTTACATGCCAAATATCGGTCATAAAGATACATGATAATTTCTATAAATAAGGATTTGCTATATGTTTCCTATAATTTTTTTTTTTTTTTTCACTGAATTTGTATTATATTGAAACCACCAAAGGGAAAGGCACTAAGCTGTTCCACAGATCAAACTAAAGAAAGAAAAGCAAGCTTAAGAAAACATCGCTGATCAGAGACAGATCACATAAAGATAGGGCCATCCCCCAGAGGCCTTAAGAAACGAATTCGATCATTACTAGAGCGTAAGATCCACCTCTTTCTCCTTCTAAAATAACTCTTTCAACCAGCTTGGACCACCATGAGCTACATATGACGAAAGTCTATTATCAGAAATCACACTCTTAGCGATTGCAACTGCTCCTTGATTGCTTTTAGGGTCTTCGAAATGTATATCCCAACCAATTTGATTCTCCGTTAACCGAAGTAGAGCCGCTGTGTATCCTATCATCGACGGCCATTCTCTCGGTTTGTGGAGCGCTTTAATGATCTCCATCGATGAGGCAGCAAAAGTAATATTCGTATAATGTAGGCTGCTCATACTTTCCATTGCCCATTCCCAACTCTTTACCTTAGCTTCTATAACCGACGTCACTTGAGAGAAAGACCGACGACTATGACTAAGTAATGTGCCGGATTCATCTCTCACGATCAAGGATGCTCCTGATCTAGCCTTTCTTTGACACCACGAAAAGCCAATGTTGCATTTAAATCTTCCTCTGTCTGGTGGTCTCCATTTCATTATGATATCTGGTTGCTTCACCTCTGCTTCTTGTGTTTTCTTCTGGGCCATACTCCACTGCTTCGCATCAGTTAGAGCTTTTTGTACTACCTCATTTGTCGGATGGGTTATTGACTCAAACAAACATTTGTTTCTGTTTTTCCAAAGAGTCCACATAATCCAAGGAGGAACCAAACGTATCTCCTCCGGCAAAGCACTAATCTTAGCTACCTGCAGCAGATGATACACATTACCATGAATAGAATTTCCGTAGCCGTTTTCTGGGGCTGGAACGTTTGAGAGGGCCCACACCTGTCTAGCTACAGGGCATTGAAACAAGATATGATTCACGGTTTCTTTCTCCGCAGGGCAAAGAAGACAGCCCGTATTACACCGTAACCCTCTGGTTTTTAGGCGCTCTGTGACCGCCAGAGATCCATTAAGCGCTTTCCAAAGGAAGACTCGAATTTTGGGGACTGTCTTTGCTTTCCACACACTTGCAGCTATCTCACTGACTGACGGTTGCATTTCTGCTTAGCTGTATAGATCCGAGTGCTTCTGTCTACTACTAAGATCATAGCCTGACTTTACCGAGTAAACACCATTTTTTGAATTTGCCCAAGTGAATCCATCCTTTCTATCAGGAGCTGGTCTTTGAGTTCGGATCAGGCGAATGTCATCCGGGGTAAACAGATCTTGTAACACTTGCATGTCCCAATTCCGGGCTACGGGATCAATCAGAGCTGCAACCTTCAGATTAATATTCATCAAAGATTAATATTCCGGAAAATCATCTTGTCCTGCGAGTTCACAAAGATGGTTCTCTCAAGGGCTTGAGTCCAATGAATTACCAAAAAAAGGAAGAATAAATTTAGGAAATGATAAAAAAAAAATATATATATATATATATCACCAACATGTATAATTTATATGTAAGTTGAACGACTAATATATGTTAATAAGCTGACATAATTCATTTAGATAATAATAATTAAAAATCGTTAGTGTAAGACAACCACGTCGATAATGGGACTCCACGAACCTCTAACGCACTCGTTTTCTAAAATGTCTCTCTATATAAACACCAATCTCCAATCATATTCAAACCATCAGAAAACAATTGCTTTTAAACAACAACAACAGAGCAAAGAAAAATGGCAGCTTTTGCGACCAAACAGTCTCTGTTGTTGTTGTCGTCTCTTCTGCTCTTGATCGGCGTATCAACCGGAAGTTTCTACGACAACTTCGATATCACATGGGGTGATGGTCGTGCCAACATATTCGAGACTGGACAGCTCTTGACTTGCACTCTCGACAAGATCTCCGGTTCGGGCTTTCAATCGAAGAAAGAGTATCTATTCGGAAAGATCGATATGAAGATGAAACTTGTCGCCGGGAACTCAGCCGGAACAGTCACTGCCTACTACGTACGTAAAAAAAAAAACATCTATCTCCGTTTCTTTTTTTGATTTTTGTGGTTTTGGATGTGATATTAAGAATGTTTTCGCAGCTTTCGTCTAAAGGCGAGACATGGGACGAGATCGATTTCGAGTTCTTGGGTAATGTTACCGGACAGCCTTATGTCCTCCATACGAATGTGTTCACCGGAGGTAAAGGTAACCGTGAAATGCAGTTCTATCTCTGGTTCGATCCCACTGCGGATTTCCACACCTACACCGTCCTCTGGAACCCTCTCAACATCATGTAAGTAAATGTTGTTCAGACCCAATATCTAGAAGCTTTGATCCAATCCATCACCGTTCTTGATTTTGTGTTTTTTCTCTTTCTTTTTCTTGGGGTCTCAAAAGTTTTCTAGTGGACGGAATCCCAATCAGGGTATTCAAGAACAACGAGGCTCACGGTGTGGCTTACCCGAAGAGCCAGCCGATGAAGATCTACTCGAGTCTTTGGGAAGCTGATGACTGGGCCACGCAGGGCGGTCGAGTCAAGACCGATTGGACCAACGCTCCGTTTAGCGCTTCCTACAGGAGTTTCAACGACGTGGACTGCTGCAGCCGGACTTCGATATGGAATTGGGTTACGTGCAATGCGAATAAGAACTCGTGGATGTGGACCACACTTAACTCCAATCAGCTCGGACAGATGAAGTGGGTGCAAGATGATTACATGATCTATAACTATTGTACTGATTTCAAGCGGTTCCCTCAAGGTTTGCCCACGGAATGCAACCTCGGATGATCGTGTTACCGAGAAAATTCAAAGCACTTGATGCAAGTTTCTTTCTATTTTTGACCTCATGATTTGTTGATTTGATTTGGTTATTCTTTTTGAGTTTCTAAGTTTTGTTTCCCTTATTGGGTAATTGATATTTTATTTTACGGTTACATTGTTGAATTTTTTTTTTTCATTTCTTAAAACTACAATAAAATTTGATTCCAACCTAGCCAGACCAACCTGAGAATAGAGCAAAGAAACAGAGTTTTCTGTCATAACACTCAGAAGTCAGAACAAAAGCAGAGTATTCTGTTATGTCCGTTATTTTTATTCACGCGGGCCTTGGGCTTTTCAGCAAACTTGTGGTTCTTCACTTAACGCAAACCAACTGAAGATATCTTAAACCAGGATTAAACCGAAACCAATATGAAGTTGATGTATTTTAATCACAATAAGAAACTGATCCCAAAAAAATCACACTGATTTTTTTTTACATGGATACATAACATGACCGTTCAAGATGTAACTGTTCAATTTTGTAGTTATGGTCTCTCTCAATAAAATTGTATTATTTTACTTATAAACCTTGCATGCTTAAAAAAAAAAAAAATCAGAATATTAACAAATACAAAAAATGTAAATACTTTAGAACTTTTCTTAAAATGTTGTAAGTCAATGATACCGATAATTCAACTCAAAATAATTGACTTTTTAATGTCACTGATAATTCAACTTTATAATCTTTTGTAAATTCACATACACAAAACTTAGAATTTCTGACGTCTGATTGATCATAAAACAGAACATAATCATTGTACTAGAATTAGTCTAACTCATGTCTCATCTCTCTTGCTTTTGTAATATATGTTGAAAACCATCATGGTATATCTAATAAAAAAAGACTTTGATTGATACGACACCGTTTTGGACCCACATGGTAGTTCATTACGTCTAAAACTCTTACTCGATATTTATAGAACAAGCAAAATAAAACGAAGATCGATTCAGATGAGATAATAACAAAGAGAGTTCCATTAGAAATCTTGTTGTCTCTTGTAAATGATGGACAAGATTGGTAGCTAATAAAGTTTAGAAGGTCGCATTTGTGTTTGGACGCTAACACTCATCTCTTACACATCTCTTCAATCACATGTCGACGAAAGTTATCAAGATTCCATGTATTTCGAAAAGGTTAAAAACACAAAAGATTCCGTGTATCGATTCCGACGTGAAAGAAATGATAAGTATTTTCACGATAAACCGGTGTAAAACTATTTTGCTTGTTGACCTTAAAAAAATTCGGTTATTTAAAACAACTTAAAAATAACATACGTAGCTTACATTTATTAAAATGTACATTGAATTTATTCAAACAAATTATGAATAACTTTAAACCATGCATCGGTTTGTCATATATAGTTTGGTTAAAATGTACAACATACGTAGTTTTTTTTTTCTTTTTCCTAAAACGTAACCATTTTATTAAATAAAAATAAGATGTCAAGACATAAATTCATACGGATTAATACAAATTAGAATAATGTTTAAGATAGCATAAATGCACCACATACAATAGAATTTTCTGCTTCGATCGACTTCAAAGACCAAGTTGATGGAGGCATCTAGCCACGTCCACTTCAGCTTCCACGACCTCGGTTTCCCTTTCCACCACCTACGACTTGCCAATTCATCTATTTAACCTTCGTCGATGGTTTAACCAGTCTCTTGCGAAAGATTTTTTACCCAAAAATGTCAGAAGATCCATCAAATCTGACTCTTTATCTAAATCCGACGGACGTTCTCCTAATTAAACATACGTAGTTTGGTTAATTTGTATACATGATGCTATCTAATTTATTTATAAGTCTAACTTGAATTATTTTTCCAATACTCTGTATACTTCTTTTTTCATAATAAATATTATTTGGACACTTTTTAATTAAATCAAAATAACACCTATAATAATGATAATCATATTAGTTACATTAGAACACCTTGTAATTAATAGAAGGTGTTATAAGGTAATATACTCTCTCTTTTTTAACCTTTATAAGGTACTAGAATAGGACCCGCATATATGCGGATTTTTAATAAAATATTTTAAATTCGTAAAAATAAATTGAAAACAAATCGGATAATATATAAAAAAAAATTTACCTTTAATATTCCAAATATATATGTTTTAATACTCTTATATGAATTAGGTTAAATTCTAATGTTTTATCTATTTATATATATATATATATATATATATCTATAATTTTGACGAATTAATTATCCTAATTTTATCATAACTAAAATCTAGATTAGGATCCGCATATACGCGAATTTATTATAATAAAATTTAAAACCCGTTAAAATATTTTTTTAAGAATATAAAAAACAACACCGGATCACTACTGAAAAAAATATATATGAAAAACACAAAATCGAAACCTAAGAGTTATTTATTTATTTTAATTTTAATTTATTTTGAATTAAAATATTCAAAAGACAGAATCTGTTGCAAGTCCTAAGCAACATTAACTCTACTTCTCATATAGTTCACACACTTTTTCAACTATCTTTTTCTGTTAAGTTGCGTTAAAATATTAGGTATGCAATTCGAGTCCTTCGAGTATGTTAACGATCTCCCCATTAACTCTTTTCAAGCAAATAAAGTCTATATTCCTCTTCACATTCATCTCTCGTATATGATCTCTCTGCTCTCTAGAGAAGTTATGTTTCTCAAGACTCGAATCAAAAGTCTATAAAATTCTTGATATCCTCCTCCTCATTGAGCTCATCATCGTTTAATGTAATATCATTAGTAGGTAAAATTTTCTTTTTTTTAATTGAAATATATCCTAGCCAATCATTTTTTTTTAATTTACTTTTTTTTGTTTCTTCCTTATATGATATTTTTGCTCTCTAGAAAAGTTATGTTTCCCAAGACTCACATCAAAAAAGAAAATAGAAAACAAAATCTGATCACTACTGGAAAAAAATATATGAAAAACACAAAATCGAAACCTAAGAGTTATTTATTTATTTTAATTTTAGTTATTTTCAATTAAAATATTAGAACACATAATCTGTTGCGGGTCCTAAACAACATTAATCCTACTTATCATATAGTTCACAAACTTTATCAACTATCTTTTACTGTTCAGCTGCGTTAAAAACTTGGGTATGCAATTCAAGTATGTTAACAATTTCCTCATTAATTTTTTTTCAAGCAAATAAAGTCTCTTTTTCTCTCCACATTCATCTCTCTTATATGATCTCTCTGCTCTATAGAGAAGTTATGTTTCTCAAGATTCGCATCAAAAACCTCTCTACATAATTCTTGATATCATCCTCCTCATTGAGCTCATAATCATTTAATATCATATCATTAGCATCCTAGTTAATCAAATTTTTTCTTTTAATTTACTTATTTGTTTCTTCCTTATACGGTATTTTTGCTCTCTAGAGAAGTTATGTTTCTCAAGACTCGCATCAAAAGCCTCTCTATATGATTATTGATATTCTTCTCCTCATTGAGCTCATCATCGTTTAATGTCATATCATTAGCATCTAGAATTTTCTTTTTTTAATTGAAATATATCCTAATGAATCAAGTTTTTTTAACTTACTTTTTGTTTCTTCCTTATATGAGATTTTAGCTCTCTAGAAAAGTTATACTTCTCAAGAATCGCATCAAAAGCTTCTCTACATGATTCTTGCTATCCTCCTCCACATTAAACTCATCATCGTCAAATGTCATATCATTAGCATCTAGAATTTTTTTTTTTAATTGAAATATATCTTAGTTAATCTAATTTACTTTTTGTTTTTATTTTTATTTTATTAAAATGAAATAGATCATTTTGTTTTAATTTCTTTTTATTAAATTGAATATATCCTTGTTAATTTATTTTTATTTCTTTTTATTGATTAACTTGTCAAGTGTAACGATCATATTAATTACTAACTTTGACGTTTATTTTTTCTTTTTAGTAATATTGAAATATCTTTCCTTTTATTTTATTTATTTTTATTTTAAAAATAATAGTAATTTCCTTTTTCTTTTGCAATTAGTATATTTTTTCTTATAGAAGATATCTTTCCTTTCCTTTTATTTATTTTTCTTTTAAAAATAGTAGTATTTCCTTTTTCTTTTAGGATTAGTATATTTTTTCTTAATAATATATTTTAACTAAAATACGTGTCAAAATCTTAACAATTAACTTATTTTATTTTAAAAATAATAGTAATTTCATTTTTCTTTTAGGATTAGTATATTTTTCTTTATAATAAGATATATTTCCTTTTATTTTATTTATTTTTCTTTTTAAATAGTAGTATTTCCTTTTTCTTTTAGGATTAGTATATTTTTCCTTTATAATATATTTTAATTAAAACACGTGTCAAAATCTTATCGATTAACTTGCCACGTGTCACGATCATGTTAATTAGCAACTTTGTTTTAAAATAGTAGTATTTCCTTTTTCTTTTAGGATTAGTATATTTTTTATTTATAATATATTTTAATTAAAACACGTGTCAAAATCTTATCGATTAACTTATTTTTATTTTAAAAATAATAGTAATTTCTTTTTCTTTTAGAATTAGTATTTTTTTTTATAATAAGATATCTTTCCTTTTATTTTATTTATTTTTCTTTTTAAAATAGTAGTATTTCCTTTTTCTTTTAGGATTAGTATATTTTTCCTTTATAATATATTTTAATTAAAACACGTGTCAAAATCTAATCGATTAACTTGACACGTGTTACGATCATGTTAAAAACTAACTTTGATGCATCCAACTTTATATAATAAGATATAAGGTATAATAATATACTTACAAAGTGTTATAGATAAATTAATATGGCATTCGCTTTTTCATCTTCTTTGTGAATTTGTCTTGTGTTCAAATTAACATTACTTTTAAGGTCATGAAGAAGGGAAACATTATCTCAAGGAAGTGATCATCGTGACTTGCTCAATTCAGACATTGAATTATTGAATCTAAAAGTCATATTTTTAATTTATGCATTATCTCATCTCATACACGCCACTAGATATACCTTCACTCGGGTCTATTTTATTTTCTTAATTTAATCAATTTATGTGACTCACATATATTATCGGTATCGGTTATTTAACAAAAAAATATTATCGGTTAACCAAATCAAAGTTAAATTAGATAGCCATGTATATGTATTATGTACAATTGTATACTAAGACAAAATATTATTTTCACCTAATATAAACGGCAAAAACTCTTCTCATAGTCTCTCTCATATATAATATATAATATTAATATAATTTATTTATTTAATTAAAATTAAAATTATATAAAAAGAGTTAATTATTAATTGACATTTGTAAAAGATCAGTAAGAGACCGTTTTTTAAGTCTCTGGTTTTAGAACCGTATCTAGTTTCTCTTTTTTCTTTTTCAATTTTTTTCAATTTTTTATTTTTTAAAAACTTTCTTTAAAAGATTCCGTTGGAGGTGCTCTAATGTTTTTTTGAACAATTTTCTTAACTTTCTTCCAGATTGAAACATTTTTTTTCTTAACTTTCTTCCAGATTTAAACATTTTTTGCAAGTATTTTTATTAATTTTGATATGGCACTGTAAACTATGGTGTTGCCGGCTGTCATATGCTTAAAAATAAGAAGCAAATGCATGATGAATAATAAAGTACCAAGTACAAGTAATAACTTTACAAAACTAGATTTCCTCATCAGGAGGCTGAAAACTTTTACAATTCAACAAATAACGATACGTCAACAACCTTTTTTCGTGATTAGTCCCCTCTTATTTAATTTACTTTCTGAACGGCACAATTTATGGTGATATGTACGTGTTCTATATTGATCCCAAAACAATTAGTGAAAAAGATGTAATATAATTATAATAAATAGAATAAGGAAGAAATATATAAGGTCAGATTGGTAACCGTAGATTTTCAGCGGTAAGCTGAATCTTTTAGCGGTAAACTGCAGTGATAAAGTGCTTATAAAATAGTTGAAAACTGTAAAAAATAGCTGTACGTCAAAAAGATACAAAAAAAGCTGAGAGTAATACTGTTGGTAACGCTTTCTATACTGTTTTGTGATTGGTAACAATTAAAACGGTATGAATTGTACCGTAACTTTACGGTAAATCTTTTGGTTACCAATCAAAACCATAATAGTAGTTCAAAAGTGTTGTAATATAGAGTATTTAGTAAAATTTAAAGTTCAAAAGTATACAAAACTTTGGTCTATCGACTTTAGATTTTTTTTTTCTTTTGGTGTGTACTTAACGAATCTTTGATTGATAACAATCAATGTCAGAGAAGGTTATTATATACAATAAAAAAAATTTCAAAAAATATTAAATAGAAAGAATCAATTAAATCTTACCATACTATTTGGTTTTTCTATCAGTAATTAAGATTGAAGTCTAAGATGTTATTTATTTGATTTTTAAAAATTTAGACCTAATTATTCTTTTCAATTTAACATCAAATTTTTAAAAATTTAGTATAAATAACATCTAAAAGTAAACTATGTCAATTATGTAAATTACCTTTTTATTATTTAAAAGTTTTGATATATCAAACATGATATATAATTTGAACATGGTGAAAATGTTTATCTAGTAAATTTATAGAGAACAAAATATCATGAAAACCTCGGATATTCATCAAAATACTAGTGGTATATGACAAAAAAAGAAGGGTAAGACTAGACGACGTAATGAGCTCAACATAGGAATATATAATTATTAGTGAATATACGGATAGATACGTATAGGTTGTATTTATTGAGATGTTGTATGTGGATAAATGTTATATATATATAGAAATTTACTTAACTAAGTATAGTTTCGCAGCGCATGTCTCCTTGTCGGGGCACATTGATATTTTGATCAATAATGTATGATATATAAGCGACATTCATCCATTTTATAATGCAGTAATATACTGTATCTGTATGTGCTCATACAATGTATAATTAAAATAACCATCTATATAGGAGAAATACTCATCTCATCCTTCGTGTTTTTTTTACTTCTTTCAATTAATTAAAAAAAAAAAACTTGTTTTTGTAAAATTTGGAAAAACAATAACACAAAAAGTATACGTATCATCTTCCAAAACCAAATTTTGATTTGAATTGAGGACTATATAGTTACAACGTTAATTCGGTTTAACATAAGAAAGCATGATTAATTAATAAGTAATAGACTTATCGAAAAACAATTAATTTAAGGATTAACAATTGATATTGATAATATAACTAACAAAATAGAAGATTATTTTATAGCCTTAACGACAAGTCAAGGTGACTCATCTCCTGGTCCTGATCAAGACTACTCTCCGGCACACGACGGCCTGAGAAGTTCCTCGAACCGCCGCTTTCGACAAATCCTTCGTAGCCACGGCCGTAGAGCTCAAACCGACCGGAGAACGGGTAAGGCTGATCGGAATCAACAGTGGTTGAGGATCTAAAGAGTTCACGACTCTTCTTGGCTAAGGTTCTTTCAAGCTTATGAGCGTTTTGATGACCACCAAGAGCTTGAGAGCTGTAAAACTTTCTTTGACAATAGTTACAAGAAAATACCCTAGGCTGCTCCAAACATGATGATGAGTTCGTGGAAGAAGAAGAAGAAGAAGACATAGAAGAAGGCTCGAGAACAAGTTCTAGATTTAGTTGGTGGTTCTTGTAACTTGGTAGGCTCAGACGTAAAGATGTGTTTGGCTGAAAGTCCATACCTAAATGTTTAGTGAGAGAGAGAGAAAGAGAGAGAGGTTAGAAAGATGAGAAGAGAGAAGTGTGTTTGAAGGGCTTGGGCTTGAGGGGCTTTATATTTAAGGTGTGAAGGTGCGTAGGTTTGCTCAAAACTCATGTTGGGTGCAACTTCGACTGTAAAGTATGGAGAGAGAGAGAGAGAGAGAGAGACATGGAAGCTGAAAGAATCAGTGGGGATCCGAGTGTTGTCGCCTCCATTAATGGCACCCTTTGAACCCTTTGTCGGTCCATCTAATATTATCTTCCTCCGAGTTTTATATATTACTCAATACATATATTATTATTATATTTTAATGGTGTCGTTTTAGAGTGTTGAACACCTTAAAAATGATGTCCCATGTGGTAGTTGTTAAGACCAGACACATAAGATATCTGTTTAAATTTGAGCATTGTAGTTAATTTTATGCCTTTTTCTAATTGGAATTAATATATACCATATATTTGCTTAAATTACATGCCTTCTTCTAATTGGAATTAATTTATACCACATATTTGCTTAAATTACGTACTTTGAACGTATGCAAATTCTTTTTAGAAATTTCCATTCATACCAAAGTTTTCTACGCATTATTAAGAAATCTATATATTTATGTTCAAATTTAAATTCATACCAAAACTAATGAGATTAAGATGTCACATAAATAGAGAAAAGTCGACTTATGTGACTTTGCTAAGCAAATCGTTTACGATGGTCTTGTGGTTATACCTATATATAGTTTTATCTAAAATCGTTTGATTATGAAAACTATAAATTCATTCAAAATAGTTCTATTTGTACTTTCAAGTTTGTAATGCAAGTATCACAAATTTATATCGATGATATCATTACATTAATGATAGTATGTCATTTGAAAAAGAAAAAAAAAACTTTCGTCCGTCTAAACTTTTTAAAAAGTAATGTAGTTCATAAATTTGTATTTAGAGGTTAGATTATTATTTCTTAATTTCCGAGTGTTAATACGTATAATTGGTAAACAAAATCATAGAATCGTAAAAAAAAAGGCATAATTGTCTACATAAAAAGTGAATAGCGTTTCAATCAAAACAGCTGTTAGGTTCATTAAATAAATGAAAGACTGAATATCAAAGCCCTCTTATCAAATTTCCAGTAATGGCAAAGAACACTTGCCGTGGTAAAGCTTTTTGACTCGGCTTAAACATGTAAGATGATGTTAACCCCAATTAATTGAAATCATCGCTCACCGTACGATAAGTTTCTCCATCCAACGGTTAACAAGAAGTTCGTACCAGATAAGATGTGGACTGCACCACAGTGAACCCACTTTGGATATATCACGTTTTGCCTTTCGTGAGTTTACAATCGTAGAAGTCATTTCAGTTTGAATTGTTTCAAATAAATTCAATTAATTTTAATTACTTTATATCAATGAAGACAAACCGATGTCATGTGTACATTTGTTTCATTAAGACTTTTGTCGTTTAAAGATTGAGAGAGATTACGTTTTCGTACTAATCTCTCATGCTTGTTTCGCTTTCTTTATTTAATTTATTTTGGGTCCGATCGATATTTGAATATATGGTACTTTGCTAACCAGCCAAGTGAAACTGATTGATCCAATTATACATTTCTAAACAGATAATAACCATAAAAACCTTGAAGTTCCAATGTCCTATAATTTAGAATCGTCATGTGCTACTCTCAAACAAAATGGGTTGTTCTTTAACAAAAAAAAAAACAAAACAAAATGGGTTGTTGTAAAATATTGAAAAATATTTGCCGTATAAGAGAACATGTAATTTATTATTAGTTTGTGTTAGTGCTGTTATTAGAACCGTTTTTTTAACACTTGCAAATAGAGCAATTGAAAATAGTACCGATTTAAAAACAACAAAAAAAAAGATTAGAAAAAAATTAACTATATTTATTATAAGTTTGAGCTAATATTTGTTTTTCAAAACTAATTATTATATTAAATATACTTTTAATAAATAAAACATTGAATAGACTCTACTAATAGTTTGAGACGATATCACTGTCTTACTATTGGATTTAAACTCGCATCCTACATGTTTATTCGGATTTAAATTCGTTATTATGCTATATTATTCACATAAAAAGTGATAAAATAAGATCTAAACCAAACCAAAAATACTAATTAGACAAATCAACTTAAGTTTTAATTTGGTTGCACCGAGTTTATAGTTTTATATCCGTAAATCGAAACAAATTTAAATCAAACTGAAACTTTCTTTTTACAAATTAGAAATATTTTTTATTTATTAAATCTGAACATATAGTTATACTGAACTAAAAACATCTAATAGTGATTCATAAAAAAATACAATTTAATTTTGGTTACTGTTATTTCTCAACCAAAAAAATAAAATCCAAAATGAAACTGAAACAAAATTCTAATTGAACACTCTATTAGAAAATATTAGTATAGGTTTTAAATATTGGTCGAAACCGACATAATAATTATTTTACAAAATTCAAAAGGTTATATGGCAGTGGTACATTTTCAAAATATATAGTTATATTTTATAAAACTTAATTCTTTGATTAAAAAAAGCTAGTCTATCAATACAATATTCTGGTACATTACATTTTCAAACATTCCTATTTATTTGTAAATAGTTATTTTTGTCCTAGCAGTTGATGCTTAATCACGTTTATATATAAACAAAACTTGAAATATATAACTTATTTTTTTGTATTATGAAAAATGAATGCAATTATGTGATTTGATTATGAGGAGACGTGGAAGATGAGGCGACCAAAATAAAATCAAAAAAGAAGGTTGGACTACGTTGCTGTCCACCTCAAATCTATTTGTCCTACGATGGGACGACATTAATACTTCATGTGACGATTAGTCTACAATACATAATTATATGTATATACTAAATATATATATATATATATATATAATGTTATAATGTTACTATGTAGTTTTAACTTATAAGGATGTAATTGGACAAAACGCATACGGATAAATTATACGATAGATTGCATCCATTATGACGCTTTTGTTGGACAAGAATGTCCATTTAACACTATGCATGTACCTTCACATTTTCTATTCTCAAATTATATTGATGGATCTTTTTGAAAATGGTCCATCAAAATGGTATTTCCTGAAATTTCTCAATTTTGTTACCAAATCATAACTGATTGATGATAAATTAAATAACTGTCTATTGTTTTGGTGTTCGTTTGTTAAGCTAGTGGCCAAAAATCTATTTATGTAATTCCATTTATATAAATACTTTAGGATTATGTTAAGAGAGAGTGAGTTAGGTTAATATTTGCCACTGGTCAACTTAAATTTCCACGTAAATTAAATATCAAAATAGACAAATCCCTCGTTATGTAAAAAATTAGAAAGCTCATACATTTATAACAGTTTGGGGATAATATAGGTTGAACCGAGTATATTATTTATTAAATATATTTGCATATTAATTAAATAATTATAGCAAAGTAGCAACTCAGGATGGCACATGGGAAGTGAATGCCTGAATGGGACTGAATTATATAAAGCTATGGAGAAAAAAAATCATAAATATTTTAATTTTTTGTGGATTATTTAAAAACATATTTATCAAGTTGATTGGTTTTTGTAAATTCGGCGTACGGCTTCAACCAATAGGAAAAATAAGACACACACAGCTCCCATTATGTCCACTTTCATATAGATAGATGCAAAAATAAATTAAAACAGGATTTTCTGACTAACAATTTTTAAAATTATAGGGCTTATGAATATGTCCACTTTTATTTAAATTTTTTCTTGTCCCATTATGTCCAATTTAATTTTTGTTGATTATTTAAAAACATATTCATCAAGCTTTCCAAATAACAATTTTTTTTTTTGCAATTCTATATATCATTAATTTTTAAAATTACAGATCAATCCTATAATATTAAAAGTAACCCATAAAATAAATCTTTTATATTTTATCTTGTAAGACATTATGTATTTATTAATAGATTTTAAAACAATGTCGTTTTAAAAACATATATTTAAAACCAACAAATAACGAAATAGAAATTCGAATCCCCAACTTTATTAGCAAACTCAAACAATTTAACCATTCGTACTAGATGAATATGTGTAATAACAACCAAAAATAGTTACATAACTATAATTTTTGAGATTTTTTTCTATAAACCGGAGTTCAGCATAGTTAACATTTATCATCATAGCAATCACTAGCGCATCCATCACCGTCAACTTTGCTAAACCAAAAAAAACTATATATCAACTCGAAATCTTTGTGATAAGGAATGTAAATCTACTTTTAGAATTTAAAAATTATAAGATTTATCATCGTAATTTTTTTTTACAAGTTTCAAGTCAGAAATTAACAATGCCTAAAATCGAATAAAAACCATTGGGCTTTGTTAGTGTTGGCTTCTTGAATTCAGATCTGGTCTTGGTCTGTCTCTTATACACATCTAGATGTGTATAAGAGACAGACGAAATGAGCTCAACATAGGAATATATAATTATTAGTGAATATACGGATAGATACGTATAGGTTGTATTTATTGAGATGTTGTATGCTGTCTCTTATACACATCTAGATGTGTATAAGAGACAGACATAGGAATATATAATTATTAGTGAATATACGGATAGATACGTATAGGTTGTATTTATTGAGATGTTGTATGTGGATAAATGTTATATATATATAGAAATTTACTTAACTAAGTATAGTTTCGCAGCGCATGTCTCCTTGTCGGGGCACATTGATATTTTGATCAATAATGTATGATATATAAGCGACATTCATCCATTTTATAATGCAGTAATATACTGTATCTGTATGTGCTCATACAATGTATAATTAAAATAACCATCTATATAGGAGAAATACTCATCTCATCCTTCGTGTTTTTTTTACTTCTTTCAATTAATTAAAAAAAAAAAACTTGTTTTTGTAAAATTTGGAAAAACAATAACACAAAAAGTATACGTATCATCTTCCAAAACCAAATTTTGATTTGAATTGAGGACTATATAGTTACAACGTTAATTCGGTTTAACATAAGAAAGCATGATTAATTAATAAGTAATAGACTTATCGAAAAACAATTAATTTAAGGATTAACAATTGATATTGATAATATAACTAACAAAATAGAAGATTATTTTATAGCCTTAACGACAAGTCAAGGTGACTCATCTCCTGGTCCTGATCAAGACTACTCTCCGGCACACGACGGCCTGAGAAGTTCCTCGAACCGCCGCTTTCGACAAATCCTTCGTAGCCACGGCCGTAGAGCTCAAACCGACCGGAGAACGGGTAAGGCTGATCGGAATCAACAGTGGTTGAGGATCTAAAGAGTTCACGACTCTTCTTGGCTAAGGTTCTTTCAAGCTTATGAGCGTTTTGATGACCACCAAGAGCTTGAGAGCTGTAAAACTTTCTTTGACAATAGTTACAAGAAAATACCCTAGGCTGCTCCAAACATGATGATGAGTTCGTGGAAGAAGAAGAAGAAGAAGACATAGAAGAAGGCTCGAGAACAAGTTCTAGGTTTAGTTGGTGGTTCTTGTAACTTGGTAGGCTCAGACGTAAAGATGTGTTTGGCTGAAAGTCCATACCAAAATGTTTAGTGAGAGAGAGAGAAAGAGAGAGAGGTTAGAAAGATGAGAAGAGAGAAGTGTGTTTGAAGGGCTTGGGCTTGAGGGGCTTTATATTTAAGGTGTAAAGGTGCGTAGGTTTGCTCAAAACTCATGTTGGGTGCAACTTCGACTGTAAAGTATGGAGAGAGAGAGAGAGAGAGAGAGACATGGAAGCTGAAAGAATCAGTGGGGATCCGAGTGTTGTCGCCTCCATTAATGGCACCCTTTGAACCCTTTGTCGGTCCATCTAATATTATCTTCCTCCGAGTTTTATATATTACTCAATACATATATTATTATTATATTTTAATGGTGTCGTTTTAGAGTGTTGAACACCTTAAAAATGATGTCCCATGTGGTAGTTGTTAAGACCAGACACATAAGATATCTGTTTAAATTTGAGCATTGTAGTTAATTTTATGCCTTTTTCTAATTGGAATTAATATATACCATATATTTGCTTAAATTACATGCCTTCTTCTAATTGGAATTAATTTATACCACATATTTGCTTAAATTACGTACTTTGAACGTATGCAAATTCTTTTTAGAAATTTCCATTCATACCAAAGTTTTCTACGCATTATTAAGAAATCTATATATTTATGTTCAAATTTAAATTCATACCAAAACTAATGAGATTAAGATGTCACATAAATAGAGAAAAGTCGACTTATGTGACTTTGCTAAGCAAATCGTTTACGATGGTCTTGTGGTTATACCTATATATAGTTTTATCTAAAATCGTTTGATTATGAAAACTATAAATTCATTCAAAATAGTTCTATTTGTACTTTCAAGTTTGTAATGCAAGTATCACAAATTTATATCGATGATATCATTACATTAATGATAGTATGTCATTTGAAAAAGAAAAAAAAAACTTTCGTCCGTCTAAACTTTTTAAAAAGTAATGTAGTTCATAAATTTGTATTTAGAGGTTAGATTATTATTTCTTAATTTCCGAGTGTTAATACGTATAATTGGTAAACAAAATCATAGAATCGTAAAAAAAAAGGCATAATTGTCTACATAAAAAGTGAATAGCGTTTCAATCAAAACAGCTGTTAGGTTCATTAAATAAATGAAAGACTGAATATCAAAGCCCTCTTATCAAATTTCCAGTAATGGCAAAGAACACTTGCCGTGGTAAAGCTTTTTGACTCGGCTTAAACATGTAAGATGATGTTAACCCCCAATTAATTGAAATCATCGCTCACCGTACGATCAGTTTCTCCATCCAACGGTTCACAAGAAGTTCGTACCAGATAAGATGTGGACTGCACCACAGTGAACCCACTTTGGATATATCACGTTTTGCCTTTCGTGAGTTTACAATCGTAGAAGTCATTTCAGTTTGAATTGTTTCAAATAAATTCAATTAATTTTAATTACTTTATATCAATGAAGACAAATCGATGTCATGTGTACATTTGTTTCATTAAGACTTTTGTCGTTTAAAGATTGAGAGAGATTACGTTTTCGTACTAATCTCTCATGCTTGTTTCGCTTTCTTTATTTAATTTATTTTGGGTCCGATCGATATTTGAATATATGGTACTTTGCTAACCAGCCAAGTGAAACTGATTGATCCAATTATACATTTCTAAACAGATAATAACCATAAAAA
>JAHZTW010000003.1:455662-533703 GCA_020283515.1 Alliaria petiolata | reverse complement strand
TGAAATTTTCTTTCCAACAGGAATTGGTGGCCACGGGTTTGAAGAAGGATGATTTCTTTTTTGGCGACATAAGCACACTGTATAAAGGTCAAAACACCATTGTTGATATGAAAATCGACAGCCACTCAAGTGTAAGGAAATATCAGTAGTTAGTGATACATGCTTTCTGATTTTTTTGCACCTTGGCTGTTTTAAAACCGTATTACTGAACATATTTATGCAGGTGTCGACGAAAGTAACTGTCAAAAATCTCATACCTTCTGCTAAAGCTGTTATCAGCTTCAGAATACCTGATCACAAGTCTGGCAAGGTCAGTGCATAGCCCATACGAGGAACGACTACTATTAGTCTCAAGTCAATTTCTGTACTCTTGACCAGTGTCTTTGCTATATTTCAGTTGGATGTGCAATATGTTCATCCTCATGGGACGCTCAATTCCAGCATTGGCCTCAACCCAGCTCCTCTGCTAGATCTTTCAGCAACTATAGGGAGCCAGACTGTTTGCCTTGGTGGTGAAGTTGGTTTCGACACAGCTTCCTCGTCACTAACCAAGTACAACGCCGGAATCGGTCTCAACAAGCCAGACTTCTCCGCTGCGCTCATGCTGTAAGTAACAACGTGATGCGCTCCATTTTCCAATTCGGTTTCAGGTTTTTGGCTTTTTATGGAACTTGAAAGACTGTTAATTTGTAGGGAGGATAAAGGGGAGAGTCTGAGAGCTACTTACGTCCACACGGTGAATCCAACCACATCCGTTGGTGCAGAACTGATCCGTCGCTTCTCCAATGATAACAACAGCTTCACCGTCGGAAGCTCTCACTCTCTGGATCCATTCACAACGGTGAAGGCCAGATTATCTATCAGCGGGAAAGCAGGGATGGTAGTACAGAGAGAATGGAGACCAAAGTCGCTCATAACTCTCTCAGCTGAGTATGACTCAAAGGCTGTGACCTCTTCACCGAGGTTTGGTCTGGCTCTCGCCCTCAAACCATAGAAGAAGAAAGAGCTCTCTCAGTTTGGAACACAAATTAAAACTACTCAATTTTATTGTTTTTTTTCACCAAGTGCTAAAAAAAACCTCCCCCACCCCAAACGAAGGTTTGTAGGTTATAAAATCACATTTGCATTAATGTTTTGTTTTTCGTTGTGATGTGAAAGAAAGGGAGTGAGAAAACCCGATTTTTTGGAGATGGAAACATGTTTTTGTTTTTTTTGTTCCAAGAATATGAGTGATTAATAATCAAATGCAGTGATGGGTCTTTTGTTGTCTCCTAAGTTAGACGTCTATGGACTTGAACAAAAAAAAAGTTAGACGTCTATGAAAAAAAAAACAAAAACAAAAAACAAAAGTTAGACGTCCTGTGTTTACCTGTTCATGCAATTTCAATATTTTCTTTTTATCATATTTTTTCGTCACGTACGTATACACAAATATAAGCATATTACTAGGTGATAAACTGCGCAGTGTGCAGGATGAGAAATCAATAAAAAATTTTATTAAAGATGATTTTGAAATTGTTTAAAATAAAAATAACTTAATAAGTTATATATATATATATGAATAATATGTATGGATGTCTATTAAATTAAACTTCTTACTTTTACAGTTTTTTTAATCATTTATGTTTTTTTATAATGATTTTTGAACAATCTACACATTCTCATTTTCAATGTGGTAATTTTTAAAACATACTCATATTTATTAATCATTTGAGTAATTTATATAAATGATAAAAATTCAAATTATAACACATGTATAAAAAAATCTATATATTTTTTACTATATGGATGTTGTGATGACTTTTTTTTTTTACAAAACTAAGTTTAAACAAAAATAAGAGAAGAAATATGGTGTTTAAAAAAATAATTAGTATGATATATTTTTGGTAAGAAATAGAAAGAAAGACAATATCTTCATAAATTAAATGATGTTTTCTTCATAAAGAAAGAAAATATTTATAATATTATTTGTTTTTAACATATTAAACTATTTTTAATATTTTGACTTTTTGATATAATATTTTAACTTGTTGTAGAGTTTAAATATTTATATTATTTTGTTAATTTATATGGTTCTATTAACAAACCATAATAAACCAAAAAAATATTTATAAATATGGATGGCTATTAAATCAATCTTCTTGCTTTTCCAGTTTTTTTATTCATTTATGTTCTTTTTATAATGATTTTTCAACCATGTACAAATTCTCATTTGCAATGTGAGATTTTTTAAAACATACTCATATTATTAATCATTTGAGTAATTTATATTCATTTAAAAAAATTCGAATTATAACACTTGTATAAAAAATCTATATATTTTTTACTAAATGGATGCTATGATGATTTTATTTTCTTACAAAACTAAGTTTAAACAAAAATAAGAGAAGAAATATAGTGTTTTAAAAAATAATTAGTATGATATATTTTTGGTAAAAAAATAGAAAGAAAGACAATATCTTCATAAATTAAATGATGTTTTCTTCATAAAGAAAGAAAATATTTATAATATTATTTGTTTTTAACATATTAAAATATTTTAATATTTTGACTTTTTGATATAATATTTTTAACTTGTTATCAAGTTTAAATATTTATATTATTTGGTTAATTTATATGATTTTATTAACAAACCATATTAAACCAAATAAATATTTATAAATATCGATGACTATTAAATCAAGCTTCTTGCTTTTATAATTTTTTTTATCATTTATCTTCTTTTTATAATGATTTTTGAACCATCTACACATCCTCATTTCTAATGTGGGACTTTTTAAAACTTACTCATATTTATTAATCATTTGAGTAATTTATATTCATTTTAAAAAATTCGAATTATAACACATGTATAAAAAATCTATATATTTTTACTATAGTAGAAACTCTATAAATTAATAACGTTGGGACTATGAGGTTTTATAAAAAAATTATTAATTTATAGTGATTATTAATTTATAGATATATTATTTGGTTGAAAAACTAATTTTGGGACTGACCAAAAATATTAATTTAGCGAGTTATTAATGAATCGAATATTAATTTATAGAGTTTCTACTGTATATGGATGTTGTGATGATTTATTTTTTTACAAACCTAAATTTAAACAAAAATAAGAAAAGAAATATAGTGTTTAAAAAATAATTAGTATGATATATTTTTGGTAAGAAATAGAAAGAAAGAGAATATCTTCATAAATTAAATGTTGAATTATGTATAAATAAATGATATAAGGAAATTAGTCATAAATTATATCTTCATAAATTAAATGTTAAAAGTAATAAATGGTTAAAGGCATATAATATAATTAGTCTAATCAAAAAAGGAAATTTGTATTAAAATAATGAGAGAATAAGTGTGGTGGTGACACATCAGCAAAATGGCACCACTGTAAATAGTTCAAAAAGTAAGTCTACTCTCTCAAAATATTTTCTCAATTAATATATAGGGGATTGGTTCATAATTCACTAATCTGTGACTTTCACAATCGCTAGTGACTTTTTGTGTCTTTAATACCAAATTTTACTTAGTTGTAATAAAACCGCGAAAACAATCTGATCTAATATTATTCGTTTTACAGTGGAATTTTATGAATTTGGAAAGAATTTTAGTGGATGATTAGTTAGGATGTAGTTATGTAGATTAATTGCAGTTGTCAACCATAAAAAATATGTCATTGTGCATTGATTGTACATAAAAAACATGTCATTGTGCTTCATTACAATCACCAACCATAAATCTTTGGTAAAATTGAACAAGACTACATCCTATGGGCCATACTGAAACTGATATGATCTTTGATAACATTCAAAGATCTCTAAAAACTTTGGACGAGAGATACTTCGTCAGGTGTATTACTTCGCATAAAGATATTGATAAATATGGATGTCCATATGAATTGTTTGGCCGACCCAATAATGTTTTACAAGAAAACTTTAATGTTCAACACCACCCAATAAGGCGTCTTTATGGTAGGAAATGCCTTATTGGATGGTGTTGAACATTGAAGTTTCCTTGTAAAACATTAATGGGTCGACCAAACAATTCATATGGACATCCACATTTATCAATACCTCATGCGAAGTAATACGCCTCACGAAGTATCTCTCGTCCAAAGTTTTCAGAGATCTTTGAATGTTATCAAAGATCCTATCAGTATACTATGGGCCAGAGGGTTGTGTCTAAATCAATATAGACATCAACCATAGCTTCTAATGGGGTGTTCCATGATGGAGAATCTGGGAAAAGAAAAAAAATTAAACTTAGATATGTTATCTAAAAATTTAGCTCTTGCACCCGATCTTCAATTTCACTACATTGAAAACGAAATTAGTGTTTCGATCTCACTGATACGAACTCGACGCAACGATTCCATAAGTAGGTTATGTTCTCTTGTCTAGTCTAGGTTAATTTTCTAAAGTAGGACACGAACATCGAGCAAGTTTGATCGGGATCGAAAAAGCTTTATTGAATTTTTCCACCGATTCCATA
Organism: Alliaria petiolata; assembly: GCA_020283515.1. Lineage (NCBI taxonomy): Eukaryota > Viridiplantae > Streptophyta > Magnoliopsida > Brassicales > Brassicaceae > Alliaria > Alliaria petiolata. The sequence continues at coordinate 529,212 of JAHZTW010000003.1, read as the reverse complement.
ACTAGATTATGTTTTACTTTTTTTTTTTTTAATTATGTTTTACTTTGAGATCGATATCAACACAAACTTTCGCCACTGAGATTAACAAATATAATAGGAAACTTACTTTTACAAACGAAACTGCACGAGGAAGATCGGAGAAGCTTTGCTTGGGAGGAAACGATCGAGAAGAAGATGGAGTTTGAGTTGTGAGAGAAAGAGAACGCGGCACAGAGTAAGGAATCTGGAAGAACAAACTAAGGTTAAGATTACAACATATTGAACCGGTTTTGAGTGTTAAAAATAAAAATCTGCCAGTTTTTTTTTTATATTATTATCGAACCGGACTCACGAGAACTCACCATCTCTCTCTTATCATTTTGAAAAACAGGCTGGTTATTTTCAGGATTAGGTAAGATGTTACGAAGTATAGATCAAGCTTATAGTATTTTCATCCTCAACAAATGTTACATTTTGGGAGGATGAAAATGTCATTTGATTTTTTTCTTTCATCCACTTAAAATCTTCATGGACAATCGGAATCATAATCAATCGAATTTTTTTTTAAAAAATATATATAATTTAAGAGGAAATTAAATTTATAAAGATATATGTAATTTGTAAAACATAAAATTATAGGTTTGAAATAATAAACAAAAAATTAATAACATTATTTGTAAAATGTATAATTGTAAGGACTAAAATAAATTAAAAATGAAATTTTAAATTTGAAGTTTTTAAGTTGTTTTTGAAATATATAAAAAAAAAAATTTTGGTCAAACTGAAATATATAAAACTTCAAAGTTTGAAACTATAAGGGTATATTTATTGGTTTGAGAAAGAAAAAAAGACGAAAACAAAATGGAAAGTCCCCAATAAATCTTGACTGTAAATCACTTAAATCCCCCAACCAACTCCATTAATAATAAATTCAAAGAAAAACTCCAAAACCCATTTTTGTTTTTCTTATTTCTCCTCATTTTACACTTGTTCTCTTTTAATGGCCCCACCTTAGCCTCTTTGCCTCTTTCACCATCATCAGGCAAAGCTTCTGCCTTTTTATTTTCTTTTCTCTATAAAAGTTTTCTTGAGAAAATTTGTCAAAGAATTATAAAAGAAACCCTCCCGTTTATAAATGGAAATTGAGAGAGACCCATCTTCTTCTCTCCCAAGTTTTCCTCGTCTTCTCTCACCTTTGATCCAGCCGTAAAGTTCACACCTTTCTCAAAAATCCTCTGTTTTCTCTTCTCCCTTTTAATAAGCTCGCTCTCTCTCTCTCTCTCTCTCTCTCTCTCTCTCTCTCTCTCTAGACGAACAGAAAAAAATGAAAGAGTATTGGACATCATTAGCTTCACTTCTCGGCGTCTTAGCTTTTTGCCAAAGCTTAATGCAATCAATTTTCCCACCTGAGCTCCGTTTCGCTTTCCTGAAATTCTTCAACCGAATCTTCCACCTCTTCTCTTCTTACTGTTACTTCGACATAACGGAGATTGACGGCGTTAACACCAACGAGCTCTACAACGCCGTCCAGCTCTACCTTAGCTCCTCCGTTTCCATCGCCGGGAACCGTTTAAGCCTCACCCGCGCCGTTAACTCCTCCTCCATCACTTTCGGTCTCTCAAACAACGACTCCATCGTCGACGCCTTCAACGGCGTCACCGTTCTCTGGGAACACGTCGTCACTCAACGGCAGACTCAGACTTTCGCCTGGAGACCGTTGCCCGAGGAGAAACGCGGATTCACTCTCCGAATCAAGAAGAAAGACAAAACCTTGATCCTCAGCTCCTATCTGGATTACATCATGGAGAGAGCCAACGAGATCCGCCGGAAAAACCAAGACCGGCTGCTCTACACCAACTCCCGCGGCGGGTCTTTAGATTCGAGAGGGCATCCGTGGGAATCTGTTCCTTTCAAGCACCCAAGCACTTTCGAGACTCTTGCGATGGATCCGATTAAGAAGCAACAGATCATGGATGATCTCAAGGATTTCGCGGAAGGTCAGGTTTTTTATCAGAAAACGGGTCGGGCTTGGAAAAGAGGATACTTGCTCTACGGACCTCCCGGCACCGGTAAGTCGAGTATGATCGCAGCCATGGCGAATTATCTCGGCTACGACATTTACGATCTCGAGCTCACTGAGGTTCACAGCAACTCGGAATTGAGGAAGCTGCTGATGAAAACGAGCTCCAAGTCGATAATCGTGATCGAAGACATCGACTGTTCGATCAATCTGACGAATCGGAAGAAGAGCAGTAGTAGTAGTAGCAATGCGATTTCGCAGCGGAGCTATTACGACCCGGAAACACGGAGCGGGTCGGGTTCGGGGGAAGATTCTGGTAATGGGAACACGATAACTCTGTCGGGTTTGTTGAATTTTACAGATGGGCTTTGGTCTTGCTGCGGGAGCGAGAGGATCTTCGTGTTCACGACGAATCATATAGAGAAGCTTGATCCTGCATTGCTTAGAAGCGGGAGAATGGATATGCATATTTACATGAGTTACTGTAATTTCCCGTCGCTGAAGATTTTGTTGAAGAATTATTTGGGGTATGAGGAAGAAGATATAAACGTCGACGTTTTGAAGGAGATGGAGAGAGTGGTGGAGAAGGCGGAGATGACGCCTGCTGACGTGAGCGAGGCTTTGATCAAGAATCGGAGGGATAAGGAGAAGGCGATCGTGGAGCTGTTGGAGGATTTGAAGAGTCGAGGGGAGAGAAATGTGAAAGATGGGAAGCTGAGGGGTCAAAGTGGAAATATGACGGAACTGGAAATTGTGGAGGAAGAAGAGAAGAGGGCAATAGATAGTCAAAATGAGGAAGAGGATAACGATGAAGAAGAAATTGAGCTTGAGGACAATATTTGTAAAGACTAGAGAAGATTAAAATGTGTTTTTGCTGTTGTTTTTTTTCTTCCAAGTTTACAATATAAAAACCAAATGGTATAAGTTTGTGATCTATTCTTTTCTTTTTTTCTCTAATTGTTAGGGTTAATTTTTTGTTTTCATTTTTATTTGGTTGATGAAGTAGGTGAAGTGAAGCTGGTGAGGTGACAGAAGGAGAAGAATATGTTAGAATTATAAAAGTTTAACTAACAGAAAGTGAGAGGTCAAAAAGGCAAGTTGCTGATGAGGATTTTGTTGTATGTGGGGAATGGGAAATGCAAAAGGTGGATCTCAATAGGTACCATTAGCATTACTAACTGTAAAATAATAGTGGACCAAATAATTTGTCAAATTGTAAGCATGTGTGGTCAATAATTAGATTTTATATAATTTATGCATTTTTCATACTACCTACGATTATACTAATTGTTCGTTGTAGACCCGTTATTATATCATGTACGACACGGTTCGATTATCATGGGTTGGATAATAAATATTAAAATATATATATATATATATATATCATGTTACATACTTACATTACATCATCCGAATTGTTATTATTCCTTTTTTTCCTATAATTATGAGATATTGAACCGAAACTTAAACTAACCCCAGAGATTTATAGAAGTACGCATTTTCTTCATTCAAAGTTTTGAATTATAGTAGGAGAATTCAAAGTTTTGAAATATGGAAGGAGAATTCAAAGCTTTGAACTATGGAAGGAGAATTCAAAGTTTTGAACTATGTTAAAAATATTATAATATCCGAAACAACTAACTCAAAATATTAGAAGTCTGTGGTCTTAGTCTAAGATATTTGAAATCTCCAAATAAGGTTTGAAATAGCCGGTTCAAAAAAATTCAAACCTTATCTCAAAAAAGAAAAAAAAAAATTCAAACGTCTAAACATTTTAGTACATAAGTTATCTAGTCCTAAAGATTTAAATATCCAAACACTCAATCTCAGTTACTTAAATACTAAGAATTCAATAACAACTATAAGAAAACGGACCAAACTGATTATTTTAGTACCCAAAATTAATCCCTAATACACATGATTCTCGAATTAAGACGATATTGAATACTTTTACTTTTTCAGACATCTTGCTACCTTCGTGTATAGCATGATGCACTTGCCATTTCTTAATACTGTGATTTTTGGTACTTTTGTGTGGTGATAATATAGCTGTCATATATTAGGTATAGGAGGAGTTTAGAATCATCCTTCCATTATAATATTATGCATACGTTCTTATATGTCAATGAACACTCAAATTAAACGGTTTTTTTAATAAAATGTGAAGTGTTGAAGACTTAAAGTTGACGATTTGGTAGGCCAAGTTGCTCTAAAAACTCCTTTTCCATCTCTTTAGAGGTTTGTGTTTGTGTTTAGGATCCCACAGATTGTAGCCTTGTACTTACTTTTGATTTTTAAAATAAATTATGTTCTTAATCAATTGATTTATTATAATAAACTTGGCCACTAGACATATCACTCTACAATAAGACACAAATAGGTAAATTATTGTTGATTTTTTTTTTTTTTTGTAAACCGTAGTTAGGACGGATTGTAATTGGTGCTGCCTAATACGGGAAATTGCTTATTTAATTCCCCAACTATTAGCAATCGACACTTTTATTCCTCAAGTATCACTTGCGCAGATTAATTCCGCAAGTTTGAGTTGACTGCACAAATTTAGGCATGAAAAAAGTCAACGTTAACAGAGAAAACAAAAACGTTATTGTTGACTTTTCTCAGTCTAATTTTGCAAAGTCAACTCAAACTTGGGGAATTAATTTGTCAAATTGAAAGCTGGGGAATTAATCTGCACAATTAGAAAAACTTGGGAAAATAAATGATCTTTTTTATTAGAAAATTTTGATTATTTTTATAAATTATGATTATTTGTAGAATACCATCAAACTTTTTAAAAAAATATTGTTTTTATTATATTATATTTTATATCTAAAATTTTATTGATATTTAATCAAAATTACAAAATCATTATACATAACTTTCTAAAAACAAATAACTTAAGCAGATATATGTGTCCTTAAAATTTTCAAAACTCTTGATGAGAATTGGAAATACGGGAATCCGATAAAAACGAAATGGATTTGGAAAATTTTCTTATCCAAATCTCTTCTCAAACTCTCAGTAATACGGGTAAAGATCAACTTCAAAACATATATTTTGGATAACTTCTTCGTGAAAAATCGGAAGATTTTAAGAAAATTAATAAAAATATTTTTTTTTTTAACAGGTAATTAAGGTATATGATCTTCTACCCATTATTTTTCGTACCTGTTTGAATAAAATAAATGGTGCTGATTGAGAATTCTTTTAACGGAAAAGGTAATCTTATGCGAAATTCAGGATGAATACGAGACAGAACGTAAATTATGTCCCTATATTTTCAGGGATACTACCATATATTGAGAAAGATAGATGAAAATAAGTGAATTTGATGGAGTTTTTTTTTCTAATAGAGTGACTATACCAATGACTGTATGATAGGAGAATAATCATTGATTGATAACCAATAAAATTGTCAGTAAAAAAAATCACCGAAATTAAATACGCATAATTTTTAATTTTATTCATAACAACAGAAACATAATATAATAAAAATAATATTTCTTAAAAAAGGTATTTGATGGTATTCTACAAATAATCATGATTTATGAAAATAATCATAATTTTCTAAATAAAAAATGATCATTTAATTCCTCAAGTTTTTCTAGTTGTGCATATTAATTCCCCAACTTTCAATTTGACAAATTAATTCTCCAAGTTTTAGTTGACTTTGCAAAATTGGACTGAGATACAAAGTCAACGATAACGTTTCCGTTTTCTTTGTTAACGTTGACTTTTGTCATGCCTAAATTTGTGCAGTCAACTCAAACTTGAGGAATAAAATTGTCGATTGTAAATACTTGGTGAATTAAATGAGCAATTTCCCTGCCTAATACCCACATAACATTATTATTTTAAATAAAGAATCGTCATAGTGGATATATGACATAAGAATGACATGTTCGAAGGATTTAGTTCGGCTGGTATGGTACGAGATTAATATTTTAAAAGTTTAATATACTCAAATTAAATTGTATTCCTTCGTTTTATAAAGAGTGTCGTTTTATGATTTTATTTTTGTTTCACAAAAAGTGTCGTTTTACATTTTCAATGCATAATTTTAACTAAAAATCCAGTTTTGATCCTACTAATTTAATATAGTAATTAGAGAGATGATTTTATTTAATGTGTAAACAAAAGGTAAAACAGAATTTTTAATAGTTTTCTTAAGTGGTGTGTAATGTGTCAAAGTGACACTTTTTTTTTGAAACGAAGGGAGTATATGACTACTTTAATGCATCAGGCTGGAGAAAGTTTTTATGTTATGAATTATGTAAAGTTAATTCCACTTTAAAAATAAAACTGATGTAATGTAAAGCTAAACAAAATGTGCTTTACATATTTAGAAAGAAAAGAAATTGTAAACAATCAATGCGGTTAAGGCCCATTAAAGAAGCCTGATTCTAGGGACAATGCGAAGACCTCAAAAGTCAAAAGTCAAAAATCATAGTATTATTAACGAAATCAGCCTCTATGATTTTTGTTCTTTTTACGTAAACTTACACAGATAGGTTATATAAAAGACGCTAAGCTAAATGTTCCGGTCAATGTTCATGATTTCTCATATCATTATTTTGCGTATAATGCGTATCATTCTTATCCATTGTTTTTGACTTATAGATTGAGCTATTTCGAAATTGTTTGTGTTTGTCTTTTACATGATACAATTTTTCCTTTCAATAAAAACTACAATTATTTAAAAAAAAAGTTTTATCAAACATCATTCGCAAATGCTGAACAAACTGGAAGAATTTTTGCGAAGAATATCTTGATAACTAAAAATTGTATTCATTATTTCAAAAATAAAATATCAAAACTAAATGGGATAAAAACAGATAACATAACAATGAGGGGAGATGTCAAGATACACAAGTACACAAAACAAAAGAAAAAAGAATTAGCTTCCAACAAAGGCCAAGCTCAAAAAACATTTGAGAAATTTATAAACAAACGAAACTCTTTCGAGAGAAATTTTATCAATTGCACATATAGACTCCGGTTTCGTACCTGTGATCTACCTCAAAGAAATCCGTATTTCCCTCAGCAGCTGCACGTAGACTGATACCAGACAACGAACTACTTCCCTGAACCGAGAATTTCACATAGCAGATGATTTCTGGTTCTTCCTCGCCGTTCTCTGAGTCGATAGGCATCCGCGCTCTTAGTCTCCCGGGACTTCCATTAAGAGGAATCTCAGGGATTTGCCATTTCAGTTCTCGATCGGTTCTGTTTAGTATTGCTTTAGGCGAAACCTTGAGCAACGTGGGATCAACGGGGAGTTTCAGGATAAAGTCGACGTTTTTCAGAGGCTGAGGTAGTTCTGGGCTTGAGACGTATTGTATCATTAGTGAGATTAAAGTCCCGCTGGTTCGTTTCACCATCCGGACTCTAAGAGGCAACGGTGTTAACTTTGGTTGCAAGCTGTACTTCAGGATAGGGATTGGCTCTTCTGATGGAGCGGTTCTCACATGAAACAAACCGTTCCCTAAGCTACTTATCCGAGAACTCTGCATAGCGAATCTCTTAACGGCACTAGTACCTTCTACTCGAAACGAGAACTCGGTTTCTTTCTCTTCACCAGAGCCTTTGGGTGGCATTGTTTTCAGATAGATCACACCCATTAGTCCTACTCTAGCAAGCAAGGATTCTCTAAACTCGGTTCTAATTTCCTCAGAGATATACATCTCAGGACCTTTCATCTCAGGCTTTTTAACAAGGTTATCGAGATTACCTCCCGCTCCATCTTTGCCTTCCACTGCTTTTGGATCACTGGTGTGCAATAGCTCGAGCCCGCCGAGTCCTTCCTTCTTTTGTATCTTCTTCGGTCCCATAAACTCTGAAGGATCTAATCCACCTCCCCAAGCATCTTTAAACGCTTCAAAAGTTTCTCCAATCGTAGCCTGTTCGTTGCTGAACTCAATCCCACCGTATTGCCCTTCGAATCCTTCCACATTGATGTGCGTAGACTGTGTTGCTTCAGCTGGAGGCATTGTCGTCACCTCGAGTCCAGCCAGTGCCAATGTCAAGTCCGTTGAGGAAGGATCCTTGTTCTTCTTGAACCCACCCACGAGTTCTTTCTCCTTGTTGATCGTTTCACTAGCCGCAAAAGGATCCTTGTTCTCCGGTTCCGGTTCTTCCTTCAATTGCTCTGATTCTTGCACCACTGGGGCCAGGCTCGCCGCTAATTCGTCACCGGCGGCGATAGTCTCTGGCGGCAGTTCGAATCTTGTATTGGAGAATGCGTGCACAGAAGCTTGATGCTCCGCGGCGTGCGATTCCACCGACATCCAGCTATCTGCTCCTCGGATCTTATTCTCCGTGTCCAAAGCCGAGTGGACCATCTTCGCGATTCCATCTCCGTGCATAGCACCAAGCATCGCGGCGAGACGGATGTTGCTGACACCGCGCAAGACGATGTCGAGCGCCATGTAAACCTCCGCATACTTGCGTCCAAGCTTCTCCGGAGTCACATCAACTCCACGGCATGCGGTGACGATGACGCTTACCGCCTGATTCACGATGTGAATACACTCAAATACATTGATCTAGTTGTCGTGATCCGCGACGGTGACGCCGAGGATGTAGATCGAGTTCACTAGTCGATAAACCACCCGATACCTGCTCTCTACACCAACAATCACCTGTCCATTTGAAGCCGCTAGCGGATCGTCACCTACGAATTCCGCCGCCGCGGCATCGTCAGTATCCGCCGCGGAGGAAGACGAAGAAGCTTGATTCTGTTTCTGATTCGGCTTCTGCTGCTGCTGTTTCGAGGAAGCGAATGCCTGACGCGTTTGGCGGAAATAAGAGAGAGCGATTAGGGCTCGTGCCGGTGGAAACCACTCTCTGGTTTGAAGCAAGATGTCAGATCCATTTGCCGGTTGCAGAGCTAGGGCTAAGCACGACATGATCGCGATTCGAATTTGATCTGGAAGCTTCTACAACTAGCGAATGTTCGATATCGACGTAGCCTCGATTCGGTAAATCATTCAGAGCATCATCGGATCAAAATCGATCAGATCTGAGAAGGATCGCCGAAGAAGAAAAAACGAAAAGGGAAAGAGAGAAGAGATCTTCGCTGTGAAGCAGTGATATTCATGAAACGTTATCGTTTGTCACATTACTCTTCGTCTTAACTTATTGGGCCTAAAGCTGAGGTTTGAATATAATAAGTAAGCCCAATTAAAATTGAAACGATGCCGTTTTATGATACTTTTTGAATTTAGTGGCGCTTTTAATTTCGAGAAATCGATAGCTTTTGGTGGGATAATGAAGCCGCGGAGTCTCGTCCGACAATCGCCGACGAGCCGCAAGCTAACCACCGGCTGTGAAATCATCGACGGATGTCTTCGCGGCGGATTTCCCTGCGACTCTCTGACGGAAATCGTAGCGGAGAGCGGCTGCGGAAAGACACAGCTCTGCCTTCAGCTCTCGCTCTGTGCCCAACTTCCGATTTCAAACGGCGGGCTCGACGGTTCTGCTCTTTATCTCCATTCCGAGTTCCCGTTTCCATTTCGCCGTCTTCATCAGCTTTCACGCTCGTTTCATCTATCGAACCCTAGTATTTACGCGAATCACAATGATAATCCTTGTGATCATGTGTTCGTGCAAAATGTTCATTCTGTAGACCACCTGTTCGACATAATGCCTAAGATAGATGCTTTTTCCAAGAATTCGAAAACCAGGTTTCCATTGAAGCTGATTGTACTTGATTCTGTGGCGGCATTGTTCAGATCGGAATTTGATAACACCCCGTCTGATCTCAGGAAGAGGGCTTCTTTGTTTTTCAAGATCTCAGGGAAATTGAAGCAGCTGGCAAATAAGTTTGATTTGGCTGTGGTGATTACGAATCAGGTCACTGATTTTGTGGAATCTTCTGATGGGTTAAGTGCGTTGAGGGTTGGAAATTTGAGGTATTTGTATTCGTCTGGGAGACGAGTTGTTCCTGCTTTGGGGTTGGCTTGGGCTAATTGTGTGAACTCCAGATTTTTCATCTCACGAAGTGACGATACTATCTGCAAAGAGAGAAGCGAAAAAGATGAGAGCGGTCCCAACTCTGTGTCCAGAAGAGCTCAGAGACGTCTTGACATTGTTTTTTCACCTCATTTGCCTGGTTCTTCTTGCGAGTTCACGATCACACGAGAGGGGATTTGTAGGGTTTAGTGTAGGTGATCCATGGTGCTATGCAGGATATTTTTTTATTCAAACAAGTTCTTAGGTATTTATGTAGATTCCAGAGGGATAGGGATATGGGAAGATGGGTTGCAGCAAGCCAGGTTCTTTCATATGTCTCCTCTTGTTTAGATGTGATATAGAAAATCTTTTATTTTCCTTGTCTTTAGTTTATAATCATTCTATAAACAACTCCGCATGCTATTGCTTTCTGTTAGATTTACTTTTCAAGTCTCAGGCTTTTGATGATCTTGATAAATGATTTGCAATGGAATGCTTCATCTTTCCTCCTAAGTGAACTGCGTGCTTCTCACTTTTTCTTCCTTGGCATAATTGAGTTTCCCATTTGGTTGTCATCTTCAAATATTTCTTTTCTTGAGTAGATTGCTGAAGTGACTGTTATGTGGCGGTAATATCTTTATGGAACTGATAGAATGAATCATTCTGGTGGATATAGTTTTTGTATTTACGTTCACTTGATCCATATGAACTCAGCAATATTTTATCGGTTCTAACTTACCAGAAAATGACTAAAACCACAAAATATGCTGTAACCTTAAGAAGTGCCATACTTCGTTGTCTTCTTTGACCTATTGGCAACTCAAATGGAGGAATTAAGTAGAAACCTCTCGTTTCTTACTTGAAATAAGAGATCTCTTCCTATCTTTCACCCTTTGATTCTTTTCTGTTTCATTGAATGGCAGAGAGATGACTGAGGCGTCCATGGTGACGATATTTCTAGGAATCAGGAATGGCAGTTCGAAAGCATCAAATCGATATCTGATCCTTGACAAGAATGAGAGATTCAGGTGAAGGTTGAGGCTACAAAAACTGTTGAATCATCTCGTTGCATACATACGTGTATAATGAAATGCTTTAGGGTCCTTTGTAGCTTTGTATATCAGATATTCAGATACATTATGTTTTTCGAGCTTTTTGAGTATATTAATAAGATCAGTGAGAAATAAAGCTCCTTCGCCTTCGCGAGGCTTCTGATCTTAAAAAACAACCACATTTTCCTAGCACTTATGTTATATCAAAGAGATTTTAAAGGTTTGAATTGTAGTCAATCTTCATCCATATAACAATAACATAACTAATCAAATTTGTGAGGGATAAGAATGCAAATTATTTGGGGGAAAAAACCCGAATTCGGTATGAACCGGTTAGCGACCTCACTTCTTTGAACCGGTCGCCTCTTCGAATTCTGCTTCTGGCGTCTGCTCAGTCCCACTTGCACCATCACCAGAGCTCCCAGAGGAACCAGAGGATCCGGATCCCTTAGACATGTGTTCTCCGATCTTTGACACTGCCTTGTTCGCAGCTTCAAGCTTAGCCTTGATGTCCTCAATTTCTTCACCAGCCATTGCTGTCCTGAGGTCAGACACTGCAGTTTCGATCTCAGAGGCAATCTCAGCAGTAATCTTCTCTCTGTATTCACTCAGGCTCTTCTCAACACTGTAGATTGTAGTATCAGCGGTGTTCCTAATGTCAATAAGTTGCTTCTTCTCTTGATCCTTGTGTGCGTTAAGCTCAGCTTCTTTCACCATTCTGTTAATCTCATCGTCAGAGAGACCACCTGAAGATCTGATTGTGATCTGTTGCTCTTTAGCTGTTGCTTTGTCTTTGGCTGAGACGGTTACGATACCATTTGCATCAATGTCGAACGTAACTTCGATCTGTGGCATTCCTCTCGGCGCAGGTGGGATCCCAACAAGATCGAATTCTCCGAGCATCTTGTTGTCAGCAGCCATTTCACGCTCTCCCTGAAGAACTTTGATTCCCACTTGCATTTGGTTGTCTGCAGCTGTGGAGAAAACCTAAGAAGCAAAATCACAAACTTAGTCAGATCAATAAGTTTAAGATGCAATCTGAAACTGTTATCTTTTGCAAGATTCATTACCTGAGACTTCTTTGTGGGGATGGTGGTGTTTCGGTTGATCAACCTAGTGAAGACTCCACCAAGAGTCTCGATACCGAGTGAAAGAGGAGTCACATCCAAAAGTAGCAGCTCCTTGACATCACCACGGAGTATACCACCTTGAATAGCAGCTCCCATGGCAACCGCTTCATCAGGGTTCACACCTTTGCAAGGGCTCTTTCCAAAGATCTCAGCAACTATCTCCTGCACTTTGGGAACACGAGTCATTCCACCAACAAGAAGGACCTCGTCAACTTCTTTAACCGTGACTCCGGCATCCTTCAGGCAGTTTTGGCATGGGGATCTAGTTCTCTCAATCAACTTGCTGACCAAAGCTTCAAACTTTGACCTGGTTAAGGTTATGTTCAAGTGCTTCGCTCCAGAAGCATCTGCGGTAATGAAAGGCAGGTTGACTTCGGTCTGAGATGTCGAAGAAAGCTCGATCTTCGCCTTCTCTGCAGCTTCTCTCAGCCTCTGGAGAGCAAGCTTGTCCTTAGTCAGGTCAATACTATCTGATCTTTTGAACTCATCAACCAAATACTCCAACAAAATGTTGTCAAAGTCCTCTCCTCCCAAAAAGGTATCTCCATTTGTCGCTTTAACCTGAGAGGAGAAAACCGTCATATAACTACAGACACAAAAAAACGCAAATCAAGAAAAAATTCAGAAAAAAAAAACCAGAAGACAAAACATAGCATTACCTCAAAAACACCACTAGAGATTTCCAAGATAGAAACATCAAAGGTTCCACCTCCAAGATCGTAAACGGCTATAACACCCTCCTTATTGTTCATACCATATGATAACGCGGCAGCTGTTGGTTCGTTGATGATCCTCTGGACATCAAGACCGGCGATCTTCCCAGCATCCTTAGTGGCCTGTCTCTGCGCATCATTGAAATAAGCTGGAACAGTAACAACAGCTTTGGTGATGGATTTCCCGAGGTAAGATTCAGCGGTTTCCTTCATTTTGGTGAGGACGTTAGCTCCAATCTGGCTGGGAGAAAACTTCTGTCCATTAGCCTCGACCCAGGCATCACCATTTGGTGCCTTGACAATCTTGTAAGGAACATTTTTCATCTCCTTCTGTGTCTGAGGATCCTCATAACGTCTCCCAATCAAACGTTTGGTACTGAAAAACGTGTTTGTCGGATTTGTCACGGCCTGGCGTTTAGCCGGTGTTCCAACAAGGAGCTCCCCCTTTTGGTTAATAGCAACCACCGACGGTGTGGTCCGAGTTCCTTCCGCATTCTCGATAACCCTAGGGGTCTGCCAAAAAAACGAGATCAAAGTCAATACCTTCAGAATTGAGAATTCGATTGCTCGATAAAAGATTTATATCGGGATTGAAAAAAAAAACGGAGTTTACCTTTCCTTCCATCACAGATACACAAGAATTGGTGGTACCCAAATCAATACCGATGACATCATTCCCCACAGGCCTCGAGCTGCATTTACATACAGAACAACACACAATACGAAAGGATGAGAAGAACACTTGAAGGGAGATACTTATTCATGCTATACCATAAAGTGAGTGAGAGGTTGAAGTTACCAGAAAGGCCTCGCCAAGTTGCCCAATTTTCCAATCAAAGACGTCTTTCCATTAGCAGAAATCTGCAGATTGAATACTAACAGTGTAAGCTTCAACCCATATTTGTAAATCAACAAGGAACAAAGTAGATCGCTTCACAACGGAATAAGAAAGAGCAAAAAGTAGGCAGCTTTGAGCAATATAGATCGAGAACCCTGAAAATCGATTCCAGCACAAGATAAAAAAAACCCAGATTCAAACCCTCGGTAATTTCAAAACCCTGTTCCATTTCGGAGAAGTATCATCGATTTCAGATCCGGAAAAACACGAAACACCCGACTTTTCCACACGAAAGCCTCAAACGTGAATTCTTAAGCAAACATTGAGATCAGGGGGAAAATACATACGGATTTATACGCAGAGACGGAAGCCGCGTGAATTTCACGGCGGCGAAGCGACCGTAGTAGCGCGACGGAGGCCATTTGGTGCTTGTGGAGCTTTTTGGGATCGAAGGGTTTAAGGTCGGAGGTGAAAATAAATTTTTGGGCGCGTAGGGTTTAAGGGACCTTACAATTAAAGGGGATGATGATGTTCACTGCGAAATGACGATTATAACAAAACAAAAAAAATCGTTGGCTACAAGTAAGTTTGACATTTTGACTTCTTCTATAACTTAACTGGGCCTTATATGGGCGTATTGACATCATAACCCAGCCCGAAATATGAGATTTTTGCCAAAAATTATCCCATATTTAGGTGTAATTACAGTTATAGCTGTGAATTCTACAAAATTACTCTCTCCCCCATGTAAAAGGTAAAAAGCTTTTTAACAGTGTGTGTGTTCATGGATTCAGGGGCCGATTGGTAAGGACTGTGACTGTAAGCTGTGACTGTAGACTTTTAGCTGTAGAGATTTTGGCTTTAAAAACTGTGACTGTTACTTTATTTTTTTTAAAGTCTGATTGTTAATCAAAACCGTGGAAGCTGTGACTGTTAGATATTTTTTTATTTTTAAAAAATATATTTAATTATTAGCATAAAGAATTAATACAAAGTCTATAAAACTTATTTAAAACGAAATACAAAAACTCATAAATAAAATATGGTTTGACTATCAATAATAAAAAATTTTACAAATTAAATAAAAGAAAAAGTTTCAATAATTATTAAAAGGAGAAATACATGGTCAAAATTATAGAAAATAATTTATTAAATTAAAAAAAAAAATCACTAAAATAGAAAATATCTAATGACAATCTTTCCAGATGTCTTTTGCAATTATGTCACGAACGGCTTCCATGTATTGTCTTGAACTAAGATCCTGTTCCATCATGTTTGGAGGTACTTCCTCATTCGTGACTTGTTCATCTGCATGTCCTTGTTGTTGAAAATCAGGATCCACAAGATTTGACCTGCGAATAAAATTATGGAGGGTCATCGTTGCCACCACAATTTTTCGCATAGTAGATATTTCATATCTAGCTTCGTCTCTCACAATACGCCACTTTCCTTTCCATACTCCAAATGTTCTTTCCCACCATTCTTTGTCCATCTCGATTTCTCCAGTAGTCAGATCGACATGTACCCCGGTTTTTTTGCATAATCTTTTGTATGCAGTATACCAGGTTTTCAGATTGTCGTAATGATTCTTAAAATTTTTCCATACTAGCTTATATCCTGCTGTCTCTTATACACATCTAGATGTGTATAAGAGACAGGGCTAATTGTGTGAACTCCAGATTTTTCATCTCACGAAGTGACGATACTATCTGCAAAGAGAGAAGCGAAAAAGATGAGAGCGGTCCCAACTCTGTGTCCAGAAGAGCTCAGAGACGTCTTGACATTGTTTTTTCACCTCATTTGCCTGGTTCTTCTTGCGAGTTCACGATCACACGAGAGGGGATTTGTAGGGTTTAGTGTAGNAGATAAAAAAAACCCAGATTCAAACCCTCGGTAATTTCAAAACCCTGTTCCATTTCGGAGAAGTATCATCGATTTCAGATCCGGAAAAACACGAAACACCCGACTTTTCCACACGAAAGCCTCAAACGTGAATTCTTAAGCAAACATTGAGATCAGGGGGAAAATACATACGGATTTATACGCAGAGACGGAAGCCGCGTGAATTTCACGGCGGCGAAGCGACCGTAGTAGCGCGACGGAGGCCATTTGGTGCTTGTGGAGCTTTTTGGGATCGAAGGGTTTAAGGTCGGAGATGAAAATAAATTTTTGGGCGCGTAGGGTTTAAGGGACCTTACAATTTAAGGGATGATGTTCACTGCGAAATGACGATTATAACAAAAAAAAAATCGTTGCCTACTAGTAAGTTTGACATTTTGACTTCTTCCATAACTTAACTGGGCCTTATATGGGCTTATTGGCATCATAGCCCAGCCCGAAATCTGAAATTTTTGCCAAAATTATCCCATATTTAGGTGTAATTACAGTTATAGCTGTGAATTCTACAAAATTACTATCCCCCCCATGTAAAAGGTAAAGCTTTTTAACAGAGTGTGTGTGTGTGTGTGTTCATGGATTCAGTTGAAAAAATCTTCAACATCTATCGTTTTCCTAGTTCTACAATTCTGCTTTCTATGTGACCCGGCCCATTTACAAGACCCGGCCCACGTCAAATGACACGGTACGTCGTATGTACGTCATTCTAAGCGTATAACTAACTCCGACTGGATTCGATTCGTTGTTGTCACTCGCTCGCTCCATTATTAGACTGAAAGTAGAAACCATTACTTAGCTTCTCGATTCAGAATTCTTCCACAGCAGGCGGTTTCCTGAGAGATATCTAGTCGTTGACCCGAGCAGAGATACACCGGAATCGTACTATTAAATGTCGACTCCCGCTGCCGTCGCCGTCGCCGGCAGAGGATCGATCAGTCACGTCATCTTCGACATGGACGGCCTTATTCTCGGTAATTTCGAAATAATCCGATCTTCGATCTTCTCTCTGTAACATCGCATCAGTGACGTTGTTCTTCTCATTTAAATTCCTGATTTTGAGAGTGAGTTTCTAGTTTCCACTGGATCTAAATGTGTGTATGTTGGTACACTTGTCGGGAAGTAACTAGGTTAAATCTGATCGGGAATTGGACAATTGAGGTTAATGGCTGTCAGAGTTTACGGATTGTTATTCCGTCTGTGTTTTAGATCCTCTCAGCTTCATTGCTAATAGAAGACCATTGCTAATTTCTCTATTTTGTATCACAGTCTCAATGAAATATTCAGATGATATAACCAATTGTGCTCACCTATTTGAGGTAGTAAAAGCCTACATTTGGATTTGGTTTGTGTCGCAGACACCGAGAAGTTCTACACAGAGGTCCAGGAGATGATACTTGCTAGATTCAACAAAACGTTTGATTGGTCTCTAAAGGCTAAGATGATGGGAAGAAAAGCTATAGAAGCTGCCAGGATCTTTGTTGAAGAAAGCGGGATCAGCGACTCTCTTTCAGCTGAGGACTTCCTTGTCGAGAGGGAGTCTATGTTGCAAGACCTCTTCCCTACTAGTGAGCTAATGCCAGGTACGATCCTGCTTTCTCTTACACATGTGTTTGCACATAAGGGATATGGTTCACAGAGAAATTTACTTTTCTTGTCACGAACCAACCAATCCTCTTCCACTGTTTGATTCAGGGGCTAGCCGACTCGTCAAGCACCTCCATGAGAAAAATATCCCAATTTGTGTTGCTACGGGGTATCTCTTTTATCCATAAGCACATCTATTTGAGTGTGCGTATTCGTTTTTCAGCTTCTTTTATTTACAGTATGGAAAATGACTTCTTCTTTTTACCTTTGGGTGTATGGTTGCAGTACTCACACACGTCACTTTGATCTGAAAACACAAAGACACAAAGAGCTTTTCTCATTGATGCATCACATAGTTCGCGGTGACGATCCAGAGGTGAAGCAAGGAAAGCCTGCCCCGGACGGCTTTCTCGCTGCTGCTAGGAGATTTAAGGTAACTAAACAGGGACCGCTCGATCTCCACGATCCTCCATTACTAGTACATATATAAGACCATATGGTTTGGTTCAATCCTCCATTTCAAGTTTTAGAATTAGATGTAAACTAATGTCTCCTCTTCGTCTGGATTCCTTAGGACGGTCCTGTGGATCCACAAAAGGTTCTGGTGTTTGAAGATGCTCCATCTGGAGTTCTTGCTGCTAAAAACGCCGGAATGTAAGTGGCTTTCTCTTAGTGGTTTCTGAATTATCTCACGTAAACCAAACAGATGAGCATTTAGTGGTTAAGTTTCAGACCAGAACCAGGACGATTGTGAATACACAGAACACATTCATCATGAAAGAAGTTTAATTTCTTCTTGATTCTTCTCTACAGGAACGTGGTGATGGTGCCGGATCCTAGACTAGATATCTCTTACCATGACGTTGCAGATCAAATCATAACTTCTCTACTCGATTTCAAACCAGAGGAATGGGGTTTGCCTCCATTCGCGGATTCAAATTAAACGATATACAAGCTTCTTCAAGGTACTGATGATTAAGAAGATGAATCGGTGATAAGCTTGATTGTTTTTGTCTTATTATATATGTTTTGGCGTTTACATGACAAAGCCATGAGGTTTTATGTCGTCAATGGTTATGATTTTGTGGCTATTGAGGCCAAAATAGAAGAAACTAAGTGGTGACTTGACAAGAGACCAAACAAAAAACTGCCTTAACGTTTAAACAAATTTTTTTTGTACAACCTCTTACTCCCAAGTCCCAACATTGGCTTATCTACTTTTGTTTTTGTCGGTAGCTGAATTGATTCCTTCATTATTATGGTTTGGATTTGGAATCTCCCTTCTCTACGCATCACTAACATGTGTCATTTACAACTTAAAATTAATATTCCTCCTTTCTTCAAGTTTAATGTTATAGGGTTTTCTCTTTTTGATGTTTTCAAATTTGAATAAAAAACATTGTTCTATTTTCTAATTTATACATATCAATTAACATCCGTAGACAACTTGATAAAATAGAGAGAGTTTCTGATTCCGTTCTCATATCGGTTTTTCAGCTTTATTTTTAACCATAGTTAGGAGCCTTACGGAGATGTGTATTTTATTTCATTTCGTCATTAGACAATGATCGTAACGTTTTTGTTGTTTTTTTTTTTTTTTCATTACGTGTAAAAAGACAAGTGAACAAGAAGCAAACACATCCGATGATAAAATTTTACAATAATGGCCTTGGGAATCACCGACATAGGCTGATACAAACATCTTCTGACATCGTTGGCAAAACGTTATTTCTACTCACTCGTTTCTTCTAACCTTTCTTGTGTTCCCTTTCATCGGCAAGATTCGAATTCTCTTCGCTACGCGAACAAAGTCCCTGTGTCCTCACAAACCAATTTTTTCATTAACTTCCAACTGTTTATATATATATATATATATATATATATATATACATATTGTCAGTAATATAACTTAAAATATACGCGAACAAAGTTGTTTAAAAGTTACAGAACCTTAAACGATTAAGTAAACCAAACACTGAGATGACCTTGGTTTTTAAGAAAGAGTATGTGATTGTCTTGCATGAACCCTTATACGAGCATAACTGTCTTTCAGTTAAATGGTGCATTCTAACATGATTCCGTTTAAAAAGAAATAAATTTACTCTAGGAAAATTTTGAATATGAGTATAATATATATCGTTATTGAGATGCCGGATGCGTGTGCTAAATCAAACAGATAACTATAATTTAATTAGTATTATAAAAGAAGTGATTTTTGGGAGTTAAAGAGGAATATTACTTCCAACTAAGATCTCCGGCGAGAAGGAGATCGTTCTCCATGTCTTCATAAGCAATAAGATGGCCAGGAATGGCTTTGGACAGATCAATATCGTCCTTCACCGAAGTCGAATCAGCCCCATCGACAAACATTTGCCTCAGAGCCAAAGCCAAGCTCTGATAACTCACATGCTTGTTTAGGCTAATGCGTTGGCAAATCGAACGTCCCTCGAGCACAACCGTAACCTGAGGAACCACCGACGAAACTAGATCGTCGTCGACGTTGAGACCAAACCCTGGGAATGATCTCCCGGCGGCTCCGGAGCCAGAGTTGCTGTTAGGGTTTTTCGTAATAGGTTTGTACGTGTCACGAGATTGTTGTGTGGTTGGGTTGTCTTGATGAAACCTTCTTTTCAAAGAGTCTTGGTTTTGCGGCTCGAAACTGTTCATATTGAGATTGAGGTTTTAGAGTTTTTGTAACTCAGAGAATACAAAGGAACTTCAAAAAGTGAGAGTGAGTGAGAGAGAGATAGATGAGGGAGGGACTATGTTTGATTTGGTGTTGATGAGATTTTGGTGAAAGTGAATGCATGTAGTTATATATAGATAGAGAGAAGGCAAAAGGTGTCTTTTATTTTATTTTTTCACTTTTATTTCAATGTTGTCTTAAAGGTTTCATTTAATTTCAAAGTACATCTGCTCTTTGGGTTTCCCGTTAAAAAATGGTTCCGTAATTAACAGCCAAATTAATAATTAAATTATTGAACGGACAATTGGATTCAAGTAGAACTGTTGTTATAATTCATTACAATTAGTTAGATAACATTATTAATCTCTATCACTGTTGGAGCAAGAGCTGTTATTACTGAAATACACCATAGTATAAGTTTAAGAAAATTATTGATAATATCGATCTGATTTAAAAGTTAGTGAAACATTGCAACACCCTTTGCAAAAAAAAAAAACAAAAAACAAAAAAGAGCATTGCAACAACAAAATGTAACTTCAACAAAATGCAACAACAAGATGTGTACTTAAGATAAAAAAAAAAAAAAAAAGATGTGTTAACATCAGCTTTGTCTCGATCTGGTTTCGGCCTTGAGATTTGAGTTAAACTAAAACACCAAATTATCGACCAAATTAATTATCTTTTAGCAAAAATAACAAAATGTAACCTTTCCCATCAATGATTTTCTTAAGACTATTAAAAAAAAAAATCTCGATATTTCATGATGTTGGTTCGCACATATGACATAAGAATGCTTAGAAGGTTTACGTGGACAGAAAGCAAGCTCATGGGAAAACATAAGCTGGAAAACAAACAAACATTTTACAAGAGTCAGTATAATAATGAGTATGAACTAGAAAACTCCAAGTGAAAGACTTTATAAATTTGATTATTAATTAAATATACGTACGAATAGAAAAAGAGATCTTGTAAATTGTAACGCATGGGCTGCGGAGACGACCGCGCTGCCGTCGCCGAACGCCTCGCTTCCTTGACTCGCGCATGGTCGGGAGCTCCACGTCATCTTCTTTTCCATACATACTCACACACATCATACACACATAGAGCAGATGTACGCATATCAATTCATACCACATATACACAAAACACACGTACTTATATAATAGTGGTGATAAAACGTTATTATCTTAATATATAAAATCAAATGTATGAGTTAATTAATTCCTTAACAAAATAAGAAAATATGTATTGAGTCAAATAACCACAACTAATACTATATATATATATATATATATGAATTGATATTTGTTCGTGGAAATAACAAGTAGATACAATATGATATTGTGCTAAAATGTGAATTTTCTTAGGGAATTGTTTTTCTGTTGAATGAAAAATAAACGGTGGATCCAAGTCCAACAAGCAAGAGTAAGCAAAACCCAAGAAGACATAAAAACGAAGCACAAGAAGCATATTTTCTTAAGTTTGAAGCAAACAATAGTTTATTTCACAAATAATCATGGTGATAAATGTAGATAAAATACATTTCATTTCTAACTCGGGATTCGAAGAAGACTCGAAGATCCGACATGGGAGGCATGGAAATGTTTAAAACTTACCTCGGTTTCATAGATATTCAATTTTGAGTTGAACACATTTCATTTTTATTTTAATCCTCTGATTAATCTATCTCGTTTTTTGTTTTTTTTTTCGATTCTACAGACATACGTTAATGTTTGCTTATTTCACTCCCCGATGATAATTAAAGTTTTAATAACAATCAAAACAATTGCCCGCTGTTTTGGTCTGTTTCTTACCTAACAATGATAATCATTTTGTCATGTTCATCTGCAGTTACCACAAGTCAAAACATAAATATCTTGGGCCTTACACACGAGCCCAATTAGACTTACGAGGCCTAATCGAAACGGTGTGGGCCCATGTTTCTCCTTGCTTGAAGGTGAGTTCTGAATCCCGTGCTTAAACCGCTGGCGCGTCAAAATCACGGACAGGAGCACTATAACTGGTGGGTGTGTCCGCACTGGATCATAATCACCACCATGAGACGAATTATAGAGCTCATTATCAACCCAAACAAAAAAAAAAACTTTGATTATTATTACTTTACTGAAATAAAAAGCAAAGAGAAAAAGAGAGGTTTTAAAACCTTTTTCGCTCTTCTCCAGAAACATTCCGTTTCGGCATTTTTGATTTTTGAATATTTTTCGCTCTCTCTGCTCGATTAGATCTGTTCCTGTGATTGATTGCGTGTGTGATTGTGTACGCCGTCGTTTTCCCGGAGGAGGAGTTCTCGTTACCGTTCGAAAATGCCGGCGACTGATGCTGAGTTCGATCCCAGAGTAAGATTACTCTTTCCGATGTGCTTTCTCTATATTTCTCTCGAAATTCAAGTTCCTTGATTCATTCTCTGGTTTCTGCTTCGCAGGTTTTACCTCAGTCTGCGACGGGGTTAGCTTTCTTCTATATCCCCTAGGGTTTAATTTTACTCCGATTAGTTTAAAATCTCCGATGAGTATAGATAGGGTTTCTGATTTTGTGTTTTTGGATTTGAGAAGGGATTACACATTCGCAAATGTCGACAACTTGGAGCATTGTACCAAGTACTTGAACCAGACGATGGTCACATTTGGATTTCCCGCCTCGCTCGATCTCTTTTCGAATGATCCGGTGGGTTTATTATTGTCAACTCGTCTTAATCCTGAAATTTTAGGAGGGCTTCTCGGGGTTTTGATTAGGGTTTTGTTGATTAGGTTTCCATCTCAAGGACCTGCAATTGTATGTACTCGTTGCTGCAGCAGCGACAGCGTGACTTAGAGTTTAGAGAATCTGCTAACGAGCAGAGACAGAGGTGAATGTTATCTTCCTTTTTTTTCAATTTTGCTTGACATTGCGTTTATTGAATCGTACTTAGAGGATAGACGATTGGAATGGAGCTTGGCTGTAATTTTCGTTTAAAGCCACTTGACATTTAGTGCTTCAGCTATGATATTATTTGACTTCCATTAACAAATTCGGGATTCCATGGAGATCAAGGGCTCAATTTGTTTTTAGGTTTCTTCTGCGGGATTATCGTATGTAGTTCATTGGCTTAATATTCTTGCAGTTTTGTTGGTTTTATGCTGCTTTAATCTAGTTTGATGATTAAACATTTCTACTCTAATTCGTGGAAGGGTTTCCTTATGGTTTATGTTGCATTCCCTTACTGTCTGTAGACAACAATCGGATATAGCTAGACTTGAAGCTAAAGTTGAGAGGCTGGATGCGCAACTCCAACACAAGGACAGGGAAATTGCAACAATCACCAGAACAGTGAGTCTTGTTAAGTTTCAGCTGATAATGGTTTCTGCTTAGATTCTTGATTGAATATGGATTCACTCGTTGGACAGGAAGCCAAAAACACGGCAGCTTTGAAGTCCCAGATTGAAAAGCTACAGCAGGAGAGGGATGAATTTCAAAGGATGGTGATCGGTAACCAGGTCTGAATTGTTTATGCTGCTTCGACTAACTACTTCATCTTGAGAAATTCTACTGATGGATTGTCTACATCTGTTTCTCCGATCTCTGAATAGCAAGTCAAAGCTCAACAGATACATGAAATGAAGAAAAAGGAAAAGGATTACATTAAATTGCAGGTTGTGTATCTTCTCTCGTTGAAGTGACTTTTCTGTATTTTGTTTGCATTATGATAGCTAATTTTCTTTTCTTTTTTTGTTTCTCTCGCAGGAACGGTTGAATCAAGTATTAATGGAAAAAAAGAAAGAATCAAAATCAGGAATGGAGATTATGAATTTGCTACAGGTCCTTTACTAGCATCTGTGTTTTCCAATCCTTAATGATGAATGTTGGAATTTCCACTTGACTGTTAATCTGATGTCCTTAAATAGAAAGAAGGGAGGCAGCGTGGGACCTGGAATGGCAAGAAGACTGATACTGACTTCTACAAAAAGATAGTACGAGTCAAACTCCAAATCAAAAACATGACTCAGAGTTTCGAATGGCATTTCTTTAATAATATGGTCCCTGCAGGTGGATGCATATGAAGCGAAAAACCAAGAATTAATGGCTGAGAACACTAATCTAAGAGCGTTACTTCGATCCATGCAGGTAAGCTCTTTCTTCACACTTGGCTTAACTCGAGTATATAAACATGTTTAGTCATAAGCAAAGATTTTTTTTTTCTTTGGTTTTGTTGCAGACAGATATGCGTGATTTCTTAAATGCTCCAAACGGGTCAGCTAGTCCTTCATTGGCAGGCAACGAGAAACGCGAGGCTGATCCTTCACAATCTCCACTGGGTGGGAAGACGGTATGAATAAATCTCAGATAATTGAATGTTTCTTGTTTATGATCTTAGATAATTGAATGTTTCTTAGTGTATTGTTTTAGATAATTGATTGCCCAGTATCTAACTAGTCGTTACACAGGACGTCTTTGATCTACCTTTCCGGATGGCTAGAGGTCAGATAGAAGAAAGTTTGCGCACTAAGATGGCTTCCATAAAGGTTTTCATTAGCTGCATTTCCATTTATGCAGTATCGATCTTTTTATCAATGGCTAACTTGTTAGCTCTGTTTCTTCGTATTTACCTTGGGACATAAAAAAATAAAGGAACGCATGGTCCAGTTACAAGATGCACCTAAAGGAGCATCTGTTACATCTGAAGCAACAGAGAGAGAGCTTGAACTCGAAGCTCAGCTTGTCGAGGCAAGAAGCATAATCCAAGAACAGGTCCTCTCTTCTCATCTCATTTACTTTACGGCTATGAGACTATTTTCCTCAGTCTCTCTACATTATGATGTTTTGAGAGAAACACTGCATTTATTGGAAAATTGTCTTTTGACTTCTGTTTAGAAAAGATATGATAGTAATACCTTATTATATTGCAGGGGTCAATAATGTCTCTAAACATCTCCCAAAATCAGAGCAGCAAAGGTATATTATCGTATCATATAGTTTTGGTTTAAACAAAGATGATATAATGCGAAACAAATAACAATTTGCCAAACTTGTTGCTGCAGGGAATCATTAGTTCCATTGACAGATGAGGTATTATACTTTTATATGCTCCTCTCTCCTTTATATCTCCATTTACATTCTTTCTTCTTAAAAGATCCACGACTGTTGGTGCTTCGTCTGTTTTTTTCTTTAATTTTGTATAATGTATTCTCACAGGGGAGTATGAAAATATGGGGAACTCGAAAACCATGGATCCAAGTTTGCTAAAAGAGATTTGTCACAAACAATGTAGTCTTAGTATTTGTATTCACCATCACCAAACCTCTCCTTCGATGGCTAGTTATGTATATTCAACATTTAGTTGTGTCAGAATCAGAGATCCTGTCTCTTTTGGGATATCAAAATCTTATTATTATTATTATATGTATGAATATGATCGGCTCTAGTGTTTGTACAACAAAATCAAGATTCCTAGTCTATGTGACATTATCTACTAATTAGTAATCACACAGTAAATCATAGAGAACCACGCAACGGTAGACTTATAGTTAGCTTTCGTTTTTTTTTTTTTTTTTTTTTTTTTTTTTTTTGGCAGCCATGACAGAACTTAGTCGGTTGCGTGGTTTCGTGATTCGCATATTTTCGTAAAAATTGGTTCAATTGTGGTAATTGCGTGATCACTGAAATGGTTCATACAAATGGGTTAATGTCTTAACGAGAAGAGAGTTGAGAAAATAATTTATTTTTACGCAAAGTTTGGCGTCTCTTAAGGCATTGGTCATTTCACATGCGCACAGATGATATCAACCGTCGTCCTAGGACTCTATATTAACGTGCGCTTCATATCAAAGTAAACATAGATTTTAATATCTAACTATACATATAAGGAAATCAAATATTTTCTTTGAATAATCTCAACAACAAAAAAACATTAAAAGCTTTCTCTATAAAACAATGTGCCGCAGTATTTTCTTGGTGGGAAAATATATATACAATAAATGTTTTAGATAGTAGTAATGATTTATTTCTTCTTTTGGCTAGCTGGATTTCTTTAATCGTAGTTTAGAATAAATATTGGGTTTTGCTATATAAATGCTGCAACGACTAAATGTGCATTAAATAAAATCCGGTCTTATCCTTCAACTAAATCGATGGAACCACTAAACTACGTACAACTATTTTGATTAAATTTTGATGTATTCTAAATAACCTGGTTATAATGATAAGAAATAAAATTCATCTTACTTACATTTTCCCGTGCACATGCAAAACCTTAGACACATATTAATGTACCGAGTTTGATAATATAATCTATATAAAGTCAAAACCCTTAATTATTAAATTGCTAATACATTATCAAATTCGTTACGTGTAATAGATTAACATCGTCAGCTCTTCTAACCTTAATATCAGTTTAAATCCATTCTTACCCCATTTTCTCGGGAAATAATCTCACTCTTTCCTTAATTATATATACACATATTTTCATTATATATCATCTTCCTAAATCTCACACATCTCCTATGTTCTTTGATTCAAAAAAAAATGAAAAGAAAAATCTCACACATCTCATCTTTTCTTATCTCTACAAACGAACATTTGTTATCATGATTCAAGAACAAAATAACACAGCTCCAACACCAAAAGCTTCGTTATTATTGATGGAAGATAACTTATGCAAGAGAAAAACAGAAATTTCAAGAGACTCATCAGTCGGAATATCGTCTAGAATCTTCTATTACTACCATCATCGTAGTCTCGACGACGGAGTTCCTTTCAAGTGGGAGATGCAGCCAGGAACTCCGATCAATCCTCCGCCGGACGAAATCGTTCCTCCGATTACTCCTCCTCCGGCGCTTCTCAGCCGTAGCCTCACTAAACCCTCCGTCGGAGAATCTAATAAACATTCTCTTTTTCCGGCGAATCTTAAGCTCTGGAAATGGAAGAATCTTCGTAAGAGATGTTTCTCCAGATGGTCAAACCAAAGCATGCTTAGCCGAGGTAATTAAGCGTTACGTTTATGACAACTTTTATAAATTATTTTGTAGTTTTTCCCTATTACATGGATAATTAGCAAGATACATAGAATATTGATTTTTCGATCAAGTACGTACAACCAAATATTTATTATTTTTCATTTAGGTTTTTATTTTTTTAATTTGGGTTTTTACTGATTGAGCAATATTAAATGGAGTGTGAGGAACAAAATCCGAAATGGAAAAGCGAAATCGATAAAAAAATAAAGTTGCATTTTAGACTTTTTTGGTTAATCCTGCTAACATGCCGAATCACATCTAGAAATTGCAGAATTTTCTGTATTTTTGTCAATTAATCTTGCCTAATCAAGAAATAACATATCGTATAATTGTAGAATTGTTAAAAATCAAAGTTAATGATTTCGTCATTGTGCAAATCATTATTTAAGATATTGTTACTAGCTAGTATAATCAATATGTGATTCTTTAGTCATTCTAAATTCATTTAAAAACTAATAAACATTTACATGTATGATCCATATATCAGATTATAAGAATGCTCGTCACGGTGATTCAAGTTCTTGTGGTGAATTGGAGGTGCTTGAGGAGTCTGAGGATTACAGGTTGAGCTCTTCTTCTTCATCGTCGTCTTCTTCTAAAGATCGTAGACTGATAAAGGCTTCACCGCGTCAATGGTTTAGCGGTTCTCCATCTCAGAATTTAAGGAATAGTCATACCTGGTTTCGTTAGAGTTCTTCTCCTAAATTATCGTCACGTACCAAATTAAAAGTAAGGCAACAAGAAAAAAAAAACGACAAAATTAGTTATCACAATTAGATTACATCGAAAATGATCAGACTATTGTAAAAGCATTCGTATTTTTCCAACGTATTAGTTTTTCTCTTTCAAATTTGAAGTTATGGTTAACATTTTTTTTAATTAGGTTTATTTGATGGATAAACTGATGAATTAACTTTCACATATTAAAGTTATTATTCATTTATGTTTGCTTTTACAAAGATTATTATTTTACATGTTCTTTTTACATGTTTCCTAGCAATGCGATCATGATAATAACAAGCACTAATATATCTCTTGTTTATTTCTTCCACCAATTTTCGATTACATTGTAATTTCTTAGTTTTTTTTAGTTCAAAATAATTATAATCTACATAGTAGATGCTTTTATTTTCGTTCCGCTTCGATACGGTTGTTTAGAGAATTAGATCCAAGCTAAAACCAAATTTTATCCACCTATTGTTGAGAAAAGCTCCACTATCGTCTTGTTTAGTAAAGAGGTGGTGGCCAGTAATAGTGTAAAGAGGTTGTTTTTTTTGTGTCACGGATTCAAACTCCCTTTATAACAGAAGTTTAATATTTAAATCGAAATATCTAAAAGCTGATTCCAAATATTTGGAAAACTTATAGGTCGAAAGTGCGGAATTCCCAACAAAGTTTCTTTTCATTTTTGCTTGAACACGACGACTTTTTCCCCTATTTTCATCCATCACAAAATACGTTTTGTTTGTAGCCCATTCAGTCTTCTTCGCAAAATGCTTATTCCTTAGACCAAGCTAAGACCATATCTTTTTCAAATTTCGATGTTGGAGAGCAATCTATTGGTATTGTAACAATGGGCCACTTATTTGATATTTTAGGCCCATATAAATAGAGAGGTGGCAAGCAGCTGCACCCTAAGATCATATATCTGGTTTAGTATTGATTAACAATTGTTAAATGGTTTGTGATTTCGATTTTTGTATTTAAAAATAATTTTGTTATCTAATGAAAAAAATATTCCTAAACACTAAAAACAAATACAATCAGGTTTGTAAATTTATTTTAAAGGTGACGTTACCTTCTTCTTTTTTTTTTTTAGTGATATTCTCGTTGTTTCCTTTAAATTAGGGATGGCCGTTCGGATTATCGGATCGAATCGGATCGGATATTTTGAATTTCGGATATTTCAGAAGTTTAGTTTTTGGTACCGATCGGGTATTATTAGATTTCGGATCCGGTTCGGTATCCTCCGGGTTCATATCGGTTCGGATATTATATTTTAGATCTGGTTTTTCGGATTCTGTTCAGATTCAAGTATTTTTATCCGAAAATAATAAAAATACTCGAAAATAATCGAAAATCTAAATATGAAAGTTCAGAAGTAAATAAAATAATATAGATTATAAATCTAACTAAACATTCAAAATTCAAAACCAAAATAAATATTCAAGTTTCAACTTCAAATTGTCATAAAAGAACAGAAATACAAAGAACATAAAACCAACAAAAATCCATTACTTAAAAACAAAATAAAATAAGTTCAAAATAATTTATGTATTTACATAAAACCAAAGTAGAAATATATATGTATTTTTTTGTTATATTTTATGTATAGAAAACTAAAACGATAATTTCATAGTTAAAACTGATTTCTTGAAGTTTCAGAATAAAAAAAGACCGAGGAGAAACGATTAAGGGTTTACAAATTTTTAGATTTGAGAATGATACTTTTTATATTTTGTGGCTTGAAAACCGAGATAGAACGAAGTGCAATCGAGAAATAAGATTAAAAGGTTAAAAATTGTATCTTAAAAAGGATAACTCATATACTTTTTCAGATATTTTTTCGGATATCGAATCTGATATTACCGGGTATCCAAACTAAATGAAAATTATTCTCGTTCGGATATTTTGATTACTTTGGATCTGTTTGGATCGGATATTTTCAGTTCGATATCGGATCGGATTTTTGGATCCGGGTAAAATGTCCACCCCAAGTCTAAACTAAAAAAATATCTCTCGATCCTCGCTAATAGAAGTGCTTTATTGTCGTCGGGCTCTGATTGCATCAGCCCACGCGTACTGTTGTACGGTGAACCATATATAGGAGATTGTAGCCGTCCGATATTCTTCAGCCAACCAAAGTGTTGTCATTTTTTAACGACTGAGATAACTCCAAATAAAATGTCCAGTAAGCATCAAAAGCGAATGTATTATAAAAATCTTTCGAGTCAAAAAAGACAAAACTGAACGTGTTGTGATAATTCACAATTTGCAATTATAACAAAATAGTAGGATAACAAAGCGAACGTGGGGAATGATGTACCTTTTAAAAATCCGGCCAATTTTTATCCCGTTTTTATTTATATTTTATATTTGAAAGTAATTTAGTAATTTTGTCATTCTACTTGTTAAGTGCTTGACAAAGAATACATTATTATTTTTATACCAAAAAATTTGAAGTTCAATTCTTAAAAGAAGTAATTCTACAAATTAATAAATACAAACTATAGAAAAATCTTTAACGTAATGTAAGTAAAACCGTTCATCGTAATCGTAAATTTTTGTAAACAGAGACGGATATAAATAGAGGTACGTGCCATATGCTATTTTTTTTAATAACTAAAGTTAATATATTTATATAAATACAAAATATTGTTAATAAGCAAAATTGGCCCATATATGAACCAAACAAAAAAAACAAAAAACAACACAAAATTTTAAAGCTCACACAAATGTAAAAATTAGAATAAAATTATATTGACCTAGCCACCACCAAGTTATATCAATTCTTCTTCTATTTTTATTGTTTTTGGTATTTATTTTTTCTGTTATAGACTTTTTGTACTATAAGTATTATATTTTCTTAGATATTTTTTATTTTATTTTGTTATGATGAGAAAATTTTGTGCTACATGCTAAATAAATTATTCGATCTGCCCTTATTTGTAAAACATATAGCGTTGTCCATTATAAAATTATTTTCGTAGTTGTTCTCAATTTGTATTAGCATTAAAAAGGAATAAAATAGCTAAATATATTTTATTCAGGAAAATATATATGTGTTCATTTGTTCAACTGTCATAATAGATAACAATAAAAACAATGCATGATAATAAATAACTAATAAATGTTTTTGTGTCAAAATTTTTGGCAAAAAAATTTGTATTCATTTAAAAATATATATTTTTAGTAATTTTTTGGCAAATGAAGGTAACAAAAATAGTTCCCCTATAAAAGAAAGTTTGCCGTTTTTTCGTTTCTTCACCAGCTCCGGTGGCTTTCTCAACATAAGAGTCGGGGTTTCCCGTTAATTTCTTATTCTTGCTTAGTTGTTCTCTTTGTTTCTCTGTTGGTGATTCGGTGGTTTGTTCATTTAGTGAAAATACGGACGTTGGAGGAGTGATTTTTTGGGTTCAAATGTGTATATTTAGGTGGTTTCGTTGTGGAAGATGTCATATATGTTGATCGACAGTGCGGCTCGACTGCAAACACCCTTCTCCATAATCTATTCCCTAGTTATTGTTGGCACATCGTTCCTTCTCGTCGATCTTGTGCATGCGGCGTGGCTAGGTAGTGTGCTTTAGCTTGCTTCCGTTTGCTAAGTGTCGTGGTTGCTTCCCTCTTTGTCTTCGCATTTCGACTCTTAGCCGTAAAGCTTCGATATATCTATTGGTGGCGTTATATTTCTATTCATGCAGATTTTCTTCTCAATTGGAGTTCACCTTACTCGTTTTTTATTTTAGTTTTTTGCTGTTTTCAGATTTAAATTTGGTGTTTGTTCGAGGTGTTTAGGGTTCGCTACTTGTTAAGATGCAGTTTTGTTCTTTTATTTAAAGTTTCTATCTAGACATTGTTTATAACATTAGCATCCGACGCATTCGGAAGTTTGATTTTTGGATCATATATATAGTGGTCCTTGCTTGATGGGTTATAAAACTTTGTGTTCGTGTTTTACAGAGATATTCTTGTTTTTTTTTTTTTTTTTTTGATGATCCAGGTATCTGGATCCTACCACCCAACTAGCACTGCATCCAATCGAATCTGGTGTGGTCCTGGAGGCCAAGCGGAAGCTTTGTTAAATCCGCTGTGGCTAGGAATCGAACCAGATAGTTTTGTTTTATTTGAGGAGGTTGTTTATAGATGGTTTAGTAGTAGATATTTTTTATAATCTCGTTTATAGGTTCTCTTTGAAGTTATAAATTTTACTGGTTTTTGGTTTAATGTCGGATCTCAAATATAAGTTGTTTTTTTTTTTGCTATGTTTTGTTTTGTAATTTAGATATTTATCGGGTTTTTTGTAGGATTTTGATTTCGAAAAAAAATTGTTTTCCAGAGGCTCTATTTTCGATGATTAATTGTTTACGTTAATCCGCCTGTTTCACTTTCATTTTTAGGAATGTTTGACTTTTTGCAACGTTTGTTTTACAAGTTCTAATAATAAAAACCTAAATTTATAAAAAAGTACTGTCTCAGCATTTTTATATTCATTTTGCCACACCTCGTATTAGCCTCGTATACCTTTTACCTTCCTGTAACTATGGAAGAAAAAAAAATGATCACATTTTTTGTTTTACTAAATATCTAAAATTCAAGAAAAGAGATATAAGTATATAACCATATGCTAAAAATGCAAACATACGTCATTGAGAGGGCCGGCCCAGAGGGCAAGCAATGGAAGCAAATGATTAGGGCATCAAAATTTTAGGGGTATTTTTTTTTAATATTTTCCTTATTAGGATTCTTTATTAATGTGTTTAGTGTGGTGGCTTAAGGCAAGTTTACAAATTGTGGCCTTTAATATAAAACAAAAATAAATTTTAAAAACTATAATATTGTATAAAAATATATAATATAATGATAATAAACCTTTTTGATAATATATAAATTTAAATCACAATTTTGCTTTTATTTTTTTCTATAAAATCACTCATCAAATTCACATATTCGATTTTTTTTAAAACTAATTTCCTCTCTATAATAATAATAGCCAAATTATAACTTCTTTTGTGACAATAAATGTTTAATAAGAATAATATGGACTTCTCAAACAAAAAATCCAAGTACATATATTATCACTATATACATTAGCCTTTTAAAAACAAAAATGTGCTCTTTTTTTGTTCATTTTTATGTGGTCTTTAGGCAATTGCCTTATTTTTTATATACAAGGTACGGCTATGTGTGTTTATAAATAAATAATTTTTTAACTCTTTTTATAATAATAATGTTTATAGGGTGTTTGTTAACAATTTATAGATTTTTATTAACAAACATTCTAATTAAGTTTAGTGTTATTTTTATTACTAAAATTTTGTTATAAAAAAATTAAAACTTTTAATCAGTTAACAAATGTGTAGCCGATTATATAGAGTTATCTTTCAATATATAATTTTTTTTTTTTTTTTTTTTACAAACTGTTTATGAATTAATTTTTTTTGTTTAGAATTGAATTGTTTTATAAGATTTTAAAAACTGATATTAAATATAATATATAAAAATGTATTTTTTTAGATTTGTATAGGGCATCGAAAATCGTTGGACCGGCACTGGTCATTGATATCTTGAACACGTGATATCATGAAATCCAATAATATCTAAAAATATACTGTAATTTAGATATCAGATTAATATTTGCATATCTCCGAATATCTGTGTTGAATCTATTATGAGCCGGTAGGAAATATATCAAATGAAAATCAAATTTAAGCTTATGAGTTAGTGAATTGAATAGCGGTTGTTGAACCATCATATACTTATACTTGGTTTATAAGCTTCGTTTCATTTGTTAAGCATTTGAAGTAAAACAAACAAGTTAACATAATATAATATATAATATATATCGTAAGGTTGAGTTGTTTAGGGCATGTGCATTGGAGACTTTAAAAGATCTAATAACATTATTAAAATAATAAGTTTTAAGACTAAAGATTTAAAACTGATAAAAAATATCTAATATAAGATTTATTTTTGGGCTTTAGACATCTCTCCATAACTTAAGTGTCTTAAAACATTAAACTTATTTATATTTAATCAAAAAAAAAAATTTTAGACACACACTTTTAAAGTCTCCAATGCACATGCCCTTAGTCCAAAGTAAACTATACACAGCGAAGGGGCCCACTGTAAGTACTCCGGTTTTGATGCCTCTACACTTTCGATCGATCCAGCGTGACCTGCTTTTTGGAATCTTGATCCTAATTAATTCCTTAAACAAAAAAAACAAAAAAAACACTTGTGATTTCACATTCTTTGACCGCACATTTCATTAGATTCCAGTCCTCGACCACTTTCAAAGGAAATATGAGACAATATAACAAAATAACAATTAGTGTGTATCTTTATAAATTAGCTAACAAGAAAAAGGCTACGATTATTTAACACGTGATTCACCAAATTCGTGACGTGATGGAGACAAAAAAATACGTGCTTCAACAGCTGTCATATATTTACATTTTAAAGTATTATTATTAACGAGTTAATTTGCTGTATTTTTTTTTAATTTACTGTAATATTCTATAAACGCAATAACTGAATCTATTAACGGGATCTATATATAATAGAACATCTATAAATTAATACTCGATAAATTAATAATTACTATAAATTAATAAATTTTATTGATCCGAGTCGGGCCAGTGTAAAAATTAACAAAATTCGATAAGATAATATTTTTTTTGAAACTCTTATGTAAATATATGATCACAATAATAAGTTAAATTTATAATTATACATTTAAGCATACATATATTGATGATTTATCTTTAAATTCTTTGCTATGATATTTTTTTAGTGAATTTTATAATTTCGAAAAATATTTTTGTATTGTTTCTTGATGTACGTTAAAAATTTAAATCGAAAATATCTTTAATTTATTAATTTATCAATAAATTTTTAGATAAATTAATAACTTTATATAATAATAAAATCTTCAAATTCCAACATTGTTAATTTATTCAGGTTTTACTGTATATATTAAAACATAATGTTATTGCACGGTTGCACCTATATATAATATTAAATCGTATTAGAGAAATATATGATTAATTGTCCAAGGCATCGTGGTCAAGTGGTAGGAGTCGGGACTGGGACGCCAACACGTTTCAGATTCGACACCCCTGTTGCGCGAAACTAAAACACATGCTTTGGACACCTACACGGATATGGGCTCATGCTTTCGGCCCATTTGAATACCCGGATGTAAGGATCTATCCGTAGACTGCACCATTCCGAGGGATTAGTCTGGACCCCTCCATAAGCCTGAGATTTATCATGAGTTACAAAAAAAAATATATATGTGATTAATTATACTGAATTTTACTATCTCAAAGATATAAAACATGCAATTTTAAAAAATTATATGTACATCTGAACATGCACATAAATAGACATATTGTTTTTACTTTTTATTATTATGTGCAAAATAATAATGTTATCAAAGTGGTGGTGGCCTAGTGGTAGTGCAAGGGGGTTGATTCTTTTGTGCTCCGGATTCAAATCTCCTTTGGTACGTAGATATATTCTTTAAATCGAAATATAGAAAGGGCTAACTTCGGGTATTAGAGGAGATTACGGGGTTAAGACACAGAACTTCCACAGTTAATTCAAAAAAATAATAATAATAATGTTGATGCGTAGAAAACAATAATCGAAAGGAAACAAATAATTGTTAAAAACACGATAATGGTGCAGGATGAAGAGATAGACAATGGGATAACGCAGCATGCAGAAGACACGTGTGCATAGTGGCTGACACGTGTGGACGGTTTACATGCAACCATGTGCTCGCCATTACAACAAAGCCTCATCTATAATATTTTATTTTAAACAATCTCTACTACATTTCTCTATTATTTTTATTAAAATACAACAAATTTAAAATAAAAAATTAAATTTATTTACAATACATTCTCTATTTTATTATAAAAATAATATTTTAAATACATTTCTTTATATTCTATTATTAACACTTTTTATTTATAAAATTTACAAATTAATCCATTTATTTTGTTTTCTAAAATTTTGTTTATAAATTAAAATATTATTCAAACTAAACATTTCTTATAAATTTTTTCTTTACATCATATAAAAATATAAAACAATAAATTTGTTTTAACCATCAGCATTTAAGTATTTTCACATAAATGATCCATAGATTTTGTCCCCACACATAATAGATTTTAATTTTATTACTTTCTATAAAATATATAATAAATAATATATTATTTATAATGTATGAATTCTTTTCTATTATTAGTTGGTGAAAATACTAATTTTATATGTTTTACTTATAAATTAAAAAAATATTTTATAAATAAAAAATTCAACTATATTTAAAATTAAGAAATAGAATTCCTTCGGATATAAAGATATGCACAGAGCTAGTCTAAACATGTACATAAATTTCATTAAAAAAAAACATGTACATAAATTAATTGACTTACCGATTCATTTATTCAAATTATATTCACACTTTTATTTTTTCTCACTCGCCAATCTCACGCTTTTTATCTCTTTTCCTTTTATTTTGTTTTTGACAAAACTCTAAACGCTAAATATTTAATATCGTTTTGGTTTTTGACTGAATGGTCGGTGCATCAACAGACGCAGAAACCGCGCCAATATTGTTTAACGTGCAAATGGAAGTGTGTTGCTAACGGCATGAAGTCCCAACTACATCGAAAATAATTCCTTCGCAACTAAAAATGTTTTCTGGATTAGATGAAGTTATAAGAAAGTTACATTTTCATTAAAAACATCTGACTCCATCATTTTTTTGTTCCATACAAAACATATCAAATTAATGTCCAAAACCAATTTGTTGTATACCGACTAGCCTCTTGTTTCTACAGAAACTGTTTGTACTTTATATTTATTACTTTTAACACGCATATTGTTTGTATATGTAACCACTACAAAAGCTAGGTGAGACTAGCATATTTTTCGTGATTTATATTAATATAACTTCCTGACTTCGTATTATCGAATTGCTAAGAATAGAATTGCTAAGAATAGAACATCATTACAAATAAAAAGAAGAAAGCAGATGGTAGGTAATCAAAAGGATGGAAAATGGCGCCAAAGATTTGCTAATGCTATTAGACAGTGAGTCCATAAGACGCGCGAGTTCGGTCCCTCTTTTCGCTTTTAGTTTATTTCCTAGTATATGTTTTAATAAATTAAATAAATAAAATAATTTAGAAAGAGAGATGAAAATATCAAATGGTATTGGAGTGGTCAAAGAATGACGAAAAGATTAGGAAATTGGCCAAAGTTTGTAATAATTGGGTACAGAACAGAGGGGACACGCGTCACCTTTTTGGACCATCACCAATTATTCCACCTTGTTTGCACTAATTTTTTTTTTTTTAAACTAAGAATTCTAATCCTCATCGACAATAATTCATTTTTTTCGTACGCATATAGAGAATCATATAAATAGATTGGTGAGAATGGTTGATCTTGATAAAAAACAATTTCTGTTGATAGTGCTCCGTTTATAAGATAATAGCATCTGATTTTTATTTTGGAAGTGCTTCCCAACTTGCATACGTTTTAAATTATATTTTCTCAAACATTCACCGTATGTGTATGTTAATACTTAATAGTATAATACGTAGACCGTTCGTCCTTCCACGTCACAAGAAACACAAAACTGAAATAAAATAAATGAAAAAGATAAAATAAATAAAAAAATATAAATAAATGAAAGTGACGTGAGATCAGTCGCCGCCCAGTTCATCCCATCAAAAGCTTCCACTTGCCCTTTTGCTGTATTCTTCTCTCTCTCTTTGCCTCATACTACTATTTTCTTTGCTTTTTACTGTTTTTTTCTTAAAAACATTTTAATCATCATTACATTTTTGGGTAAATGCATAAATAAGAAATGATGACCTTTTATAATTGTAGCAGCTGGTGACAACACTTACGTTTTATTAGCCTAAAAAAATCTCAAAATAACCTTATATGATAAATTGTTGATCAACTAAGAAAGTGATCAGTTGGTTTAATATTTGCATTTTTTGTTGTTGTTATTTGACTGTCACTGAAACGATATATCGTAAAAATCCGCTGTTAATAATAATCTTTATTTAATGTGATTGTGACTGTGAGTGAAAGATGTGGGAATGTAGAATAATTTTTTTTGTGTGTTAATTCTATAACAAGTTCTCTTTAAAAAAAAACATTCTATAACAAGTAAATAAAAATCTATCATAAGCTAAAATATGTATATACATCCAACATTCTAATTGTTTCATAATGATACGTGGTGTCTGCATGTGATTTCCTAACCAAAATTATCAGAATAGTAGTAGTATTGTTTTTAGCTTCGAATATAGACTATAGAGTCTCGACCCTCGTGCTCTCTCTTTCTCTCTCATACATTTCCTCACTCGTCTCTCTCATCTTCACCTCTATATCTGTGTCGTGTCCTCTCTCTTTCTATCTCTCAAACCCTAGAGAGGAGAGTTAAAAGACGAGACTTCCACTATTTCCAAAGTCGTGAAATCACCAGAGATAAATCTCTCTCTCTCTCTCACACATCCAAAAGACTACACGAGTCCCCAGAGAAAGAAAAAACCCTATTTCCAAAGATGAAGAACAATAACAACAAATCTTCTTCATCTTCTAGCTATGATTCTTCTTTGTCTCCTTCTTCTTCCCATCAAAACTGGCTCTCTTTCTCTCTCTCCAACAACAACTTCAACTCTTCCTCAAACCCTAATCTCACTTCCTCCACATCAGATCATCATCTTCCTCACCCTTCTCATCTCTCTCTCTTTCAAGCTTTCTCCACAACTCCAGGTCCTCCCTCTCTCTCAATCTATTTAGGGTTTTGTTTTGTGTTTATTGTCTTTTGAAAGTTTGTATGAATTAGGACAGACCAACTTTGTGTTTTGTTGCACCTTGACCACTTCCTTACTCTTTAGATTCAGTAGCGTATTTAATTAATTGCGTGCTTTTAATCTATTTAACTATTTTTGTTTTTGTTTTTGTTTGGAATTAGTCAAATCTAATCTATAAAATCCTTCAGTCTATAAGATCTAGTTAAAAAGAAAAAAAAAGATTAAATATCTATTGATTTTCCTCTAGAATCTTTCACTAGATATTATTGTCTCTTCCAGAAGTAAAACATTAATTACAACGGTACCCTCGTAAATGACACAAATTTTCAGTCCAACGGCAAGATGAGTCAACGGCAGTTTCGACCTGCGATGCCACGGCGGTTCTTTCCATTTACCCAGGCGGTCCAAAGCTTGAAAACTTCCTCGGCGACGGAGGCACAACGACGAAGACGACAAGTCCAATGCAACAAGGGCATTCTCTCGGCGGCGTTGTCTTCTCCTCCGACCTACAGCCACCACATCATCCTCCGTCCGCCGCCGAGATCTACGACTCTGAGCTCAAATCAATAGCTGCTAGCTTCCTCGGAAACTATTCCGGTGGACACTCAACGGAAGTCTCGCAAAAGCAACAACATAACCCTCTAGCTACCTCGGAAGTTTCGCCGACTCCAAAGAAAAATGTAGAGAGTTTCGGACAACGTACTTCGATTTATAGAGGAGTCACGAGGTGCGTGTTTAATCAAATTATTCGCGTGCCTTTTAATTAATCGGTCGATAGTGTAACATTTTTGGTACGCAATTATGCGTAAATGCATGTGTGTTTTTATTGATGATATATAATTGACCTGTTAATTAATGTAACAGACATAGATGGACTGGAAGATACGAAGCTCATCTATGGGATAATAGTTGCCGAAGAGAAGGCCAAAGCAGAAAAGGAAGGCAAGGTACACTTTGGTCTACAATGCGCTCTGTATGCGCGTGTTAGCGGTATCCAGTTGATGTTTACTATAATGCGCGTCTTTCACCTACATTTTTCACTTTTTGCTTATCATGATGATGTCACGGTCAAAATCTAACGTCGCTTTTTATTTTGTGTTTTTGGTTCTGTGACGTGAAATCATTACCCAACCGTGGACGATCTGAAATTTGTAATGATTTTTAAATGTTCTGCAGTTTATTTAGGTGAGTTCCAATCAATTCTCATGAACAATTTATTTCGTCATCATATATGCTGTACCTCTTTTCTTCTTCTCTGTCAATTTAATTCCTTTCTGAAACGTTATCATTCTCATTCAAATTTAGATTTGCATATTCATATATAAATTTGAAATATATTATTTGTTATGTTCAGGTGGTTACGACAAGGAAGAGAAAGCAGCTAGAGCTTACGACCTTGCAGCTCTTAAGTATTGGGGTCCTACAACGACGACTAATTTCCCGGTAATTTTATTTCTTTATTAGAGTTTTTCTAGAGTTTTTCATTGTGTTTTTTTTTTTGTAAAAATTTCTGGAGAAATACATGTGTTTAGATATCAAATTACGAGTCTGAACTTGAAGAGATGAAACACATGACTCGACAAGAGTTCGTCGCTTCTCTAAGACGGTAATTATTTAATTTGATATACGTATTTCTTATAATTGCTGCAAGATAATTAAATCTATTGTTCATTTGTTCTACCTAAAATACATTTTTATTTGCTTAAATTAAAGGAAAAGCAGTGGATTCTCTAGGGGTGCCTCCATGTACAGAGGTGTCACTAGGTCCGTTTACACTCCTAATCAGTAGATTTTTCTTCCTTTTTTTTTCTTTTCCATCCAGTAGTTTTTGATGCTTTTAAGTTGATTTTGTCCCATGAAACAATTTAATGTACGTTCCTAGTTGAATGATTAAACTTCATTATAATAATAATGCAGACATCATCAGCATGGTCGATGGCAGGCACGAATTGGAAGAGTTGCGGGAAACAAAGATCTTTACCTCGGCACATTTAGTGAGTCCCACATTTCAATGTTTTTAACGAATCTGTTCTAAACATTTTGTTATAATTATGATCTATCTAACTCATCATGGTGGGATATTAAAACTTCAGGCACTCAAGAGGAGGCTGCAGAAGCTTATGACATAGCTGCGATTAAATTCCGCGGTCTTAATGCGGTAACCAACTTTGATATCAGCCGCTATGATGTCAAATCGATCGGTAGCTGTAACCTTCCCGTGGGTGGGCTAGTGCCTAAACCGTCCCCAGCAACCGAGAAAACCGTTGATCTATCTCCATCCGACCCTCTGTCATCGTCGCTCACCTTCAACGTGGCAACACCGGTCCATGACCATGGAGGAACCTTTTTCCACACTGGGATACCGATCAAGCAAGACCCAGCTGATCATTATTGGTCCAACGTTTTTGGATTCCCGCTGAACCCGAAAGCGGAGGTCCAACCAATAGCAGCAACCTTTGGGTCGGATCTTCACAGCCCCTCTCCGGGTTTTGCTATAATGCCGGTGATGCAAGACGGAGGAAACAACAACTTTGGTGGTGGTTTTACCGAGTCTAAAGAGTATAACAGTCATTCTGCCGCATCGAGCCCGGTCTCGGCGATTCCGCTGCCCTCAGCAACAACGATAGGTAACGGGAACGAAGGGTATGGTGGTGGGAACATTAACTGGATTAATAACAACGTTTCAAATTCTTACCAAACTGCAAAGCCGAATCTCTCTGTTTTGCAGACACCGGTTTTTGGATTGGAATGAGCTCTCAAACTTATCTTAGGGAAAGTTGTAGGAAACAAAAAATGGCTGTTTGGAATTTGATATTTTCTTTTAGATTATTTAATTAAAAAGATATTTCAAGTTTTTCACTTTTATGTTTGTCTACTGACCAAGAATTTAGAGGGATCTGACAGTACTAACTCTTTGTGTTAATGGCCTTATGGGCTCCTTTTCCTGTTTTCTGAACTTTTATTTATTTTTTCTGTGGACAACAAACCATCTAAGGTAATCTATTCGTTGCATGGCATGGTTTCATTATTATTGTATGCATATAAATCTAGTCCAAATTATATGCCCAACAAGAGACAAAAACTAGATTTCTCTACAAAGTCAACGTGTTAAAACAAAGTGAAAAGCTTTGAATCAAAGTCAGCACTCGTCCAGGTTAAAGAGAATCGGTTTTGGGAACAGATCGAGTAGTTATTCAAAAGAGTAATTAAATCAAATCGTTGAATGTATTGAAGTAAATGTAATAATTTCAGAATCATATATACTCCGTTTCACAAAAAAAAAAAGTTAGAGGTTTAATTTTTGTTTCACAAAAAGTGTTGTTTTATGTTTTTAATAAAAAATTCAGTTTTAACTCTATAGTTTTAGTGTATTAACGAGATAGAGATGTATTTGATGTATTAATAAGGGGTAAAATAGAGTTTTTAATAGATTTCTTAATATGTGTGAAAAACTCGCAAATGATATTCTTTGTGAAATAAAGATGTAAATAGAGATGTTAAACACAGTTTGGAACTAACTGTATTCATTTAATGTTTGAATAATTTATCAACAGTATCAAATTATACAATAGTTCGTCAAAAAAAGTTAACCAGTAAAACAATGACTCGTGGTAATTTTCAAAGATTGATACAATTGACAAATAATTTATAGTTTTTCAGGGTTACTTGTAATTGTGTATCAGAGATCCAATTTCACAACTACTTGATAATATATTGATCGAGTCCTATTTTCTGTGTAGTTTGTTCTTTATATTTTTATGGTTAATTGATAAATTGTGGATTGAATCTATACATCTCTTTATTGAGACTGAAATAGCCAGCCCCTCTCAAATGAAAATCAATCGAGGGACTTAAGTAACACAAACATTTGAAATGATCTGAGGAACGCTACCATGGAACCCTTAATCTTTAACCAAGTTGATATGTGATACCATATGAATTTTTTAGCATTATTATCTTTCAAAATCAGTTGGTAATAATAACAAGTGATTCGTGTTTTTTGTATTATTATTTTTTTTTTTTTTGGTTCAGCCATGTTTTTTTGTATTCTAAATTATGTTTTCGATATAAGATTTGAAACATATTTCATCAAAATAACAACTCTTACTGGAACTCTTAAATTGAATTCTTCTTTTGGTCGACAATCCAACATACTAACTAAGATTTTTTAGTCACTTAAAGCATCTACATTGATCAACCATAACTGAAATCGTAATTGGAAGATTCTAATCATGGTCTCTCAATTAATATGGTGATTTTTCAACAACTGAACAATCATAATTAAAATTTTATATTAGGTTATAGTCGCTTTTGTTTTGTAAAATTTCTAACCGCAGACGACAAAAAAAAAAAAATCTAACAGCAAGCATTCTATTTCAAATGTCGTCTATGCATTCTAACATAATGATTTAATCGAATATATTCTTACTCTTTTTTTACCAAAAATTGATCCGTTCTAGAATAAGTCGAAGAAATCGTGTGTACTATGCTAATAAGAAAACAGTCTTATGGCAAATACCTTTCTTGGCGTTTGGACCGACCATCTTTATGGGTAAATTAAAATGCTAACAGCTATATTATTATTTGTATTAATCTATAGCTAGCCTAAATAGAATGAATAAAAAAATATAGTAAATTTTAAAGAGGAACTACAACAAAAAAAAGTAAATCGTTTGCGGTGGGTTGGTTTTTTTTTTTTGTCATCTAAATTTATTGAAACATAAAGGATACATGGTAATACATAAGCCGGCAAAAGTTGAAAAAGAAATCAATTTTTCCAGAAACTAAGCCGGCGAGTATACAAACTCTCGAAGACAAAAACCCCTCCAAATTGGGGAAACAAACAACAAACAGAGAGAAAAATCTTAAACAAAAAACTAACAAAAACTGTAAATTCTTCAATTTTCAACCCACCAACACTTTTCTGCAACCTGAAAGGAAAGATGATAATGGACAAACCATTAAAATTTACCAAGATCTTCAGATCTGCTTGTCCTCTCTTGAAATAAAGTCTTCGAAAAATAAAATTTGGCTTGCTAAGGTGACAGACATGAGCACATACGAGGCTGGAAAATCGCAGATGCCGGAGCCGGTGAAGTCGTTATAGATACGACACATATCTGGTGAGGAGCAATGCAAAGACTATCAGATCTCGTCCAGATATGAAAGTTTAGAACGAATGGGTTGGTTCATAAAACACAAATTTTTCTATAATTATTATTGATAACATTAACATTTTTATGTATTAAAAAAAGGTGTGCTACTAAACTGCTAATGATGTAAAATGTTAATGTTAGAGTAGAAGCTATGTAAATAGAACTTTGATATTTTATTAATTTATTAATTAATTAGTTTAAATAAAATAATTATTCTAATAATTATTCTTTTAAAAAGAGATTTTTTAAGTTTATAATATTTTATTAAAAAAATTTCTCTAAAATTAGAAAAAATTGTATAAACATTTCCATTCAAAAATATTACTTATATTTTAATAAATTATCTAAATTATATATTTGTATAAATAATTTTATATTGATTATTAATTTATGATATTAATGAGATCGTGTATTTATATAGAAGTTTTGTTAAAATGATTATCTTATTAAGTTATCAAATTGTGTTATATTTTGAAACAATTCAACTTAAAATTAAAAAAAAAGGATTAAATTATTATATTTATTAATTTATCGACTATTAATTTATATAATTTCTATTGTATTTTGATCTCAAATCATTTTACAAGTAATCAATTCTTTTATTTAACGGGTTGTATTTAAAATTTTTTATAATTTTTGAACAATATATTGGGATATTAGTCTATATATCATCAAAATTATATACTATACAAGTCTAGCATTGGTTACCAGTCAAATCAAAGCATTTGTGTGCATACATAATATCTTCGAAAGCACGTGAAGATATTAGATATTTACAACTTTTTTGTTATAATATTTAAATAATAAAACCAAATTCTAGAGAACTTAAATAAATAAAAAAGCTTTCTGAGGAGAAGACTCATCAAAAGATTTGTGTTAGAAACATCTTGAAAAAAGGAGATCAGAAAAACGACGACGATTGAACCAAAAAAAAAATAGAAGAACCAACAGCGAAATATTTTTTTCTTTTTGAGAAAATCCCCAAGAACATCTCTAATAACCTAGAAAGAAAAAAAAATCAGAGAAAGAAGAAAAAAAAACGAAGAACACAAAGAGGAAAAAATGCAAGCTGCTTCGGTAAATAGCTTTTCTTTGTTCGATGTTGTTTCATTCGCTAAAACAACTTTCACAACGAACCAATCCTCATTTTTTTTATTTTTATTTTATTTTAATATATATATATATATATATATATTTTTTTTTAATTTATTCTCTATGTATTTATTTTTTTAATTCAACAAAATTCTCAATCTCTTGTTCTTGTATCG
Organism: Alliaria petiolata; assembly: GCA_020283515.1. Classification (NCBI taxonomy): domain Eukaryota; kingdom Viridiplantae; phylum Streptophyta; class Magnoliopsida; order Brassicales; family Brassicaceae; genus Alliaria; species Alliaria petiolata. Next base: position 484,360 of record JAHZTW010000003.1, on the reverse strand, counting down.
CTCTTATATAGAGCTTGTAGGCCGAGTCCTCGTCGAATCTCCGTCTATACATACAAATATACATTATATATGTTCTAAACAGGAGGAGGGCTTCATGGGTTTTCTCTTGGGTTGTTTAAAGATTTTTTGTTTTTTAGTCGAAAATAAAATCAGAGCTTTTTCGATCTCGATTGTTCTTCCGCATCGTGGGCGATGTTACATCTTTGATCCCTTTGCACTATTTTTTCATCTCACGCTTTTTTGTTTTTTTTTTGTTTTTTGTTTTTTGTTTTTTTTTTTAAACCGTCTAAACATCTATATAGTTTAAGAAGTTCAAACTACGAAAACTTAGTTTACATAATTTAGATCATAAAGATAGTTGTGAACACTACGTGATATCTTGTGCGTCTTCGTGTTATGTGAGATTGAGAAGAAAGTAAACTTTCTTTTGTTGCTCTCATATTTCTCTAGAAAAATTGAAAAATTCAGATATTTCTGTTTTTTACCAACTTAGAACAGTATGTAGCGAAAGCCACTTCTAACTTATGAATTGCGATCATACAATGCATTGTCTAAATTAGCGCTTCAAATTCCGTGGATAGACTTCGTCGTAGATTTCTTAGGCCCATAAAAGTCTCAGTTGTACCTGCATGATAACAATACTATCCTAGTCCTGACCGCCTCAATGTGTCTTTCCAAGACCCATCAACCTGACACCATAAGCCATCATAAACCCATGAAGTATCCATTTGAGCAGCTGTCTCTGGGTGTTCAGATGTGTTTCCACTATGTGCCATTTCCCATGCTATTGTCTCTGCCCCACTGTTGTCTTTATAACTTTCCTTAGGTTCCGATCCACGCTGGAGTAGACTTTCTTGTTTCGAGCCTTCCACATATTCATAGAAGCCATGGATACACATGCACACTGTCATCATTTGGTAGGTTTTAGAATAAATGTGCAATTTTTTTAAATAGTGCGTTTGTGCGAAAAATTGTTAGGGGGGGTATAGGAATGGAGAATAAAACTCAGACTTGTAAAGATGGAGAAGATAGTGTGATTAATTGTTTCCAATTCCGCACCACATCATATTTATTGTGGGTCGCATTTTATACCTCTGCTTTGTATCAGTGTTGCCACAAAGAGGCATCCCGAGACTGCTTTCCATATAAAATGTTGTATCCTAGGGGAACATTAGACCTTCCAAGAATAACCTTGTAGTTTCTGCGCATCGGTCTATATGGCCGCTAGGTCGCTCCTTTCGTAAGGAAATCCTGTTCAATGTTATAACCCGATTTAATTGTATATCTGTTTGATTTGGTGAAAAACCAACCTACTAAATTCAGTCGGTATTTGCTAGTAGTCGGCATCCTACATTTAAAAGGTATATCTGCAACATCATTGATAGCTTCAATTAATGACATATTCCACGAAGAAGACATTGGATCAATTATATGACTGACCATGAGATTGGGGTAATCATTCTACCATTTGCAGGTTGATGGTCTTTGGCGAGAAAATAAGATCCATGGATCATTCCACACAGATATGGATTTCACTGAACCAACCTATTTAATAAATCGTTTGTTTACCAGAGGTCGAGCCGAGATGATGTTCCTCCATCCATACGACATAGAGTAAGATTTGATGGGATCTAAGACGGTATGATTCCTAAAATACTTTCCATTAAAAACCTTGGCAAATAAAGAATCAGGTTGATCCATCAAACGCCAAAGTTGTTTGACTAGGAGAATTATGCTAAGATCCTCAATTACCCGAAAACTTAGGCCCCCTTTAGTCTAATTGGAGCATAATTTTTTCCATGCCATCCAGTGCATACTTTATTGTTGTCTGTTGGTGCTCCACCAGAATTGGGAGGCTACGCTAGTGAGTTTTGTGATTTCTGATTTTAGTAACCTAAAGTAGCATATAACATAAGTTCACATTCCGCACGCGATCGATTTAATAAGTACCTCTTTTATTTGTTTGTCCATCCATTTATTCGTTTTTGCTGTCTATCAACTAGAAAGATAAATATCTTACTTTTGCCCCACCTAAACTTTTCGAAATCCCAGTTAAGTTTTCATACCCCCAATATTCATAATCCCCAGTGTCTGGTGAACCTTTGCCCCATCCATCTCTCCAAATGTAATTATTTGTTGTCTTGAGACTGTTTGATATTGTTTCAAAAAGACAATAACAACAAATCTTTGCTCTCAGCCTTGCTTCTCCGCTCTGGTTGTCTTGCAGAAAAATAAACTATCATCAGCATAAAGTAAATGTGACACTGCTGGGCTTTCCCGCACTACTTTCAAACCCGTTAAAAGTTTGTCCCTCTCAGCCTTCCTTAAATTTGCTATTAAAGCTTTCGTGCATAGAATAAAGAGGTAGAGGAAAGTGGATCACCCTGGCGTAACTCTCTTTTGGACTTAATAAATCATTTCCGTTGACTGTTGATAAGGACGACTTTGTATTGTACAGATTGTATGCACCACATAATCCATATTATCCATTGATCCGCAAAACCCATCTTTCGTAGAAGATGTTCCATAAACCCCTATTCTACTCTATCAAATGCTTTGTTCATATCTGTTTTTACCGCCATGAACGTCTTTTTACAGGATTTATTAGTACGCAACCCATAAAACATCTCTTGAACTATTAGAATATTATCGGATATTAGCCGTCTTGACCCAAAAGCAGATTATATTTTGATATTAGTTTCAATAGTATACGTTTTAACCACTGACTGAGAACTTTCGAAATGATTTTATACACTACATTACAGAGACTTTTAAGTCTAAGTTCCTTCATCTGACTAGGCCATTCCATAGACTCGGGTCCTTATTTATCGCTTTGTGTTGTTTTGTGGTAGCATTATATAACTTCGTATTTTGATCCTTATATGTTAATCATAGAGTTCGACTCTTTTGTTGTCAAAAATATTACTCCGTGGACTCCGTGGTATCATATAGTTCTTTCGGACTCCGTGGCTACACATCTCAGCTTGTTGTGATGGTTTTTTTTAAAATATTTTTTATCTTTCATTATTACTTGACATTATTTAACTTTTGTTTTCTCCATTGTGTGAAATCTGATCTGCAGCTCTCAAAGATCTGGCGATTTGATCGTAATGTGGGTCCAGAAAACGTGGATTATTCTTCACTTCAAGGTACGATTTTCTTCTTCGTGTCGACGTGAACGTCTTTGTCTTCTCACTGTTCCTTTATTTGATCGTAACTATTATTGAATATGAACAACAATAGCACGACGTCGTTTTTATTCATCGTAACTACTATTGAATATGAACAAAACGTTTATTTATCGCATTGGAATCCTCGTCATTGTGAAAATCTGGGTCCTGGGTTGTTGAGATTCATTGTTTTCTTTGATAAAAGTTTGAAACTTCGAATATGATTTTTCACCCAAAAAGGTCAAAAAAATGTTTCCCCTTTTTTGTTCTTCCTTGTTCATTTAGAGTTTTGCTCCGGGCGATGAGGTTTTAGTAAAAGGATCGTCCTCTGTTTTTTTGTTTTTTGTTTTTGCAGGCGTTGAATGCATTGAGTCTCCGAAACAAAACGGTTTTAATGTAAGTGAAAGGAGAGAACTGATCCACGCATTGTCGAAGCAGCCAGAAGAAGCTTCGGAGCTTTTAAATTCATGGAGCCGAAATGAGATAATGAAGATCATATGTGCAGAGATGGGGAAAGAGAGGAAGTACACTGGTCTAACCAAACCAAAACTCATAGAAAATCTGCTGAATCTTGTGTCTCGTCCTCTTGGAGAGACCTCTTGTTCTGACCGTAGAAACTCGAGGAAGAAACACAAGACGACCAGTTACATCATTTGCTGCGAGAATTTAGCTTGTAGAGCTGCGCTCGGAACCGAGGATTCCTTTTGCAGGAGATGTTCTTGCTGCGTTTGTCAGAACTTTGATGATAATAAGGACCCGAGTCTATGGCTTACTTGTGAGTCTTGTGGATTGTCTTGTCACTTGGAATGTGCTTTGAAGCAAGAGAGGTATGGGATTGGGTGTGATGATAATGAAGGAGGAAGAGGTCTTGATGGAAGGTTTTATTGCGTGTTTTGCGGCCAAAATAATGACTTGCTCGGGTAAGAGTTCGTCGATATGAATCTATTATGGATATACAATGAAAAGAGATTTGTATGGAGAAGAATGTAATGTTAATGTACATGTGTGTCTACTTACAGATGCTGGAGGAAACAAGTGAAGTTGGCGAAAGAGACTCGGCGTGTGGATGTGCTTTGTTACCGTGTTTCTTTAGGACAGAAGCTGTTGAGAGGTACAATGAGGTATCGGAATCTGTTGGAACTCATGAATGAGGCGGTGAAGAAGCTCGAGGGTGACGTGGGTCCGTTATCGGGTTGGGCGATGAAGATGGCTCGAGGTATCGTCAATAGACTTTCTTCGGGATCACAAGTTCAGAAGCTGTGTTCTCTGGCAATGGAAGATCTGGACAAAATGGTCTCTCCATCAGAATCCGTTTCAAGACAAGGTTAGTTTTTTTTATTTTTATCACATTACTTTCGTTTTGAAGTCCGGAGATGTTTTTGACTTTCGTTCTCGTCAGGTGACAAGATGAGCGTGAGAGTAGAAGAGGTTCAAGCAAGATCAGTCACTGTGAGATTACACTCAGAGGAGGCGTCTTCTTTTTCTTCGCAAAACCGAATCACCGGTTTCAGGTTGTTTTGTCGAAAGTGTCGAAAGTGTCGAAAGACGAATGAGGGAGAGTGCTCGTCTCAGGCGAATTGTGTTGTTTATCTACCTGAGACGATGTCTACCATCCAAGGACTTGAACCCGAGATCGAGTTCTGCCTCAGAGCCGTGGCCTTTAACGAGGAAGGTGACTTGGATGAGTCTGAGCTCCGGTTCTCAACGTTGAAGGATGATGGAGATGAAGCTGGGAACCGGCAAAGCCTTTTGACAAACTCTAGCAGTGGTCTTTGTAGTAATCATCCATCTTTGCCCGAAGATGAATCTAACAATGTCCGTAAAAGCTGCTGCAAAGCAAATGGTGACAAGGACGACAACATTGAACACTGTTGTGCAGGAGAAGTAGAATCTGAGCTTGAAGACGAGAGGCTCGCAAAAAGGAAAGTTAACAAGCCGGAGGGAAGAGACTTGCTTGTAACACCCTACAAGAGAGACACCTTTAAGGGCAAGCAAGGAGAGAATAAAAGATCCAGATCAAGAACAGCAACAGCGAACGAGAGACCTGAGATCAACGGAGCAAATGGTGTGGGAGATAAAGACTTGGGTCATATCGTCAAGACCATTAGATGTTTGGAGCAAGAAGGGCATATAGAAAAAAGTTTTAGGGAAAGGTTCTTGACGTGGTACAGCTTAAGAGCTACTCACCGAGAAGTTAGAGTCGTGAAGGTGTTTGTCGAGACATTCATCGAGGATCTGTCATCTTTGGGACAACAGCTTGTGGATACATTCTCAGAATGCATACACAGTAAGAGATCATCAACAACTGGTGTTGTACCTGCTGGAATCTGCCTCAAGCTCTTGCACTAAAGCTTTTGAAATCGGTCTCTTTTTTTTGTTTGTTTAAAAAGCAATTTGCTTGATAGTCTAAAACATAACGTTATTTTTGGAACGAAATTATGTAAGTACGGAAACACGGCTTTGCTTCTGATGTCTATTGCAAAACTCAAAATGAATAGGCACGATTTCAACTGAATCATAGTCTGAAAGTTAGAGCCGGGAGATTACACACAAAAACATTAACTATTCTGAATCCAGAAGAAGAGACAAGAGTCATATGAGATGTTTCTAAATTCAGAGAGTACATGTTTGTTCTCTAAGGAGATTAGAACAGAGTCTGGGGAAGAGTTGCAGTAAATGCTATCCGCGAAATGCAGCTCGAACCCTCATCCTTTTGACTCGTGTTTTAAGACAGCTTGAGAAGGACCTGCAGGATAAAAAAAAGAAAAGGAGAGGGACATTGGTGAGGGAAGGCGATTATTACGAAAACAGAAACTAGGTGCAAAGAGTCACAACAAGATTCTAGTTAACAATCATGAAAACTGAATTTGCTTCTTTCTTCAGAGTAAGAGATGAGGCTCTATGTCCACTACAAGAGGGCCAAATGTGTCGAGGCATGAGACTAAAGAACTTAAGAGAAACAAAAGACTGGTTTTATCTCCTCTTAGATTAACTAACTAGTTGGTAATGCAAATGACAAAAAGGACCCAGTGAACTTATTTTTAGATCTTGTGAGGATATCTCTCCTGAAACAGAGACCTCTGGTACAGACTACCTAAACAACCATCAGTGAACAATAGTGAGAAGAAAAACCATAACTGTAGTAGAACCCAAGATACTGTATATCTATAAATTTTCTAGAGTAGAAATTTAGACATAGAGCAACAAAATGTTGAACCTGACGAGCTGTTACATTCTAAAATCCAAAAAAAGATGAATGTTGATGATTCATCTTCAATGCAGCCAACGAGTCTTAGAGCTCAAGTCCTGGCTAATTCAATCTTATACTACTACAACAACCTACACAAAAAGAGCCAAAACCTATCTTCCAAGTCGATGTTGTTGGTATAAGTATCATCACAGAAAATATATAATTCTGGGAATCCTAACCTTGAGGAAAAGCTAGCGATTACGCTCTGCCGGCAAAGGACGGTTGAATCCACCGCGACGGTTCATGTACTGCCGTGGCTGCCGCTTGGTTACAGCCCTAATCCCACTGACGTCGGCACCTTGAACTGGTTTACCTTTCGTCGAGTCGAATCCAGTTGGAATCCCTAGCATCTTCATCATCTCAATCTCATTGACATCCATTCCCTCCTCAGCTTCGCCTCCGCCATTATCAGCTTCGACCTCGCCGCTTGGTTGTTTATCCTTCTTCTTAGCAGGCTCCTTGGCAATCTCGTCGGAGAAATCAGACGCATCTCGCTTGCGAATCCTTTCCTTGTCATCGTCCACTGAACCCTGGCGAGGCCGTTTCCGCGACGGCGCATCGGGAGAGGGAGTCCTGCGCCTGTGGTGGTGCCGATGACGGTCAATCGAGCGGGAACGAGAACGATACCCCTCCGGAGAGCGCGCGTGACGAGGAGGACGAGCGTGGTGGTCTGGAGTCCGAGATCGGGACTTCTTGCTCCTAATCCCTCGGTCACGGTCCCTCTCTCGCTCCCTATCTCTTTCCCGGTCTCGATCACGGTCACGGTCACGGTCGTCTCTATCTCGGCGTCTATCACGGTCGCGTTCACGGTCCCTATCCCTCTCTCGTTCGCGTCGGTCGCGCTCTGACATGGTGGTGATGCGAGTGAGGACGGTGGTTAATCTCAGGGTTTTAAGTTTTAACCAACTTCCACTCCCCAAATGTATTAATATGATGAGCCTATATATGCGAATTGGATTTTTTTTTTTTTTCTTAAAACAAAATTGTGACGGTACAAAAAAGGCAAATTGTATAATTGAAAAGTAAAAGTTGCGGTTAAATATATTGGGGTGGGAGTAAAATGAACCAATCAAATTATAATTGAACCATCTCTTATCATATCACCTGCTGCTTCTAATGTCACAATACAATACAACTCCACTATTCAAACAAACATGCGATTTCAGAGTTCTATTGGTTAAATCTTCATAAAACAGAGTTAACATAGCTACGCCTAAAAGGCTAAAAACCTGAAATTGGATTTGCGATTTAGTCCAGTAATATACATAGAGAGAGAGAGAGAGAGAGAGAGCATCTTATTAAAATTCGTAAAATCATAAATAAAATTTACAGAATATGAACACAAATGCACTCCTCAAAAGCATCAAACTTCAAAGAGAACAACGGAAACAAACCCTAGAGAGAGAGGGAGAGATATCACATTTTCACTATATATATATATATATATAAAAGGCACTAAAAAGTCCTAAAGAGGAAGAAGAAGAAGGACTAAAAAAATAGGAGCAGCACCAAAGTCCCACCACAGAGTCACTCTCCCTAAAGCTCAGTATCCTAAACAGAGAGAAACCTTTCATCTTCTTTCTTTCTATGGCTGCACCATTATGCTCTTTTTGCTTTTTCTTCTACGTGAGATAGCTCGCTAGTGATAACTCATGTAGCTCACTTAGCATCCACTCTTCTCCTGTCTGACCACCCAGCACTATAGCTCGTGTTCCTCCCACAACACAAGTGCCTTGTCCCCACGCAAACCGCGGTGGTCTCCCTGGAATGTTTAGTATTCTCCACGTTGGTTTCTCTTCGGTTGGGTCAAGTAGATAAAGCTGAGACGCTGAGTGAAGTCCCGCCACCGAACCGCCAAATATCAAGATTCTGCCTCCGGGGAGGTTAACCGCTACGTGATCCAGCCTCGGTGGTGGTGCAACTCCTCCTGGGTTTCCTGCTCCGGGCATTCCGCTACCGGTCACACACCTCCAACAAGGCTCCTCTTCGCTTAGATCCATTGTGAAGACATCGCTTGAACGGAATCTCAAAGGCCCGCTTTTGGCAAGACCACCAAACATCAAGATCTTTCTCCCTCCGTATACTGATAGTGTATGGCCTAACCGGGAAGGCGGAGTCCATGCAGCTGGAATCTCTCTCCACACTGGTTTCTCCATCGAGAGGTCGAGGAGAAACGTATCACTGAGAAGAACACCAGAATCTGCACATCCTCCTGAGACTATCAGTTTTCTTCCGTCAAGAGTGCATGAGCTGTGCCATGATCTTGGTAAAGGCGGAGCCAGTCCTGAAATCTCTCTCCAAGTAGGCGGTTTTGCATCGAGATCCAAGACAAACACATCGTTTAATAAACCTTGCTGTCCACAGCCACCAAATACAACCAGATTGGAGCCATTAACGCAAGTGAGCGTGTGTCCCCAGCGTCCTGGAGGAGGGGAGCTCACTTTGACATGTTGCCATTCCGGGCAATCCGAATTCAGATCTAAAACAAATGTATCGTTCATAGGCTGCATATTCACACCTTCTCCTCCAAAGAGCACGACCCTGTTCCCGACAGCGCAAGCACTGAAATTACATCGAGATGGCTCAACAGCACCTCCAACAGTAAGTTTTCTCCAAGCTGCAGCTTCAAGGGTGGTCAGTTCTCTGGCTAGGCGGCCCCAACCGAGTCTTTTTGCGCCAGGAACAGTTTCTAATACTTGTGTTGTCTTGCTGCCCCATGCATTCTGACAAACTCTTCGCCAAAGATCCTCTTTCTTTGTCAACACATATAGCCTGCGACATACCGAGCTAACAGATGCAACATCTCTTGGTGTCAGTCGTGACAATATCTTCATAGACACCACCTCGTCACTCAGCTGGAATAACCCGCACATCCCTCTGCTAACATTCCGCTCCCCAGCGGCTAAAGCTGAGTATATCCCATCGATTGATTTTTCTTTTGTTGAAGATCCTAGAACTGGTCCAAGTTCAATGTCTGTCTCGATGAAGAACTGGATTCCAATTATGTGGGTGATAGTATCATCGTCTCCGTAAATTGGAGTCAGCCTCAATCTATTCATCAGAGGAGATCCATCTTTCCTAAAGTTCAACAACTCGCCTTGGAATTCAATGCCCTGATCAATACATCTTCGTATCTCGGAAACCACCAAAGAGTCAACTAATGGATGCCTTCTTTTAGCAAACGGTCCTCTACATTGCAAGAAGCGGCTGCAGAATTTGGGAAAAAATTATAAACAATATGAGACCAAGAAAAAAAGTTTATATGCGACTTACTGATGCGCTAAAGCAATGGACAGAAAATTTGGCTGTGCATATAGAGACTGGAAAAAACCCCGAAAAAACATCATACATTCTTAGGTTAAAACATAACCATGTAAGAATTAATCTGAATAGACTTCTAATCATGTGAAGGAATCAGCTCCTCACTGTCAGGTTCTAAGCTTACCAATACCGAGAAAAGAAGGAAGCTACTAGCACTACACCCCATTACAACCAAAAGCAATGGACTTTAAACCTGAACACAATGAACCTACTAGTCGTTGATTCACTACACACCAACCATCTGAACCAGTGTCTGCATTGGTGTAGAGTTTATTGTGTTAGCTATGACCCCAAGAATCTACACAGGGATAGCTCGCTTATCTCAAAAGACCCATATATACACTGTATCTTCAAGTTTGCTTAAAATGGGGAGCAGCTGAAACAGCTCAAACAAATCCATGAGAGCTCCTTTAAAACCAACAGAGAGAGAGCAATCACTGAATAACAATATGAGCCGCTTAAGTGCATAGCAGTGAGGTACACACACAGAGAGTCCATTGTGTCCATCTCTATTTTAGTATTCTCTGCAATTCCGCATAGTAGCCAATAACTATCCAACAAGACATCTCTTCGTTCTCATTTCAAGTGATCAATTAACAAAAAAGCGTCCTCAGAAGCAACTTCAGATTACCACCATCTCTAAATTCACAAATATTTGACATGAATCCGAACGAAATTCGCGTGAGAGATCAACTTTACGTTCTTCACCTAGACTCAAACCACATGATCCTTCCTTAATCAAACTCCCCCAAGCAGCCCAATTCGACAAAGTAAATAAAGTGAGCCAAAAGAAAAAAGAAAAAAACAATAACCAAAATCAACGAAATTCCTCGCATCAAATTAGAACGCTAATCCAAAAGAGAACGAAAACGACTCACCAATTTCCTCCGAGAACCTCCTCGGCGCGATACCCAGTAACCATTTCGAAGACGGTGTTGACATAGATGATAGGGTGGTCGGGCTCAACGGCATCAGTCACAACGAATCCACAAGGCGCCGTGCGAAGAAGATTCCCAACCGGAAATGGAATTGGTCCGCCGCCGGGAAAAAGACCTCCCTCTTCGTCATCCGCCGCTGAGGAAGCGTCATCGGCGCTCAGATCGGAACCACTGTCCCACTCCATGAACCTCAAAGAGTACCCAGACGAGGAAGAATAGAGAAAATCAGGTCGCCGGAGATTACGAAGACGGGGATTGAAGACAACCGGCGTTAAAACAGTGAATTTTGCGCAAAAAAAGAGATTTTGGGCTTGAGAGAGAGAGGGAAGATGGTGGAAAGAACGAGTGGTAACCGTCGAGTTTGGTGGAAAAATCTCGGCCGTATGAGTAAAATGGGTTTTACGGGTCAGTTTTACCCGGATCCGACTTTCTCTATCGGGTTTTCTAAATTTTAGATGCCCCAACATTATGGGCTTGTGTCTTAGTAGTTAGTTAGTACAATAAAAGCCCATAAAACAGTCTCTTCTCTTTACATGAACATCTTGAAAAAAATGAAGTTGCAGCAATATAGATATATAGTAAAGTTAGTGGAATACTATCAAATGATAGGCGCAAACAACATCAGACAACTTCAGTTGAACTGAGTTGTTAACTGAACTAAGTTTTAACGTAAATTAAAATTACAATTTACCACCATATCCAATCGGACAAAGATAACTTTTTGGGCTTACTATATATTATTGTTGGTAAAAAGCTTAACAATACTCTTGGCCATGGCCCTTGTGATTCCTACAACTCTCGTAGAACCAAAATTACTTATTTTATTTTTTTCGACTATAAATATCGTATTAGAGCAAGAGAAATTAAAGAGTACACACCATCATCTCCCACTCCCACCGGATATATAAAAATTTATTAAAGGGTAAGCAACTAACCTCAGGAAGTAAAATTAACTCCTAAAAAGAAAGATCACGTAACTTACGAAAACGAGTTGACATATAAACACAAATATTGGTATATCTATATAGTTTTATTAATTATGAATTTCTTACTGGTTTGTGAAGATATGTTGTTAGATGCTCCATTTTATTTTTCCATTGATACTGAACCTAAACATGCGCTCGAGAGAAAATAAAATCGATTTCAAAAGTTAAAATAAATTTATTACTTTTTATAGAGTAAATGTTTAGTCTAGTGGTTGATTTAAGGATTCTTTAATGCTTCTACACCAGAAGGTCTGAATTTCGATAATTTTATAAAAAAAGACGGACATAAGATATTCACGGTGTTCTCACATATCTATTGTGAATCTTTGAAAAATAATTAATTTGCTCGTTAAAAATATATTTATAATTGTTTTCATAATTTGCATTCAGACGGTTAAAAAATGCTTATAATTTTTTCAAAAGAATACATTTTTCCTATAATTTTGACATTAATAGAAACTAACACAAACAAAATGTTGAAAAGAATTAGTTTAAATGAATATTTTATATATTACAATGTCTTAAAACTGTTTTAAGATATCTAAAAAATATTGAAAAAGGACGTGAGAGAACAAGTGGGTTTGGCCGGTCGTTTCTTTACACTTTTGCAACATTCTCTTATTCATTCATATCTTCCACGATATGCTAAAATCCCCACTACATATATATTTATATTATTATTTTTTGCTGAAGAATGTGATTTTTTTTGCTAAAATCCCCCACTGTATTATTCCTTTATCTTTATTTAGAATGTGAAAATTTTCCATAAAAATCATCAAAGTTTCAGATATTCACGTATTGTAATTTACTAATAAAATTAAACTATATAGTTACTATTCTTTATAAAAGAAAACTATATAGTACTATTGAGAATACGAACATAAAAATCAGAATCAAACGTTGGTCCAACATCTTCCAACAACCAGCTTGTATGATTCGATTTCATCATTTATTCATCACCTCGCGTTTATTTATTATTTCTCCTTCTCTTGTTTATTTAAATATCATGTGTTTTGTTTTGGCCTTCTAATATATATATTCCAGTTGTACGGCTCTGTTTTTAAGCATGAAAGATTTTAAATTATAGTTTTACTAACCTTCACTAGTTAGAATGAGTTTCTGAGCTAAATTTGAGGTGGGATAGTGGGACCCGGAGAGCATGAGATGCAGCAAAGGCAAAGTCCTAAGAGATTACGTCATTGTTAGTGGATTGTGTACGTGAAGTTGTACGAACCATAATTCCACGTTACATTTGTTGCGACGCTGCGTAATTTGTCCCCACAATCATCTTGATTTCTAATTCTTTTTCATAATTTCGTTTGTATCTTAACTAAGAAAACACCTATTAGCGAGAAACAGAGATTACTTGGGATACCAAAAATATTACTCTAGAGACTAGATAACACCTTCAACTTTAACAAAAATTGTATTTTTTGTTTTTTTTTGAAACGATTAAAAGGAATGATAAAAAAGAAATTGGATTTTTAAGGAAATAATTTGGTGGGAGCAGTCATCCACACAAATACAAATTTAATAAGCCATATAATTTTGTACCATTTTATTGTAACGTTTCATTTGAATGCAACACTTTCATCTTACCCATTTTATTAACTTGGTTAACCATATTACACCAATTCCGCATATCGTCAATTCGTATTATCTCAATCTTCCGAATTGTTTGATTTAAAAAGCTACAAAAAACGTAGTCAGTACCTAAACATTTGTTTTTTTTAACGGTAGTCACATGGAATGATGGAAATACTATATAGAAATATCAAACTAGTAAGAATTTGAGTGCATAGACTTTATAATCCAAAACGATTCTCGATGTTCTATTGTGATTTGGGTGGTTGTTGTTTATAAAGTCTATGATGTTGTTCGCTCTGCTGTAACAATCAAGAAAACACACCTTTAGAATTTGCTGTTGTTCGCTCTGCTGTCGACCGGATCATGAGAGATCGTCTTCTCTCCTTCCCAGCCACCACTGTAAGTGATCTCCTTCTCTTCTTGAGGTGTATTTTCGTTATTGTGCTGCTGGGTTGTAATTTATTTGTCTTCAGTTAGCATTTTTTTTGTCTCCTCTCGTAAGAAGTTGTTCAACAACAAATCTCAGAAAATGGTATAAATCTTAACATTCATACCCAAAAAAGTAATAACAATTATTATTCCATAATTGGCCCCAAATTATCTTTTTTAACTTCTCTCGTTTTTTAAATAGGATAGTCATGTTCGTTTGCTAATCATTGCCGCAAGTGACTGCGGCAACAAACGAAGACAAAAAAAAGCATAAAATTGAAAAATGGCCGCTGAAAATGACGTTGCTGTTGTTAAGGATGGCCGCCGGTATTGTTTGTGAGATGCTAGGTTTTCAGGCGGCAACTTTAAGATGAGGCGATCACTGCTCCGATTCATTTTTTCCGCCAACGCCTCCAACTTTGTCATTTAATTAGTTGATTGTTATGATAATTGTCGTTTTACTATATCACATCGCTTGCTGCAGCGATTAGCAAACGAACAGGACTGATGTTTAGAGATTTTTTGGTTTTATTTATTTGATTTTTTCAAGTTTCTAATATATTTTTTCTCAAAATTTTCGTGATTACTTGTATTCTATAAATTTTTAATTATTAGTTGAATTATTTTTAATCATATATTAATGATAATGTTATGTTAAAAAGTATAAAATATGTAATTTACAAATCTGTATGTTTCTAACCAAAAAAACATCGTATTCATAAATTAATGGAATAGTTTTGACACGCAATATAGAATTTATAACGTGATTGATACAATTTGGACCATGGTAATGTTTTTTTTGTTTTTCCGAACCGTTGGACCATGGTAATGTTAAGCATAATTTCGTTATACGTCAAATTTTAAACACTAAAATATAATATTTTATACAGTTTTTGGTTCAATTTTAATATATAAACACATATATTGATATTTATCGCCCATTTGTGAAGGAAATATAATGTTTTCATCTAAATAAGAAAGAAAGATAATCTTATCATATGATTCACACTGATGACAAAAAAGAGAGACGTATGTCATTAACTTTTTCATGTACATCATACATATCAGAGCAAAGAAATTTTACTCAAAGCTTTAAATTCAAACTGATTGCAGGAATCGGTCTTCGGTGACACTAGCTAACGGAATCGACGCGCGTCATCAGCTATTTTTTTTTACCGTTGATGGTAATTGAACCATCACGTAAAAATTGACCGTCATCTTTACTAGGAATAACGCCGTTACTGTTTCAACAACAATCATCTGTCCAGATTTTATTAATAATTTTTTTTATCATCACTTTATTAATGATTTTTATGTTATTATATTTATATTTGAAATATATTCTGTATTTTGGCAGGAAAACGTTGCTATAAAACCTAAATATTATTCTGTTGATGTTATAAAAACAAAAACTAAATATTATTCTATTATCTATGTTAAATATATCCTATTCTAAATATTTTAGTTTCACTTTCTTTCTTTTTTCAATCTCAAGATAATCAAAGACGATAAATTTGTTTTTTTTTTAATGAAGTATCCATAAATTCTATTATTATTCAAATTTATGAGGATATACTAATCGGGTAATGATATTCCTGAAAGAAATTTAAGATAGTATTCTTCATGAAACTTATGTTATAAAAAATAAATTAAAAAATTGAAAGATGAGTTTAAACAAGATTTGTTTTTCTTCTCATAGCTCGATAGAAACTTTGAATATATTTTTTTTTGTTTGTTTTTGTCAACTTAATAAGATTTTGTGTTGAGACCAAAACAAAAAAAAGAAAGAGGGAAGAACCTTTTTAATAAATCGAGAGAGATATCTTTATATATATATATATATATACTGTAGGAACTATATAGGCCTGGTCTCTCAAGACTCAAATAGTCAAATGTCAAATGTCAAATGTGACCGAGTTAATATATTAATAATGACATAAAATCTGAATTTAAAAGATTGATATTTTGGTTTTTTCTTTTGTTTTTAAAAGATTGATGTTTTGAATTATAATAATTAATATATTAGTTTTAGTTTTATTCTATTGGTACAACTTTATTGGAAAACAAAAAAGTAACTAAATAATAAATAATTAATAAAGTAAACAATTTTTATGTCTTAATATGTGTGGAAAGTGCTAAACATCAATTTTTTAAATCCAGAAGGTGTATAATTTTACTATTTTTTTGTCAACGCGATAATATTTATCTTCTTTCAAATAATATCTCTTTGACAAAGCGATGATAATTAAGTTAACAATAAAGGAGGAGATGATAATCTTGCAGAATAGTATAATACGTATAACTTTTTCCCGACCTAAACGATATCGTTTAACTACGCGAGGGATATAAATAGAGCCACCAAATGGCCAACGTAGTTTACCTTCACTTGCTCTCTTTTGCTCCGAAGAATCTGGTTCGTTTCAAAATCGATTTTTCTCTGTCCTTCATTTTTTCTTTTTGTGATCTCGAATATATCTTCATCATCTTCACTTTTTTTTTTTTTTTTTGCTTAACTTTTCCGCAGTCTCTGTGAATAGTTTTAACGATTTGTATATGTGTGTTTGGTTTTGACGAAGGCAGAGGGAAACATGGCGCCTGGTGGCTCTCTCGAGGATATTAAGAACGAAACTGTTGATTTGGTATGATTATTCTTCTTTTTTTTACTTTGTAAAATTGTGTATTTTTTTTAATATAATTTCGTTGCGTTTTTGTTTTAAGTTGTTTGGTGAATTTTCCAAAACGTAAATTTTTTTATTATCAAAGTTCCGCTTGAGTTTGTTTATCTTTTTACTTGAACGCTTCGATCGAATTAGGTTTCTACACATTCGGTTTATAGCCTGTGCTGTTTTTTTTAAACACGATTCATGTTTAGCTCGAGATTTTCTGTTTTGATCGATGAGATAAAAATCCATGAAAATTGTTATAATTACTTCAGATGTTTTTTTTTAAAAAATTTCTACTAGATTTTGCAATTACAGTCGTCTATACAAATCGCAGATTCACAGGAATTTAGTTACAATTATGTCAAGTAGCTTAGCAGATTTTTAACAAAAAAGAAGAAAGTAGTTATTAGTAAATAAAGCAGTACGTAGTATTATTAAGTAGTACATACACTTTACTTGCAGATTATTCCTTTTTGGGGTTACCTAATTTGAGAATTCATAGAGAAAGGAGTTCTAGTCGAATTTGTGGAGTTAATAAGTACGTTTTGGATTTTTTTCATACTCTTGGGAAATCGCATTATCAACCGTTTAAACACTTTCCTAGATGAACCTAAATTCCAAATCTGCACCTGATTTTCTGGGCTCAAAATAAATATCCGATATTATATTGACGGATTTGTCCTTATCATTATCTTCCCGTTACAATGGGCCTTTCATACAATTGGGCCTTTTACAACATAAAAATCTATTACACCTTTTTTTAAAGAATATTCTTTTTTCGAGTTTTAAAAAAATATTTTTTTTTTGAAATTTGCTTTTTTTTTTCTTCTTTCTTCCTACAATCAATTATTTATTTTGATAGTTTATAGGTAGTTTATTATTTATTTTTTGTTCTGATTGGTAAGTGTGACCGTTCGAAGAAACATTAGTTAGAGAAGAAACCATTTTTTTTCTTATTAACAAGAAATTCAACACAGATAAGATTGTTTCCATTATACTTGAATAGAAGAGTTGCATTACTTATTGTCAACCGTATGAGAAAAATTGGATCATGTCATGTGTTGATACTAATTGCAGGAGAAAATCCCAATCGAAGAAGTGTTCCAGCAGTTGAAATGCAGCAGAGAAGGATTATCTGGAGCAGAAGGAGAAAACAGACTCCAGCTCTTTGGCCCCAACAAGCTCGAGGAGAAGAAGGTTGAATCCTAACTTTCTATCTAGTTTTTTTGGCCTTAAGCTCATAACTGGACTATGCACGTAAGTGAAGTGACTAATTATTTCTCCTTGAATTGAAAAAAAAAATATTTAAAAAAAAAAAAAACAGGAAAGCAAGATACTTAAGTTCTTGGGTTTTATGTGGAACCCTCTCTCATGGGTCATGGAAGCTGCTGCTCTCATGGCTATTGGGTTGGCTAACGGCGACGGAAGGCCACCGGATTGGCAAGATTTCGTCGGTATCGTCTGTCTTTTGGTTATCAACTCAACGATCAGCTTTTGGGAAGAAAACAACGCCGGAAACGCTGCTGCTGCTCTCATGGCTGGTCTTGCCCCCAAAACAAAGGTCCTAAGAGATGGCAAATGGAGTGAGCAAGACGCTTCCATTCTTGTCCCCGGAGATATCGTGAGCATCAAGCTCGGCGACATCATTCCCGCCGACGCACGTCTCCTCGAAGGAGACGCTTTGAAAGTTGACCAATCCGCTCTAACCGGAGAATCCCTCCCGGCGACAAAAGGTCCAGGAGAAGAAGTCTTCTCCGGCTCTACCTGCAAGCAAGGTGAGATCGAAGCGGTCGTGATCGCCACAGGAGTCCACACGTTCTTCGGCAAGGCCGCTCATCTTGTGGACAACACGAACCAAGTGGGGCATTTTCAGAAGGTCCTGACCGCGATCGGGAACTTCTGCATCATCTCCATCGCCGTCGGTATCGCGATCGAGCTCGTGGTTATGTACCCGATCCAGAGAAGACGCTACAGAGACGGCATCGACAACCTTCTTGTGCTTTTGATCGGTGGGATCCCCATTGCGATGCCTACTGTCTTGTCTGTAACAATGGCTATTGGATCCCACAAGCTGTCTGAGCAAGGAGCCATCACGAAACGAATGACCGCTATCGAAGAGATGGCTGGTATGGATGTTCTGTGCAGCGACAAGACCGGGACCCTGACGCTTAACAAGCTTAGTGTCGACAAGAACCTGATTGAGGTTTGTGCTAAAGGCGTTGAGAAGGACGAGGTTTTGCTTTTCGCTGCTAGAGCTTCAAGAATAGAGAATCAAGATGCCATTGATGCTGCTATGGTTGGGATGCTTGCTGATCCAAGAGAGGTATGTGTATAAAAACTCTGTTTCCTCTGTTTTTTTTTCTTGAAGAGAAAACACAAGTTTTGTTCTCATCTTGTTTGCTTGTTTGTTTTCAGGCAAGAGCTGGTATTAGAGAGATTCACTTCTTTCCATTCAATCCAGTTGATAAGCGAACCGCGCTTACTTACATCGATGGTAACGGAGACTGGCACCGAGTAAGCAAAGGAGCTCCCGAACAGGTAAATGAAACTTGTTTCAAGTTACAAAGTTAATGTTTCTTCTCTTGAATGATTTTTAACCGTAAAAACCGATTCTTTTTGATGATGGTTTCAGATTCTTGATCTCTGCAACGCAAGAGCTGATCTAAGGAAGAGAGTCCACTCTGCAATCGAAAAGTACGCTGAGCGTGGACTCAGGTCATTAGCTGTTGCAAGACAGGTTAGAGAGAAAAAAAAACCTCACATCTTGTAACAAGTTTAGAAAGAAGAAAAGACGAGAGATTTGATATAAAAGTGTGTATTTTTGTCCATCAGACTGTACCTGAGAGAACAAAAGAAAGCTCTGGTGGTCCATGGGAATTCGTTGGTGTGTTGCCTTTGTTTGATCCTCCAAGACATGATAGTGCAGAAACCATTAGAAGAGCTCTAGACCTCGGTGTCAACGTCAAGATGATTACAGGTTTATATCTTTACTTCTTTTTTTCCTCTCTCTTTTGACTTCATCTTCTTCGATTTCTTCCTTATGTTTTGTATTGGTTTTTGTTATAGGTGATCAACTTGCTATTGCCAAAGAGACTGGACGTAGGCTAGGGATGGGATCAAACATGTATCCATCAGCATCTCTACTTGGTAATCACAAAGACGAAGCCCTAGCTGCGATTCCTGTTGACGAGTTGATTGAGAAAGCTGATGGCTTTGCTGGTGTCTTCCCAGGTTTGTTAAGAAAAGTTCTCTTTTTTTTTTTTTTTTGTGTTCGTAAACTTTCTCTACACAAGGCCGTTTATGTTTTCTATTGAATTTTGGCAGAGCACAAGTACGAGATAGTGAAGAAGTTGCAAGAGCTGAAGCATATTTGTGGAATGACTGGTGATGGAGTGAACGATGCTCCTGCTTTGAAGAAAGCTGATATCGGTATCGCTGTTGCTGATGCTACAGACGCTGCTCGAGGAGCTTCTGATATTGTTCTCACTGAGCCTGGACTCAGTGTTATCATCAGCGCGGTTTTAACCAGCCGAGCTATTTTCCAAAGAATGAAGAACTACACAGTGAGTGTGCTCTCTCTCTCTTAAGCTATATAGCTTTTGTCGAAACCTGTTATTTTTCCCACCAATATCACTTGTTTTCTGATGTTGTTTGTTCTTGTAACAGATTTATGCAGTCTCGATCACCATCCGTATTGTGGTAAGTAAATCAATCTTGTGTGTATTCTTGATTCTTGAATATCATCATCAAATAATCTCTCTCTTTGTACCTTTTTTGACAGTTTGGGTTCATGTTAATTGCTCTAATATGGAAGTTCGACTTTTCACCATTCATGGTTTTGATCATTGCTATCTTAAACGATGGTGAGTTTCTATCTTTCTAAAAACTTTCTCTAATCTCTTTAAAAAGAGTAACATATCTAAAAAAATTGTTGAAATGACTCAACAGGAACAATCATGACTATCTCAAAGGACAAAGTCGTGCCTTCTCCTACACCAGATAGCTGGAAACTCAAGGAAATCTTCGCAACGGGCATTGTACTTGGAGGCTACATGGCTATAATGACCGTCGTTTTCTTCTGGGCTGCTTACACAACCGATTACTTCCCGGTATATAACATTATAAAAAAATCTCTCTCTTCAATCAAATTCCCTATCACATAAGCATAACTCTGTTTCTTTCTTTTTTTGTTTCTCTCTCTCTTTTTTCCATAGAGAACTTTCCACGTGAAAGACTTGAGAGGCAAGGAACATGAAATGACGTCTGCTTTGTACTTGCAAGTCAGTATTGTGAGCCAAGCTCTTATCTTCGTCACTCGATCTAGAAGCTGGTCTTTTCTAGAACGACCTGGAGTGCTCTTGTTTATTGCTTTCTGGGTAGCACAACTGGTAAGAGAATAAAACAAGATTCTTCTTCTTCTTCTTCTTCTTCTTCTTCTTGATCATAAACTCTCTTCAATGATTTCATAAACTTGATCTTGCTTGTAGGTTGCAACGGCGATTGCGGTTTTCGCAAACTGGGAATTTGCCAGAGTCAAAGGAATAGGATTTGGTTGGGCTGGAGTTATCTGGCTTTACAGTATTGTCTTTTACATTCCATTAGACATACTGAAATTCGCAACCCGTTACATACTATCCGGTAGCGCATGGAACAATCTCATTGACAACAGGGTACGTTTTCGTTTCTTCAATTACTTCTTTTAAGAACCCAACAAAATCTGACTGTCTGTCTCTTCTTGTCTGAATTTGAAAACACAGACTGCGTTTACGACTAAGCAAAACTATGGGATAGAGGAGAGAGAGGCACAATGGGCTCACGCACAGAGGACTTTACACGGTCTTCAGAACAACGAGACGAGTAATGTTTTCCCGGAGAAAGGTGGTTACAGAGAACTGTCTGAGATCGCAGAGCAAGCCAAGAGACGAGCAGAGATCGCAAGGTAATAATATTTCTAATAATAAAAAAGCTGAGGTCCCTTGTGAGACAAGTTAACGTTAGGGTTTTTTTTTGTGTGTTGTTTTTGTTGCTTGAAGGCTTAGGGAGCTTCATACTCTTAAAGGACATGTAGAGTCAGTGGTGAAGCTCAAGGGACTTGACATCGAGACACCTGGTCACTACACCGTTTGATAAAGATGGACTCAATTTTAACTAGAAGATGGATTCAGGAAGAAGTTCGTTTGTTTAACGGATGATAATGATGATGATTATTATAAGAGGAGAGAGGTTAGGGAACAAGTTTTTTTTATATTAATAATGTGTGTAAAATTCCTCCTAAACTCCGGGATTTTTTTTGTTTCTTCTTCCTGATTTTAGACTTAATTATACTATGTTTTCTTAGTTTGCCCTGTGTTGGAGACAAATGATGAGATATAAATATCTTCGGTTTATAAAAATGCCTTTTTATAAAGTTCAATAATACTCATGGTTATAATATGAACATAGCAAAAGTATAGTTTCACCGACTTTTAATTGTTTGATTTTCCATATAAAATAAAAATTAAGGTTTTATTTTACTAATGCTTAAAATTTCGTTTTTCAAAGTTTTATAGAAATGAATTATATAATTTTCTTATGAAGATAACAAAAAATTCACCGACTTTTGAATTGCTTGAATTTCCAAGATATATATAATTTTCTTATGATTATATTTAGGTGGGGTTATTGGTTCTTATATTTTAATGGATTTAGAAATCCTCTTTGAATTTAGAAAATACTCAAATCCAATCAAATAACAAGGTTAAATCTAGTATTTGGGTATTTGTATTTTAGTCATGAAAATACTTACAAATCCATTCAAATCCAAAAAAAAACTGAATCTTTATAATACTTGGATTTTAAAATCATAGAACCAATAACACTGGATTTCAATATATTTTTTAAAATCATAGAACCAATAACACTGGATTTTAATATGAATTTTATAATCATAGAACCAATAACACTGGATTTAGTTTGGATTTCTAAATCCATTAAAATACAAGAACCAATAACACCCCCTTAGATTTCAGTATTTTTATTTGTCTACTGATAAAAGCTATTCTGAATTTCAAACAAATACCAAAATCTAATATACGATTTTGTGGAATCTTTAAAGTATGAACAGCATCTATTTAGAGAAAAAAGCAATAAAAAATAAACGAGTGGAACAATATTCCCCATATTTATCTTTGGTCCAAGAGCATCTTGGGGTCCGGTTTGATGACTAGCGGTTCGATTATTTCTTCAGACCGATTTGATACACATAACCGGATATCATAATCCGTGGATATAATGTGTTCTTGATTAGGCCACTAGTTGCAATCCACGTGGCAATCGCTTTATCACAAACCAAAAGCTAGAAAAGAAACCGAGAAATGATCGTTTAGAACAGAGAAAAGAAACTTACAGACAACAAAAATGTATTTCGCCGCCATAGCTTCTTCGCGACAGATCTTTCTATCAAACTCTTTCAGTTTCCGACGCAGTTTCGAACCCAGATCCAGTAATAACCTCACTCGTCCCAATTCAATCTGTTGCAAATCTCCACACCACGAGGACGAAACTGATTCTTCCCGGTAATTTTCTCTACTTTTTAAAGACTTTTTCGTTCTAATTTCGGAGTTTGCTCTTATTCAATTCATATTTTTGTTATTTTATCAGGAAAAACGAGAATCGGCTGGCGAAATTCGCAATCGCCACGCTAGCGGTTAGCGTTTTGGCTTTGGGATCCGTTGGTGATGCGTTTGCGGCTAAGAGCGGCGGAAGAATCGGCGGTCAAGCGTTTCGGTCTTCAGCTCCTCGCCCTCCTCCTAGAATTAACAACCAATCGAGGTAAGTTTTAGTTGAAGCTCTCTCATAGTCTCACTCTCATCAGTCATCACGATTCAAATTATATATTTGGTTACATAATCTTTAAGCATAATAAATTTGTTTTTGACGTTAAAAAATAAAATTGTGTTTTTTTCTTTCGCCAAGTACAAGAGGCTTCATGAATGGGCCTTATCGGCCTCATATCCACATTACATTACTAAACTTTAAGGCCCCTTGTATGTAAATATTCTTTTAAAAGTTTCCCATGATTACAATTCGGATCCAAACGACCACGACCAACACTAATTACTTGGTTTAAATACATTGTTTTTAGGCCTAAGATTGTTTGTTTCCGTTTGTGTACATGTGTTTAATTTTGCGTTTTATGTGTAGTTTTTCAAATAAACGTACAACCTTTTAGCCTTATAATCAAATTTATTTGTTAATCATAAACACAACCAAAATAATAATAAAAATGGTATTTATTTTAGATTATGATTTATTTGGTGAATTTTATATCTTTTCTAATGTAAATGCAAACATAAGCACACAAATTGGCGTTGGAAAACCGAGAGACTTTTAGTTCCTTTATATCCTTAACGCAGTTTTCTCTTCACAGGACCAACATCTACGTGAATCCTCCGGTCGCACCACCTTTGATCGGTGGCTATGGATATGGATACGGCGGTTGGGGATGGTCACCCTTTTCCTATTTCGCCCCTGGTCCTGCGGTGGCAGTTGGTGGCGGTGGTGGCCTCGACCTCCTCGTTCTCTTCATGTTTTTTGGAGCCGCTTCAGCCGTGGCTAGAAACTTTTTCCGACCAAGAAATGAAGAAGACGACGAAGATGACTATTAGGGGAAAAATTAAAAATAAAGAGGCTTATGTAATGTGTTACATAGTCAAATATACCATTTGTTCATGCTTTATATTTGAAGTTCTATCCTTCTCGATATTCATCCTCATTGAGCTCCAAAAACAAGTGAAATTTTTGTTTTGAAGCAAACAAAATAATGGTTTAACTAAGAAAAATAATTAGAGCTAAAACTAAAATCACTAGATTTGGTAAATAATAATAATAGTAATAAATCAGATACAAAAGAAAAAAAAAATCATGAAGAAGATGAAGGAGGAAAAAGAAAGAGTCAGTGACTGAACAAAAATCAAGAAGTTCGGTTAATACTAAGTCCTTGAAAGAGCCAATGAGGTCTCTTCTTCTCTCGATCCAATGACGTCGTACTTGAGCTGCTCATCGGTGTGGTTGGTCCGCTACTTTCTTGGTTATTACTATTATTATTGTAATTATTGCTCTGGTTATTACAATTATCCGATGATGATCTAAACGACGTCGTCGACGAGTGGTCCATGTCCTTGTTCGTAGATGAAGAAGACATTCCAATGCTCAACGTCAATTCTAATTCGCTCTCTTCGATATGACCCGTCATCGTTTTTGTGGCTCTAACCACGTTTTCGAGGTCTATGCCTGAACAGCTTCCGGTTGTCTCTCTTGAACCGGTTAGGTCTTGGTTGTTGTTAATAGTACAATATTGGCTTCTATGTTTGAGTTGGTCCATCATCATTTTCTGTATATTATATACTCTATGTAGCTCTCGTACCTGCGGTAATCACATTGTTACATACTTACATGCATGGCTATCAATCACAATTTAAAGGTGTTATGTTTGATGTCGAGATAAACCGAATCTGTCTAATCCAATCCAAACCAAGCTGAAAACGTGAATTAAAACTAAAAAAACCGATACTCTTGTTAAAATAGTTTTAAGTTTCTAATAAATACTATAATCTTAATTATAAACTCAAATATAAATCTAAGTTATAGATATACACGATATGGATAAAAACAAAACAAAATTTGTTAAAGACGATATGGATAAACTGAATCGGTCCAACCCAATCTGAACTAAGTAAAAAAGTCGATTGAAAAACTCAATTGTTTCTTAATTTGTTAAAAGGATGATGATTCTTTTCTTTTAATATAAAATAAGGTAAAACTGAATTAAACCGAAAAAGGGACAGATCCAAATCAAAACATAAACTTAAATCTTTCAAATTATTACATTGATAAACAGAAATCAAGTTTGAATCATATCCAAACTGATCCATGTATACTAGATTTAACCATTTAGTTTGGTTACTTAAAAAACATCGAAAAATCAGAACGAAAACCAAACATGAATCCGTGTTGAAAGACCAAATCCATATATATATATATATATATGCATTATATGTGTAAAAATATGTACCTGTTGCTTAAATATATCTTCTTGGGCTTGCATTGTATGTCTGATGGATTCAGCATTTTGCTTTTCAAGAAACCTATCCATTGACCTTACAACAAAAACTCCTTCTCCCTCCTCCTGCTCTTTGTCGTCTGTCAAAGTCTCCTTTGAAGATTTTCGTTGACCATTAACACCAAATCTGACGAATCCACTACGATCAACACCCTTTAAGCCAAGTGAGTTTGTCGTAATTCGCTCAACGAACTTTGTTCCCATGCCTGAAACGTAGAGTCATACACTTCATAACCATTTGATGATTGATAAAACTTACAGAAAACCCCCTAATTTTGCTTAAATTGTTGAGTGTGTGTGTTTGTATACATGGGATTATGATGTTGATGGAGTAGTCGTCAGACGCCACTAGTTCTTGACGTGAAGGGTTTACCGGTTTATAGACAAAAGAAGGTTGACTAGTGGGACACACTTTTGAATTTGATTAGATTCTTTCTCATGGTGTTTTGTCTCAAACCCAATTATTTTTAAATACCGAATCAATATATGTCTTTCTGATCACCAAATTAATGGAAGAACCAGTTAGAGCCACAACTATATTGGGTTTATAATTTTTTTTTAAATGTTAGTAATATATCATAGAAGTATAATTTTTTTTTATTTTTTCCAATTGAAAATGCTAAGCTAATTTTTGTTTGCTTATTCCAATTGAATTTTGTTTAATTTGTTTCTTACTTTCTAGTCATTTCAAAAAAAACAATTAGCGATAAAATTCATACGTTATTTAAAATATAATATACTAAACATTGAACAAGTATTACAGTTAAACCGAGCTGAATACTTCACTAGTCTGTGTAAGATAACATTTTTTTTTCCAATGAATGTAAGATAACATTACAATACAACACTAGACACGAACTAGTGCCCTCATGACAACATTAGACACGACTTGTCCCACCAATAAGATACATAACAAAACATTTTAAAATGAAAATTGATTTATTTACTTTCATAACTAATGCAAGATATCTAATTTATCTTTTGTTTTATAGTGCCTATGTACGTATATTATCCATGAAAAAACACTGATATGAAAAATAAGATATTTTATGTAGTAAACGATTCGAAAATAATATTCTATTATAAAATTGGTGAAATAATTGATGCGAATTAGTACAACAATATCATTTTCACTATGCTAAAGTTTAAAATAG
The DNA here is from genome assembly GCA_020283515.1 of Alliaria petiolata. Taxonomy (NCBI): domain Eukaryota; kingdom Viridiplantae; phylum Streptophyta; class Magnoliopsida; order Brassicales; family Brassicaceae; genus Alliaria; species Alliaria petiolata. Next base: position 457,762 of record JAHZTW010000003.1, on the reverse strand, counting down.
AATGATTCGAGTCGTATAATTGCAATAAATAGAAAATGTGTGGTGAAGGTTGGCAAAGGACGAAGGAAAAAGAAAGCAAGTTGTTGATTTTTTTTCTTTTTTTCTTTTTTTCTTTTCAATTTGGATAAGCATGACTTATAATATGAGAATGGTTAAGATAAAATAGAGAGAGACATGGGAAAAAGCAACAATAAACACTAGTCGAGCAGTCATTTTAAAATCAATATTCTTACAATTCAGTGTAAGTTGATGATCATGCGAATATCACCTATGTTTTGTTTCTATTAAAATCAATAAATATGAACATTGATATACCGTATACGTAATGCATATAGTTAAACTGGTCACATCGTTCATTATGGTCTTGCATTCATGCGAAGAGGACTGTATCACCTAAGTTTCCACTTATACTTGTTTCCTTTCAATGTTTTTAAAAGTTGTCTACACACAAATCATATCAAAAAAATAAATATCTATGACTCATGTACTCACATCTATCCACACGCGCGCTAGGACATAAAGACACGAGAAGATCATGTCTATGCATCTATATTTGTAGAGAACCAAATTAGATACCCATTAGGATAAGACAGGGACAACAAATTTGCTAAATAAAATATATATTTTTCTTTCTTTCTTTTTTTGCTAACGTAAAATATCTATTTCGCTATCAAAATTTGACCAGCTAATTAACATACTCTTCGTGTTTCAAAAAAAAAAAAAAAAACTATACCCTTCACCGAGGTCTTGTAATTTAAACCAGCTTAAAAGCCAAAGTGTGACTTTTATATACACACACACATACGTATAATATGTGTGTAGAAAGTACCACTAGTACAGAATCTGTTCCATGGACTGATGGACATATATAAACACACACACACACACATATGCAAGTATATGAACCCTTTCTATAAATAGTACATCAATCCCACAGAAATTAATATATATATATGTGTGTGTAGATTTTTTGTTCTGTTTGGTTAAAAAGGTTTTGTGTGTGTAGATTGTATAAAAATTACCTGAAAAGAAGAGTGGCCAAGCTGTGATTCTCTCCAAAGAAGGTCATTGATCACATGTTCCAAGCTCATGCCACAAAACTCACTTAGAGAAGCCCCTTCAAGACGCACACTTACCTTACTATATGTTTCTTCACCAATTTGCTCCAAAGCACAACATAATAAATAATCCAAAATCTCAGAGATCACTTTAGGATTTTGGCAACAATCAATATAGGACTAAAGCAGTGTGGAAGAAGAAATACAGATATAGAGGAGGGCGAGAGAGAGAGAGAGAGAGAGAACAGGATAATGGGAATTCACAGCTAAGGAAATGCTTAAATTAAATAAGGATTAATAAACAAATACTAATATATAGTGATGGAAGTTAACTTAGTTTTAAAAGGCTAATTTTGACAGGCTGTGATATTTGTGAAGGAAGGAGGCAAGGAAAAAGCTGAGAGTTTTCATTTTACATGCTTAGCTTTTATGTCCATCTAATTCTTCTCTCTCTCTCTCTAACAGACAGACAAAACGATAACTACTTTTTATATAAATATTGTTGATTTACTAGTATACCTTATTTTAATCTCTTACTTGAGAGTCCTTTATCCTCTGAGAAGATGATCCTTTTCTCATTGATTTAATTGCCACAAAATAAAATAGTGAAAGAAAAGTTTTCACCATGTGTTGTAGTTTTCACTCAAAAGATGGATATAATTTAACATGTCCAAGGAATTTACCTATACATATTAAGCATTATACTGATAAAATATAGAATCTTATAAGTCTTATGAAAGTAGATTCTGTATATTATGTGTATATAATTTTCTTGTAAGTGAGGGTATGAAATAATTGGATGTGTTTGATACACTATAAAACTGAGAAGATCAAGAGGACTTGGACAAATTAATGATAAACAAAAAAAATTGATTTTTCTAGCCAATATATTCCAGACAAGTCCTCACTGGACATGATCAAGATATGCATGTAACCATATAAAAAAAACAAAGTAGATAAAAATATTATAATAACAACCAATTGAAGACAAAGCTTCTATCTTTTTTGTAACAAAATAATGTCGTTTTGTTTTCTGCATGTA